>SJYX01005724.1:84159-156286 GCA_006410675.1 Oreotragus oreotragus
GGCTCTCCTCACCACCAGCTACACAGTCACGGCCTTTGCAGCTCTGTTACAGGTTTTCCCCCCATTTCCCTCTCATCGTGGTCCATAAAGAACTGGCCATCTAAAGCTGTGGGCGTGTGATCCCTTGTCATTAGCACAAGAAGATTCCATGATTAAGTAACAGATGGGAATTGTGTGTCTTCTGTATTGAGGACTCTGATTTTCACCTGCGGTTTCCTTTTTCACATTCATTCTCTCCCCTTCTCCCCCCGCCCTGTGCTGCGGGGACTGTTAGTGGGATCTCCCACCTTCCAGCTGGGTTCGGTCAGTGGGGAGCCCCAGGAGGAGACCACAGGGAGGACACTGAGTGAAGTTGGGGTGTTAATTCCCCAGCTCTCTCCCTGTACTGTTGCTGTTGGCTGTGTGAATTTTTCAGCCTGAAGTTGGAGCTCTTGTCAAGCAGCCATCTCCAGAGAGGGTTCTCTCTGAGCCTCTGTCTTGCAACCCCTCTGTGTTGCAGTAAAACAGCAACAGAAACACAGTGGTATCAGAACCAGGTCACTGCTCTAACCCTTGTGTCTCCACAACAGTCTCATGCTTTTGCCAATTGTCTCATTTAGAATCTCTTTTCAAGTTATGCAGGTGGAATGGGTCCCCATTTGAGCTGGGGCCCTGACTGCTAGGAGAATCTATATTGGTTGAAGTATACCTTCACCTCCAAGGTCATGGTCATGGGCACGTACTTTTGACTGTAGCACCCTGGGGCTTCCCAGGTGGTGCTAGTGGTTAATGAAAACAAAAACAAAACAAAAAAAACCCCGCCTGCAGATGCAGGAGACTGAGAAATGCAAGTCGGATCCCTGGGTCAGGACGATCCCCTGGAGGAGGGCCTGGCAACCCACTCCAGTATTCTTGCCTGGAGAATCCCANTTCCCAGGTGGTGCTAGTGGTTAATGAAAACAAAAACAAAACAAAAAAAACCCCGCCTGCAGATGCAGGAGACTGAGAAATGCAAGTCGGATCCCTGGGTCAGGACGATCCCCTGGAGGAGGGCCTGGCAACCCACTCCAGTATTCTTGCCTGGAGAATCCCATGGACAGAAGAGCCTGGTGGGCTACAGTCTATGGGGTCACATAGAATCGGACACGACTGAGTGACTAACACTTTCAGATTTTCACTTTCACTTTTCACAAAAGGGCAGAAATGAGTTCCAGGCAGAGGACACAGAACTTGCAAAGGCCAGTGGGTAGGAAAGTTAAGTCAAATAAAGTTCAACTGACTCACTTGGGTGATTAAATGAGCTAAGACACTTGAGGTGCCCTGTACACAGTGAGTGCTACATAAAGGCCAGCAGTTATAATTATTGCACACCAGTGTGCACACATCCAGGCTCTACCAACTTGGGCATATTAGTGGTGGAGTAATATTCTCTCCTCTTGACAACACAGGCAATCCATAACCTCAAGCCTCGATTACAGCTCTAGTGAGTGGACAGGCAAGAAACTACACACATTTGAAGTATACAGTTCGATGAGTTTTCATGTGCACACACACTCTGTAAGGTCATCAACACAGTTCAGATAGTGAATGTATCCATTCCACCCAAGTTTCCACATGGGGAATTCCACATGGGGATGTCCTGGCCGGTCCCATGGTGAAGAATCTGCCTTGAAATGCAGGGAACTCGGCATTCAATCCCATGTCTGGAAAGATCCCACATGGCTCAGGGCAACTAAGTCAACTAAAGAAAAAAAAGATGGAGAATCTGAAATTTTGAACAATTTTACATATTTACCTAAAATTTTTCCACATGAGCCTTTGTAATCCCTACCTCTGTACTCAGCCCCACCCCAACAGTACCCAGGCACTCACTTACCTTCTTTCAGTTACTATAGATTTGTTTATAGTTTCCAGAATTGTATATAAATGAAATCTTGTAGTATGTTCTCTTTTTTCATCTGGCTTCTTTCATTCAGTGTAATAATTTTTTATAGAAATGAAATTCACCAAGTGGAAACCATTTTAAAGTGAACAATTCCATGGCATTTAGTTCAGTCACAAAGTTGTATGACCACCACCTGCTGCTGCTGCTGCTAAAAATAGTTTCCAGAATTGTATATAAATGAAATCTTGTAGTATGTTCTCTTTTTTCATCTGGCTTCTTTCATTCAGTGTAATAATTTTTTATAGAAATGAAATTCACCAAGTGGAAACCATTTTAAAGTGAACAATTCCATGGCATTTAGTTCAGTCACAAAGTTGTATGACCACCACCTGCTGCTGCTGCTGCTAAATCACTTCAGTCGTGTCCGACTCTGTGCGACCCCATAGACAACAGCCCACCAGGCTCCCCCGTCCCTGGGATTCTCCAGGCAAGAACACTGGAGTGGGTTGCCATTTCCTTCTCCAATGACCACCACCTAGACAGTCCTAAAACGCTCTCATCGCTTCCAAATAAAACTCTATTTATTAAGAGGTTGCTCCCAATTCCCTCATCCCCTAACCCCAGGAAACCACCAGTTATGTCTCAATGGATTTACTTCTTCCGACTATGTCATCAATGAATCATACAATATGAGACTTTTTGTGTCTGGCTTCTTCCAGAAATGGCTACCTACGCCAGTGTTCTTGCCTGGAGAATCCCACGGACAGAAGAGCCTGATGGGCTACAGTCTATGGGGTCGCAAAAGAGTCAGACCAAACTGAGCGGCTAAAAAACACCAGCAACAACCTTATGGGCCTCGTCGCCCCCCTTCCTTCTTCCTCCAGGGACATTGCTTCAGGACGCACACAACTCCAGAGGGCGCCATTCACACAGCCACAGTGTGAGTCATGGCGCACCACCCAGACAAATGTAGTGATGGCTCCATTGTCCCTTTCCTTCCTTCCTCCCTCTCTCCCTTCCTCCAACAGGTATTCATTGAGCATCTAGGCTCCGTCATGTTAGTGGTGGAGACACAGTGGCAGACGACCAGAACATGCCTCTGTCCATGGAGCAAATTTTAAACCTGCAAAACAGGGGCTTCCCTGGTGGTTCAGTGGCAAATCCGCCCTGTCAGTGCAGGAGATGGGGGTTCGATCCCCGATCTGGGAAGATTCCACATGCCTCGAAGCAACTAAGCCTGTGTGCCGCAACCATTGAGTCTGTGCTCTAGAGACTGGGAACTGCAATTATTGAGCCCACGGGCCCCGCCTGCTGAACCTGTGCACCCTGGCACCCATGCTCTGCAACGAGAGAAGCCACCGCAATGAGAAGCCCATGCACCGCAATGAAAAGTACCCCTGCTCTCCGCAACTAGAGGAAAGCCTGCGCACCCGTGAACACCCAGCACAGCCAAAAATATAAATAAGCAAAATTATTATTTTTAAAATTCTTAAAAAAAATAAACTTGCACACGCAAAGAAAAATAAAACGTATAAGGATGTTGAAATAAACATGTGGTTGCAACTTTCATATTCGTTTCTTTTTCTTCTGCTGTTGTTCTCAATCTTTTCTCCGTTTCCCCTCTCTTTCTCACACATTCACATCTGGCCTCTGCAGTCACAGACAGACACGTCCTATTCTTCCCTGTCTCTTCCTACCCAGCACGCTAGAGCTGGTTTGTGCAGGTTTTGCAAAAGCCAATTGTTAAATATTTAGGAATTTTTCGAGCTGGTTGTGAAAATGATCGGTAGCTTAAAACCAGACAGGATAAGAGAATTTACACCACAGAAATAGGCTGATGTTATGATGCTGTTTTTCTGAAAAGCTGATCTTCTAGCACACCAAAGACACTTTGCTTTGCCAAGGAATATCCTAATGCTCTGATAGATATTCAGTCTCCACCACCACCTGTCCCCTCCCACCACCGCCATTCCTCACCTCCCTCCTAAGTGACGGGAAAGCGGAGGTTCTAGGACTGTGTTGTGCTGAGAGTGGAGAGAACAGAAGAAGAGGAAGCATGAAGGAAGTTCATGAAAAAGAGAATAAAAAGGACAGCAGTGTAGGAAGGTGGTGCTAGCGGTAAGGAACCTGGCTGTCGGCACGGGAGACGTAAGAGACACGGGTTTGATCCCTGGGTGGGAAAGATCCCCTGGAGGAGGGCATGGCAACCCACTCCATTATTCTTGCGTGGAGAATCCCATGGACAGAGGAGCCTGGCGGCCTACAGTCCATGGGGTCACAAAAGGTCAGACATGACTGAGCGACTAACACGCACACAGGAAGGAAAAAGAAGGAAAAGAGAAGCAGGAATCCATGGCGGGCAAGGGTTCAGGTGGGGAGAGCATAAGGACCAGGCAAGACTCACCACCCAGTGTCCTCACAGGCAGTTGCATCATTTCCCCATCTTGGGCCAGAAGGTGGCCGAGCTGCTAGGAGATGAGGAAACCGCCTTCTCAAACTACCCTGAAACAGGGTTGGGGTGGGGACCCACAGAGCTGGGCTCTGCAGGAAGGAGGGCTGGGGACCTGGACCAGTGAGGTCTGGGGGCTAGGATGCCTCGGTCTCTAACTGTTGAGAGGGGCTGCGGGCCCAGACTCTTGGGTCAGAGGGGGAGCAGGGGTCGTGGGGGCTGAATCCTGGGTCTGAAGGAGGAGGGGCTGGGGAGCTGGACCCCTGGGTCTGGGGAAAGAAGGAGGACACAGGTTCCTCCCCCATCCTCCCCCTGGATCCTCACCCTACTCACCCCACCCCACCCCACCACCTTTAAGCTATGGAGACTCAGAGGGAGGCCCTGGCCTTGTTTAGCAAGACCCTGTCCTCCCCACCCTTTCCTGGACTACCTTGGGTGTGACAAGATATAAAAGCGCTGTTTCCTGGGAGAAAGAGCAGGAGCGAGCATTCCCACCACCCAGACCATGAGCTCTGCCCTGCTGCTGGCCCTGCTGGGCATCACCCTTGCCCTGCCCAGTGAGTGAGAGACCCACCCAGGGAGGGGAGCCACCTGGAGGCTGAGCTCAGATGGATTTGCTCCTCCCCTTTCAGGAGTGAGGGCCCTGAACTGTCACCGGGCCATAGCAGAGATCGTGAGGAATGTATCGGAGCAACAGCCCTTCCAGTGGAAAGCTTCCCAGCAGAACTGTAGGGAAGGTTTGGGCTGCCAGGAAACGGTGATGATCACCCAGAACGGTGAGACGGGCCCTGCTCCTGACTTGCAGCCTCTCCCTTGGAGAGATGCCCCTACCATCCCACCCTCCAGTCCTACCTGCGTTCTGTGTACAAACTCAGAAGACCCGAAATACCAGGAGCGGCGCCCATCTTAGCCGCCAGGGGCCTCCTCTGCACCCTTCCGGATGCACACCCTCCCTCTAGGTCCCTGGAGCCCTGACCCCACCCTGGCCCGCTTCTCTCTCCACGCAGAACCCCTCCAGTACCTGCTGCTCATCAAGGGCTGCACCCAGGCACCCAATCAGGAGGCCCGCGTCACCGAGCACAGGGCAGGCCCGGGCCTGTCCATCGTCTCTTACACCCGAGTATGCCGGGAGAATCTGTGCAACGATCTCTCCGCCAGCCCCCCTCTCTGGACCCTGTTCCCACCCACAGGTGCCGAGGTCGGGGGAGAAAGGCACTGCCCGGGGGAGGGGGGCAGTGGGGTTGAGGGGAGGGGGTGAGCACACAGGCAACGTTCTTTTAGAATCCCTCCCCGCCTCCCCTCAACCCCGTGCAGCCCCCGCAGCCCAGTTCCCGCTAATAGTCCCTCAGCAGCACACCGGACTGAGGCTCCCTCATGTTCGACTACCCACCTCCGACTGCGGCTCCGGCCCCAGCCTGCTGCCCACTCCTTCTTTTTTTCCCGTGGGGTTTGGGAACTTGCCCGTCGGGGTTTCGGCATCTCCTCTTCCGAACTGAAACTGACCTGTGGCTTCCCGTTGTCCTCTTCCATCTGAGATCGTAAATCGGATTTCGCTCCGCCCTTTGCGTTTCTCTACTCTTGGGCATCGCTGGTGGACATGGGCATCTCCCCTTCTTCCACGGTTCAGTGGAGCCGCTGGGTCCTCCCAGGACACCCCTCCCCTCCCCTTACTAGGCAGCCCTCCCCAGGGCTCATGCTCCCTCTCCGCCTTGGTCCTAATGCCCTGCTCCCCAGACCTTCCTGAGAGGAGCCCAGGGAGGCTGAGGGAGCTGATTCTTGGGAGCTGTGAAGAGCTGAAAAGCCAAGGAGGGTGGAGGGAAGGTGCCTGGTCTGAGTTCAGAGCCCCCTTACACCTCCTTCCCTTTGTCTCCCTCCTCTCCAGTCCCAGGTTCCCTGCGGTGTCCAGTCTGCTTGTCTGCAGAAGGCTGTCTGTCGGCCGCAGAGATGACCTGCCCGGCTGAGAGCTCACACTGCTACAACGGGGTCCTCCACCTCACTGCTGGTGAGCCACCGGGAGGTGGGGTCGGGGCCAGGTTTGGGGGAGGCTGGGGGGTGTGGTGCAGGGCTGAGGATCAAGATCTGAGTCTCTTGGGGAGGAAAGGGAGGTGAGGATGGGGACCCTGAGGAGGGCGGGCCTGGCTTCCCCCTGAGTGTTGGCTGGTCCCATTAACAGTGTCTCCGCCTTCTCCCGCTTTCCAGAGGGCAGCTCCACCAGACTCAAAGTCCAAGGATGCACTTCTCAAGCAGGCTGCAACCTGCTGAACGGGACCCAGGAAATCGGGCCCATCAAACTGCAGGAGACTTGCAGTCCTAAAGGTGAATGTCACAGCGACAAGATCAAGTGACAGGGGTGGAAGTTCCAGGGTATGACAACCCTGCGAAAGGCAGGCATCCAAACATCCCAGCAAAACCAGCATCACAGGTCAGTCAGATGTTACTGCTCACTCAGGCAGGTGTGATGGGAGGGATTCTCCCAGTAGGCACCTCGGGCGAGGATGCCAGGAAACAGAGAAGGTACGTGGTCCAGGGAACAGATCTATAGGACAGGAGATCTATAGGACAGGGGATCTATAGGACAGGAGATCTATAGGACAGGGGATCTATAGGACAGGGGATCTATAGGACAGGAGATCTATAGGACAGGGGATCTATAGGACAGGAGATCTATAGGACAGGAGATCTATAGGACAGGGGATCTATAGGACAGGAGATCTATAGGACAGGGGATCTATAGGACAGGGGATCTATAGGACAGGAGATCTATAGGACAGGGGATCTATAGGACAGGAGATCTATAGGACAGGAGATCTATAGGACAGGGGATCTATAGGACAGGAGATCTATAGGACAGGGGATCTATAGGACAGGGGATCTATAGGACAGGAGATCTATAGGACAGGGGATCTATAGGACAGGAGATCTATAGGACAGGAGATCTATAGGACAGGGGATCTATAGGACAGGAGATCTATAGGACAGGGGATCTATAGGACAGGGGATCTATAGGACAGGAGATCTATAGGACAGGGGATCTATAGGACAGGAGATCTATAGGACAGGAGATCTATAGGACAGGGGATCTATAGGACAGGAGATCTATAGGACAGGGGATCTATAGGACAGGGGATCTATAGGACAGGAGATCTATAGGACAGGGGATCTATAGGACAGGAGATCTATAGGACAGGAGATCTATAGGACAGGGGATCTATAGGACAGGAGATCTATAGGACAGGGGATCTATAGGACAGGGGATCTATAGGACAGGAGATCTATAGGACAGGGGATCTATAGGACAGGAGATCTATAGGACAGGAGATCTATAGGACAGGGGATCTATAGGACAGGAGATCTATAGGACAGGGGATCTATAGGACAGGGGATCTATAGGACAGGAGATCTATAGGACAGGGGATCTATAGGACAGGAGATCTATAGGACAGGAGATCTATAGGACAGGGGATCTATAGGACAGGAGATCTATAGGACAGGGGATCTATAGGACAGGGGATCTATAGGACAGGAGATCTATAGGACAGGGGATCTATAGGACAGGAGATCTATAGGACAGGAGATCTATAGGACAGGGGATCTATAGGACAGTTGTTTTAAATGTTGCTGAGCCTGGCTCAGTTAGGACGGCCTGTCCAGGTGGGAGAGGAGCAGCGGAGCTGGGCGGAAGGTCAGAGAGGCAAAGAGAGTGGGCCACGTCGAATGCCACTCTACCCATTGGCTGCAGGAGTTGCCTGCTGGTTTCCCTGCTGGGTGTGACTAGCTGTTTCTGATTCTATTTCTCCACCTGCCTGACCTTGGGGTCTCTGGCTTCCCCTTGACACCCACCCCAACTCTGGCATCCCACCCTCGCCCAACCCCCACCCCTGGTACCGGAGGCCCCAGCAGCCCTGCTGCAGAGAAAAAGTGATCAGAAGGATGTCAAGGGTGCTTCAGGTGTGACAAGGAAAGTAAGGGCCAGACGAGGACACGGGGAGGGTTCCCACTCACCCATGGAAACCCAGTCCAGGTGGAACAGCGGTGGATGAGCGTGGCCTGGCGTGCCTTGATGTCAGGGAGCAGGATGAGGAGAGGGGTGGGGCCAGGAGGGAAGTGGGGTCTGAAGAAAGTGGGAGAAGGGTCCTCTGACCAAGCTTCAGGCCGAGAATTGAGTGAGTTCAGCAAACGTTCCTGTTTGGATCTCTCTGGCTGGACTGGGGGAGCTTTGAGGACAGAACCCAGATGTCCCTGGCACCAAGGTTTTCAGCCTCGGGCAACACAAGGGCTGGGTAAGGATGGGCTCCCCAGGATGTGTTTGCTGACAGGAGTTCATCCAGCATTCCAAGGTCCCCCGTGGAGACCCCAGAGGACTCAGACCCTGGCCCTGCCCTAAAGGGCCTCTGGGACATCACAGAGACATCACAGACACAGGTAGCCACAAGGCTGTCATGAAGGGAGCCTGGGGGAGCTCAGAGGAAGGAGATACTGATGTTCTGGAAGGGGGAAATCAGGGAGGACTTCACAGAGGAGGTGACCCATGACCCGTGTCTTAACGATGAGCTGCAGTTCATTCACAGAAGAGGAAAAGGGCACAAACAGGCAGAGGAGACAGTATGGGCAAAGGCTTGGAGGTGGGGGCAGCCCGCTGTTTTCAAGAAGGCTCCCTGGGCTCTGCCTGAGGAGGGCTCATGGCGAGGATGAGGTACAGCTGGGAGCAGTGAGCAGTGACAAGTTTTCCAGGCAGACAAGGGGAGTGTGGATGGTGAAGGCAGAGTCCTTCCAAGCAGAAGGAACGCCCTACTGTGTCTTGGGATGGATGTTGGTGGGGGGAGCCGAGAGGTAGGTGGGGGTCCTGGTGGTGGGTCAGATAGCTTCCTAGCCAGACTGACAGGGTTGGCCTTTCTGCTAAAGGCAGGGGAGCCATGGTCAGGGAGGGACAGAGTCTCAATCTTTTTTTTTTTTGATTAATGCTAGTTTACTGATTTGGCCCTCATCTCGGGGACTAGCAGGAATATTAGGTAACGTAATCCAGCAGACATTCAGAAACAAATCAGACACACGCACCACACATCACACAATACACACAAGAGACACAACCACACACACTGTGCCATGTACACACCACACATGTGTTTCCTCCTCTCTCACACACCATACAACACCACACGCCACACCCAGCACACACCCAACACACACACGCAGCACAGAGACGCAGGACACGCACCATGATACACTCATATGACAAACACACACCACATACATCACCAACACACTCTGTCACTATACACACGCACCACACATCACACACTCACCCACCATACTCATTTCACACATTCCCATACTACCCCACGCCCTCCACAGGCCCGCTACACGTTCACACACCCCACACATGTCCCACATATGTGCGCTGCCCAGACCACACATGTGTCACATACAGCACAGCCATTACGCCACGAATGGATATTCCTCATATATGTCGCTATTTCGTTGGCTTTCCACATCAAAGCCAGATCTTTAAAAAATTGTTTATTTATTGATACATGTGGCTGCACTGGGTCAGACACGACTGAGCGGCTTCACTTTCACTTTTCACTTTCATGCATTGGAGAAGGAAATGGCAATCCACTCCAATGTTCTTGCCTGGAGAATCCCAGAGATGAGGGAGCCTGGTGGGCTGCCGTCTATGGGGTCGCACAGAGTCGGACACGACTGAAGCGACTTAGCCGCAGGGTCTTAGCTGAGACATGTGAATTCTTAGTTGTGGCATGTGGAGGCTAGTCCCCAACCAGGGATTGAACCTGGGCCCCCTGCAATAGGAGTGTGGCATCTTAGCCACTGGACCAAAAGGGAAGCCCCCAGCTAGGGTGGAGCGAGATGTCAGGGAGTAAGTGGAGAACAGAAGGACATTCCAGGGAACACCTCCTGGAAGGCATGCGGCAGGAGAGGACTGGGTGCAAAACGGGCCACCGCAGGAGCCCAGACTGAAGAAGAACCAAAGGTCCGGGATTTTAACAGCCTTGACTGTCCCCCTAAGGAGCTGGATCGTGGTTCCAGCTAGAGCAGTGAGTCAGCCCAGCCCGGGAGAGCGCAACTGTTAAGAGCTTAGCGTCAGTCTGGGCTCTGCCACTGAACCAGCTTTTGAGGATTACCACTGCTTAGAGCCTCTTTCACCACGTTCAGAGAGGAGGAGACTCTCACTGATGGTCAGAGGTGGCAGAGTATATCCAAAGGCACTGGGGCAGGCATGTGCCTCCATGTGTGGTTCAAAGAAGACTCCAGAAATCAGTGGGACTCCAGCAGAGTGATTAAGCGGGAGCAGAGCAGGACAGGAGGACTGTGCAGAGGAAGGAGGGCACCTCAGGTAGAGCCTTTGGGGCCATTTTAAGGACTTAGAATTTTATTCTGAATGGGCTGAGGATCTATTGGAGTTTTCTGAGCAAAGGATTGAGGTGAATCAACCTTTCTTTTATAGGAATCATTCTGAATGTCTGGTGGAGAATAGAGTAAAGGGGAAGTGGGCATGGGGGAGGGGACCCTCCAGGGAGACTCAGGAAGAAGCAGGTGAGAGCCAAGGAGTCTTAGACCCTGGTGGAAGCCATGGAGGAAGTGAGAAGTGGTCAGGTTTTGGAGGGATTTTGCAGCTTCAGCCGGCAGGATTTCCTGATGGGCGCAACATGGGGTGTAAGAGAGGAGGGATTGTCGAGAATAACAGCAATGTCTTCAACTTGAGCAACTGCAAGAAAGGAGGTGACGTTGGCCAAGACTGGAAAGATGGGGGTAGACAGAGCAGGAACCAGGCCAAGGGGAAGGCTGCAGGAGCCATGAAGTGTCTGTGAGGTGGGGGAATGAGTGACCCTCCTTCATGGGGGCTGTTGTGAAAGTTAACACATTTGTGGGTTACTTGCATGGCCAGCCCTGAGAGTTTCTGCATCAGGAGACACATCCCAGCTGATCGTGTGATGGTCTCAAGAGTCGGTCTAACGGTTTTCAAACTGGACTGCTGAGGGCTACAGGGGCTGAGGTGGCCCAGGATGGTCATCCGTCCTCCTCTTCCCCATCACTCCCTACAAGGAGCCAGAGTAATGCCTGAGTTCCCAGCCTAGCTCCTAACTCACTTGCGGTGGGACGCTGGGCAAGCTGCTTTCAAAACTCTTCTGTTTCTCACTTTGAAAATTGGGGTGATGAGGATGACAACATGTTTGAGGTAGGGAGGTACCAGGAGGAAATGAAGCAATCCAGGTGAGGTGAGCTTCTGGAGAGGGTTCATCCTTGGAAACTGATCATGGCAGCTGGGCACCTTTTAAGTGTTCAGTGCACACAAGGCATTTGAGTATTTCTGTTTGGAACATAGCGTTGCTCAGTGAAGACATATATGCTGTCAGGCTACATTTCTCTTTATCCAGATGAGGACCTTGAGGCCCAGAGAGGGAAGAAGAGATCGACTCAGGCTAAGGAAGAGCCATCTGTCTCCATCACAGCTGACGGAAAGAGCAGCTGTCCTCAGGGGGCATTGAGAAAGGCCCCTGTAGTGTGTTTGAGCAGAAATAGGGTAAAGAATGAGGATGGGGCTCAGACTTCCAAAATGAAAGAAGTGAAAGTGTTAGTCACTCAGTCATGTCTGATTCTTTTGCAACCCCATGGACTGTGGCCAGGCTCCTCTCTCCATGGGATTCTCCAGGCAAGAATACTGGAGTAGGTGGCCATTCTCTTCTCCAGGGGATCCTCCTGACCCAGGGACTGAATCCGGATCTCCCACATTGTAAGCAGATTGTTTATCGTCTGAGCCACCAGGGAAGCCCTGAAGGTCCCTTCTACATCTGAGGTTGAGGGACCCAGTGGCCCAACGGGCTTGCAGGGTAGCTCAAGAATGTGGGCATCTTCCTAAGCATGGGACACGAAAGAAGACACACAGCGGGTCCCTGGCTTCCACAGACCCTGTTGATTCTTTCTCCACAGGTGTTCTGACGTGTTATCGGGGGGTCATGCTGCAGATGTCTCCAAACCTGAGCCGGAACCCTGTCAAGTGGTCCACAAGCAATGAGCAGCAGTGTAACCCTGGGGAGGTGTGTCAGGAGACCCTTCTGCTCATAGATGTAGGTGCGTGGGCTGCGCAAGAGGGCAAGACCCCTGCATGGGGTCCTGTGTCTCCCTGCCTTGGATTAAAAAAAATTTAATTTATTTTAACTGGAGGCTGATTACAATATTGTAGTGGTTTTTGCCATACATTGACATGAATCAGCCATGGGCGTACCTGTGTTCCCCATCCTGAACCCCCACCCACTTTCCTCCCCATCCCATCCCTCAGCGTCATCCCAGTGCACCAGCCCTGAGCACCCTGTCTCATGCATTGAACCTGGACCGGCAATCTGTTTCACATATGTTAATATACATGTTTCAATGCCATTCTCTCAAATCATCCCACCCTCGCCTTCTCTCACAGAGTCCAAGTCTGTTCTTTACATCTGTGTCTCTCTTGCCTTGTCGCATATAGGGTTAGCGTCACCATCTTTCTAAATTCCATATATATATGCGTTAGCATATTGTATTGGTGTTTTTCTTTCTGACTTACTTCACTCTGTATAATAGGCTCCAGTTTCATCCACCGCATTAGAACTGATTCAAATGAATTCTTTTTAATAGCTGAGTAATACTCCATTGTGTATACGCACCACAGCTTTCGTATCCATTCATCTGCCAGTGGATATCTAGGTTGCGTCCATGTCCTGGGTATTGTACACAGTGCTNCTTTCTGACTTACTTCACTCTGTATAATAGGCTCCAGTTTCATCCACCGCATTAGAACTGATTCAAATGAATTCTTTTTAATAGCTGAGTAATACTCCATTGTGTATACGCACCACAGCTTTCGTATCCATTCATCTGCCAGTGGATATCTAGGTTGCGTCCATGTCCTGGGTATTGTACACAGTGCTGCGGTGAACACTGGGGGTACATGTGTCTCTTTCCATTCTGGTTTCCTCAGTGTGTATGCCCAGGAGTGGGACTGCTGGGTCATATCCTGCCTTGGATTAAAAAAAAATACTTATCTGTTTATTTTTGTCTGCTCTGGATCTTCGTTGCTGCGTGGGCTTTTCTCCAGTTGTGGAGAGAGCCAGCTTCTCATTGCTGTCTTGTTGGGGAGCGTGTGCGGGCTTCAGTAATTGCAGCTCACGGGCTTGTTTGCCCCCGCAGCTTGTGGGATCTTCCTGGGCCAGGGATCAAACCGGTGTCCCCGGCGTTGCAAGGAATCCTCCTTAAGTGGTTAAGGAATTTGAACCACTGGAGCACCAGGAAAGCCCCCTGCCCTGGATCCTGTGCACTAAATTTCCTGCCACGGTCCCTTCAGGCTTGCAGTTCTAAATCCAATTCTTCCTCTATCTGTGCCTTGGTTTCCCCTTCTGAAAATCGGGATGGGAGTAACAATAACCTGCTTCACAGGGTGGTCACTAGGATGCAGCTGGTAGTCCAGGCAAAGAGCTGAGAACAGAGCCGGCACAGAGAAAGCTTTTGCTTGGTCATTTCAGTCGTGTGCGGCTCTAACCTCATTTCATTCAAAGTCTAAGGAACTGCTGTTACGTGTCAGGCACTGTTTTAGGTGCAATAGATCCCATTACATTTGCCTGCTTGTAGCTTTACAGGCCAGTGGGGAAGCTACAGGCAAAACAAAACAAAAGAGTTAAGATACCGTGTATGAAGACAAGAGCTGTGGACAGAAGTCCACTGGGGACGGGAGATCGGGAGAATGATGTGAAGGTTGCAATTTGTGCTCTGAAGGCTCCCTGTCAACTGAAAAACCCCCAAACCTAAAAGCTGAGAGTTATTTATTCAGTGGGAATGTTATACACATTTGCAGCAAGCGGCAGGTAATCTGAATAGGAAAGATTACTATTAAGAGAAAACGAAATCTCTCACATGAAGAGATTTAGCAATCTTCTATCTTCTATGGGAAGATGCAAGTGTCCAGACTTGCTGAAATCATTTCCTTCTGTTGCTATTGTTGTTCAATCGCTCAGTTGTGTCTGAGCCTTTGCAACCCCATGAACTATAGCACGCCAGGCTTCCCTGTCCTTCACCATCTCCCAGAGCTTGCTCAAACTCATGTCCATTGAGTCAGTGATGCCATCCAACCATCTCATCCTCTGTTGTCCCCTTCTCCTCCTGCCCTCAATCTTTCCCAGCATCGGAGTCTTTTCCAGTGTGTGGGCTCTTTGTATCAGGTGGCCAGAGTATTGGAGCTTCATATGCATCTAGCTATCTGGGGCCAGTCCTGCTTTCTTTATTGTTCACAAACTGATTTCTTGTTTATCATGCTGCTGCTGCTGCTGCTATGTCACTTCAGTCGTGTCCAAGAGATGGCAAATGTGGTGGATGGCTGCCTCTCTCTCTCTCTCTCTCTCACACACACACACACACACACATAGAGCTCCTACTGGCTTCCAAAAACCTGGCTTTGTTTCATCTGGGCTCAGAAATTTGCATTTGAAAAAGGCGTGTTGACTGGTAGGGCTTAGAGCAGAAAACATTTGGTTTCCCACGGGAAATTCAGAGGACAGTCTACTCTGAAGGTGACATTTCAGCCGGAAATGAGGGGCGGCAGAGCTGGGAGAGGACCCCGACTCTGGCCCCAGGCTTCCCTGTGCTCCTGGACAGGTTCTACAGGACCCGTGCCCCCGGTCACGCACCTGTCCGCTGCCTGACGAGCCCCTGACTCTGCCGCCCTTGGAGCCTCCACTCTCGCCGCCCAGCTTTCTCTCTCTCACCCCTCAGGACCCAGGTCGATCCTGATGGGGAGCAAAGGCTGCAGCCAGGTCAGAACCCAGGCTACCTCCATCCACTCGAGGCCCCCCGGAGTGCTGGTCGCCTCCTATGCCCGGGTCTGCTCCTCCAACTACTGCAACTCGGCTGCCAGCAGCAGCGTCCTGGTCAATGCCCTCCCTCGTCCAGGTGTGTGATGCCAGCGGGCTGGGTGGGGCCCGGGATAGGGAGAGACGGGGCCCCAGAGACACATCTCGGCGCTCAAGGAGGGTGGCCGCAGCTAAGCGCAGGGCTGTGTGTTCCAACCTTCTCTCTGCTCCCCAGCCACCCCGGCCCCAGGACACCTGCAATGTCCCATCTGTCTGGCCCTTGGATCCTGCTCACAAAGCTCTAACGTTGTGACGTGTCCTAACGGCACCACTCACTGTTATAAGGGTCAGATTTTTCTCCGGGGAGGTGAGTACTGAAGGTCAGGTCCCGAGGAGGAACGGGCTGGGGGCCTGGATTCACGGGGTCCCGAGGTGGGAGAGTGCTTGAGACCCTGGTGTTGTGGTCTGTGCGCAGGCTGGAAAAGAATTTCCAGATAGGAGGCAGAAAGAGAGGAGAATAAAGTTTAATAGAGTGGGAAAACCAAACAGTGGGCTGGTTCAAGGGAGAGCCAAACCCTTTCGCAGGCTAGTAGCCAATTTTTACAGCCTCAAGACAGAGAAAATTCCTACTGGAATGGTGGCATTAGGTGATTGGTTAGGATGCTATAGGGTGGGTATTTTATCTACTACCAGGTCAGGGAACTGGTCGGTTTAGATCCAGAGACTCATGGCAAGAACTGCTATGGGGCTTGGTCAGTTCCAGAGATTTTTATCCTGTGACCTTGGTACAGGGCTCCACACCTATGACCTTTGTACAGGGCTCCACACCTGGCTCACGACTTTGGGGCTGGGGGGACTTGGGAACCCAGATTTTCTAGGTCTGAGGGAGGAGGGGACTAAGAGCCTGGTCTCTTGGTCTGAGGTGGAGTAGGGGAAGGTCTAGGATTAACAGGGTCTAGGAACTTAAGCATGAGGAGCGTTGAACCCTCTCTGACTCTATCTTCTTTCTCTAGGTGGGGTGATCTCCCCAGTGGGCATCCAGGGCTGCGTGGCCCACCCTTCCAGCACCTTGTTGAGCCGTATGCAGAGTATCGGGGTCTTCGATGTGACTGAGACCCGTGAGGGTGGTGCTGAGGTGGATCGGCCTCTAATCCAAAGTGGAGCTGCCCCTGGCCCTTCCCTGGCTTGGGCGGTGGGACTGTCCCTAGCCCTTTGGTGTGGGGCACCCTCTTTGCTGACCCTGTTCCCCCATGATCCTTAGCTCCTGCTGACCCCCCACGCCCCACCTCTCCCTCTGATCTCATAACTCAACAGCCTTGGACACTGAATGATGTCCCAGTCCTCATCACCACCCCCTCCACCACCACCACACACACACACACACACACACACACACACACACGCACACACACACACACACGCACACCATCTGACCTGGTGACAGCATATGGAAGGGCCTGAGAACAGCTGAACTATACTCTGGGAGGAGGGACATTCACCCAGTGGCCACCTGTGTGTGATAATAAAGACATTGTCCTTTCCCCACACTCAGGGGTTTTTCTATGTGAGGGGAGGGCAGGGGTCCCAGAGATCTGGCTCAAGGGAGGAGAGGAAGCCAGTGAGAGAGTCACATCTCAGGTCATCCCTCACTGGTCTGGTCCACAGCCCCCCTGGACCAGCTTGGGTGGTAGCAGAGTCTTCCAGGTCCTGCAAGCAGAGCTATTAGGGCCTCTTGTGGGGGAGGGAGGGGCGCTTTCCAGGCAGCTCAGCAGTAAAGAATCTGCCTGCAATGCAGGAGTCCTGGGTTTGATCCCTGGGTGGGGAAGATCCCCCACAGGAGGGTATGGCAACCAACTCCAATGTTCTTGCCTGGAAAATTCCATGGACAGAGGAACCCGGTGGGCTACAGTCCATGGTGTTGCAAAGAGTCAGACACGACTGAGCCGCTGAGCACACACATACGATCACTTGGGAAGTGAAGGTATGCCAATGAAGCTCCTATTTTAGCAGCCAGCACCAACAGGGGGCTCACCCCACCAATGTTCTTGCCTGGAAAATTCCATGGACAGAGGAGCCCGGTGGGCTACAGTCCATGGTGTTGCAAAGAGTCAGACACGACTGAGCCGCTGAGCACACACATACGATCACTTGGGAAGTGAAGGTATGCCAATGAAGCTCCTATTTTAGCAGCCAGCACCAACAGGGGGCTCACCCCACTTGAATAAATTGACATCATGGTTTGTGTGAAGCAGAGAAATGAGAGGGTTGGCACCATTTCCTGAGGCTGATATCATTGGGTCTGTTATCCTAGGCTTGAAAGACTACGAAGTCATTACTGTTAGAATCTGGAAGGGGGTGGTGTTTAGAGAGGGCTGCCTGACAGGAGCCGTGATCTCAGGCTGAAAAATCCACCAACCCACAACGACACTACAGGGAGGGAGCCGGGGAATTAACACCCCAGCTTCACTCAGTGTCCTCCCTGCAGTCTCCTGCTGGGGCTCCCCATCGACCGGACCCAGCTGGAAGGTGGAGATCCCCCTAATAGTCCCCACAACGCAGGGCAGGGGGTGAAGGGGAGAGAATGAATGAGAAAAAGGAAACCGCACAATCCACCCCGTGAGTCCGCAATACAGAAGACGCACAATTCCCATCTGTTACTTAACCATGGAATCTTCTTGTGCTAATGACAAGGGATCACACGCCCACAGCTTTAGATGGCCAGTTCTTTATGGACCACGATGAGAGGGAAATGGGGGGAAAACCTGTAACAGAGCTGCAAAGGCCGTGACTGTGTAGCTGGTGGTGAGGAGAGCCGCCTGCTTCTACCACCCCTCTGTGTTCCCTTACCACCTGCCAACACCTCCTCTGGACATCGGTGGGACACAAATCTTCATTCCTAAGGGAAGTAAGTGTTCAATAGTCTTGTCTTTAATGGCTTTTGGCCACTTTCTGCTGAACAGGGCCACTGGTGAGTCAATATTACCCCCAACGCATCCGCTGGCTTCCAAACGTCGTCCCCCTCGACCCGGCAAGCCAGCCCCCCTCTGGTGGTCACGGTCTCTCTGGTCGTCTTCTCCACCTCTTGTTTCAGCAGCACGAGGAGCACAAAGTAGCCTGGCTGGTGGTTGATTAGAGCTCTGAGTGGGTTTCTCACCCACACCAAGCCCAAGGTCACAGAGGCCAGGAGCAAAAATCCTTTAAGTGGGTGTCATGTGTACTGATGGGCGGGGACACTCCCTGATCCTCCCCTGTGTCATGGACCCCTGCCTTCTGGCTCTAGGGCAGGTGACACGATAGACTGGCCAGTTTGAGAGCTAGGGCATCTCCTGTTGGGTGGCAAGGTACCTTCTCTTCCTGGTGCCTTCAAAAGCCATCATGGCCATTTGACCCTTCTGATAAGCTGTGTCTGTGTAGGGGGCACCTGGCAGGTCAGTGAGCTCCATGGGGGGCATTAACTGCCTCAGTTCCTTTGCCTTGAAATACGTCCGCTAGTTGGAAGCAATATTTCATGGGAGGACTTCCCTGGTGGTCCTGTGATTAAGACCCCCAACTGCCAGTGCAGGGGACAGGGCTTCAATCCCTGGTCCAGGAAGATCCCACAGGCCACGTGGCAAATAAGCTTGTATGTCACAGCATCTGAGCCCACACGCCCTCGAGCCCATGCTCCGCAACGAGAGAAGCCACAGCAACGAGAAGCCTGTGCACCCCAGCTAGAGAAAGCTCATGTAGCAAGGAAGACCTAGGGCAGCAAAAAAAAAAAGAGAAAATTTAATTAATTAATTTTTAAAAGCTTCGCGGGATCCTGTAGCAATAGAGCAGACATTTCCTAAGTCCCCAGATGGCGGTATTGACAGAAGCAGTGAGCACAAGGAAGGCAGAACAGCATCCACAGTGTGTATTACCCAGTGGGGAAAAAGGTCAGTCTCGAGAGTTGGGTATACGTCCTGAAGAGTCCTGCTGTAGAAAGACACCATAACAGGCTGAGGTTGGCCTCTGCCTTTGTTGGTTTGGGCACTGAGTGGAGTCAACAGCCAGGTCACCTGGAGAGAGTTAGCGCCCTTGTTGTCACTGCATGGAGACATTAGTTAACTCACTAACCCAATAGAGTAGTAATTCTATCCCCAGGTGCTTGAACTAATACCTCCACTCCTATGTTCTCTGTGAAAGATTTTGGCCCCATGAAGCCTTCCCCTTCGTCCTGTCTAGTCTCACACCCTTAGAATCGGTGTCAGTCGGGGTCCAGGCATGTGTCAGGAACCACATGCTAATTTTAACAGGTAAAGTGTTTTGTTTTGTTTTTATTTTGGCCATGCAGCACGTGGGATCTTAGTTTCCTGACCAGGGATCAAACCCCAGTTAGTACAAGGAATCATTATCCGACTTCCCTGAGAGTCCAGTGGCTAAGACTGCCCTTCCAATGCAGGGGGCCTGGGTTCAACCCCTGGTCGGGGAGTGAGATCCCACATACCACAACGAAGATTGAAGACCCCGAGTGCCGCAACTAAGACCTAGCACAACAAAATAAATAAAAATAAATATTTTAAAAAAGAAATATTTAAAAATAAAAGAATCATGAGGGAATTCCCTGGTAGTCCAATGGCTAGGGCTGTGAGCTTTCACTTCAGGGGACATGGTTCCATTTCTAGTCAGGAACTAAGATCCACGAGGCCAAAAAGGGAAGAAAGGATCCTTATCTAGCAACACGGGGTGAAGATTAAGAGGGAATTTGTTACTAAGCCTAAAGAACACAGGGCTTTCCAGGTGCCGCTAGTGGTAAAGAACCTGCCTGCCAATGCAGGAGATGTAAGAGACAAGGGTTTGATCCCTGGGTTGGGAAGATCCCCTGGAGAAGGGCATGGCAACACACTCCCGTATTCTCGCCTGGAGAATCCCATGGACGGAGGAGCCTGGGAGGCTATAAGTCCACATGGTCGCACAGAGTCGGACACGACTGAAGCGACTTAGCACATGACAAAGATAAGAGAATAGTGCATTTAGGGAGCAACCTCCACACTTGGGGCTGGAAGACAAACTCTTCAGCCTGCAATGTCCCTCTACCACCCTCTACTGGCAAAGCCTAACATTGTCCCTGGAACTGAACAAAGTTGCTTGCAGGATCCAGCAGGGCAATGAATCTGGAGCGGAGAGGCCATAACTGGCACAGAATCTACCCATACACACGCTCTGGGATTCCTGCCCGTGCAAACTGGTGAGGTTCTCTAATGCTCTCAATGTGTGGCGTGTACATGCAAGACCAAGTCCTGTACTTCTTTGGACTATATTAGAAATTCGTTCTTGTGGGTCTGGAGGAGAAGCAGTTTCCTATGAGTGGTCTCTATCCCATATCTGAGGGTCACACTCCCTTAACACAGACTGGCAACATTGAACATTTACCTGGCAGTGCATCTCTGCAACCCGTTCACTCAAGCCTTAGGCTTGGTCCTCAGCCATATCTGCCCTGTGACTGGAAACAAGAGATGTTCTGCCGCGGGAGTTCTCTGATTGTCCATCACATCTCCATTTGGACAGTCTCATCTTTCCATTGCTCCTCTTCCCCCACGTTTGCTCACTAGGGTCATCGGAAGAAACCAGCTGACTCCCCAGTCAACCTGTGCACCACTGTTGCCATAGTAACAAAGTGCCACACCCACTTCAGCTCCCAATACCTTGCTTTCCATCTGCACGTCTTTCACTGCTACCCCAGTGATAACCTGACCAACTATGAGACTGTCACAGGACTTCCTCTCACCTGTGCCCTATCTTTTTCCATCAAGGTGGTCATCCCTGTGCTTCTCCCATGTAGTGGAAACCTAATCCCAGACTACAGTTTTGTTTGTCTGTTGCTGGATACCACTGCTGATCCTGATTTCTGAATTGGTCAGGGTCCCGGCTTCAGGTTCAGTCACTCAGTCATATTCAGCTATTTGTGACCCTATGAACTATAGCCCCCAAGTCCTCCAGGCTCCTCTGTCTGTGGGATTTTCCAGGGAAGAATACTGGAGTGGGTTGTCATTTCCTATTCCAGGGATCTTCCTGACCCAGGAATTGAACCCTCATTGGCAATGGATTCTCTATCACTGAACCACCTGGTAGCAGGAAATAAATTGTTCACCCAAGTTGGGTAATGAATAGAATTTATTAAGGGGAGTGCTGATTACAACTATTAATACTGGATCCAGGGAAACCACAAAGGATGGTGCAGGAGTTGGGAGTAATCATATATTTTATTTAATTTTATTTATTTTTGGCTGTGCTGCACAGCTTGCAGGATCTCAGTTTCCCATCTAGGGATTGAACCCAGGTCATGGCAGTGAAAGACCAGAATCATAACCACTAAGCCACCGGGGAACTCCTTCATGTATTTGAAACATGATTGCAACAATATATAACAAAGAGGATTGCTCTGACCACAAATGCCCTACATCTGGCCGGGGGGGGCACGGGGGGGGGGTGCCATGCACTTCATAGATTTATAACTGGCATGAAAAGGCCCAGGACCAAAATTGGGGAGAGAGCTCCTTTCTACATAAATCCACACTTGAACACAAAGCCACGTACACTCATGATGTGCTGGTAAATGAACAACTGCCTGCCTGAAGGGAGAAATAAAAGCTCTGATCTGTAGCATTTGCCAATGTCCTTGGTGTAAATACTCCCACTGTGGCTGATTTCAAGCTATCACAATGTCCTTGCCTATGGAGCTGGGAAAAAATGACCATGCAGGAGACACAGGTTTGATCCCTGGGTCGGGAAGATCCCCTGGAAGAGGAAATGGAAAGCCTTTCTAGTATTCTTGCCTGGAGAATCCCATGGACAGAGGAGCCTGATGGGCTACAGTCCATGGGGTCACAAAAGAGTCAGACACGATTGAGAGACTGCGTACACACACACACACACACACACACACACACCATACAAACACAATAGTTATAAATAGCCTCAAGAGCACANGTATTCTTGCCTGGAGAATCCCATGGACAGAGGAGCCTGATGGGCTACAGTCCATGGGGTCACAAAAGAGTCAGACACGATTGAGAGACTGCATACACACACACACACACACACACACACACACCATACAAACACAATAGTTATAAATAGCCTCAAGAGCACAGGTAATAGTAAAATAGTAGATAATTTCGGAAGTTATGATTTTTGAGTATTTATTACCTTTGTTTTAAAATTTTTGCTATTTGTTTACGGCTCAGCAGGCTTTCTCTGGTTGCAGTGTATGTGCTTCTCATCTTGCTGGCTTCTCTTGTTGTGGAGCCCAGGCTCTAGGGTGTGCGAACTTCAGCAGCTGCAGTGCACAGGCTCAGTAGCTGTGGCACGTGGGCTTACTCGCCCTGAAGCATGTGGAATCTTCCCAGACCAGGGATCGAACCTGGGTCCCCTGCATTGGCAGGAAGATTCTTAACCACTGGACTACTAGGGAAGTCCTACCTTTGCTTCAATGTAATTTAGTTTTAAGTTGACAAAATTTAATTTTTGATAGTGGCTGTATTTAGCAACTGGCTTGAAAAACTGAAAATTGACTCTCATGAACCAGGTGGAGTCAGTCCCAGCAAAGCATGGCCCACACCCCAGAGAGAGCCAATGAGTATGCACAAATACTCTTGCACAACCTACCCCGAGAGCCCTCAAGGATCCCCTGAGCTCTCAATTCTTAAAGACTAGATCCTTATTCTTCCTTCCATCCCTGAACCCGTCAGGGTACCCTCACCCAGGGTGGGTGGATAAGGGACGAAGCTGGCCCACTACTGGAAGCATGGGCACCTCAATATCCAAGATTTGTGGTGTGTGAGCATTGAATCCAGCAACACTGTGGGTCTCCCTATTATGTCTTCAGAAGTTACCCGAGATGACCAACACCTTCTCAGATATGAGAAGGATGGGGACTCCCCTGGTGGTCCAGTGGCTAAGACTCCACCTCCTGATGCAGGGAGCCTGGGTTCAATCCCTGGCAAGGTAACTAGATCCCACATGCTGAAACTAAGAGATCCCATGTGTCGTAACTAAGACCTGGCACAGACAAATATAAAGAAATTTAAAAAAAAAAAGAAAGAATTTCTACCGAGTTACTGATGGCTTTAAAAACCGAACCCAAAGAAAGATTTACTATATCAGTGATTAACATTTTAAAGCAACACAACTCTTGTTAAAATGTCTGCTTTTAGTTACTTTATTCAGAGGTGGTTTGGGGCCGTCTTAACCATGCCAAAAGTTAATTTAAAACACACAAGTAAAATGCCACGTCTCCCTACCAGGGCTAAGTGAGCAGACACAGGCAGTTTACTTTAGAACAGAGCAGGGGTTGTGGGGGAAGCCCTTTATTTAAGCTTGTGCATTTGGGTGCAAACAACCTTCCAGGGAGAAATACATGGAACAATGTCCAAAGCTCACACAGAAAAAGAGTCTTCCAGCCTCTCAGTCCCATGGTACTTAGCTATGGCAGCCTCAGCAAACTAATTAACAGGCCAATGTGTTATTTAAGATGACCTTCACTACAGTTGCTAGATGCCAGGTATGGAGCTAGAACTGACGAGGCAGGGTGAGTGCTACTCAGAGGCATGGGAAGGGATAAGGGTCTTAAGACAAGAGTCTGGAGCTCCATGCAGGTGTCTATGCAGCTTCCAACCACACTCTCTGCCCTCCAGTTCCCTCTAACTCATTGGTCCCGCACTGGCAATGGTGGCCAAGATCTGAAACCTTGCTCCAGACCCATAGTTACACAATAACCCAGGAAAACCACATACTGTTACAGATCAGAGGAGGTGAGTTCTGGAGGCCTGAGTCCCCAAAATAAGAGAGTGTGGCTCAGATTCTTGGGTCCTGAGGGGCAGGGTCTCTGGACCAGAATGCTCTCTTACTATGTATATTAACTCTTTCTAATATTTACATGAATAACAATATTAAAAATTATATTCTTAATGTTAACAGTCCCCAACTGGAAGCTCTTAATATATTTTCACATAAAGTTAAGAATTTTACCAACACCAATCTTAATGTGGCATTTTCTCTATAAAAAATAAATATTCATTTATACCACAAAACTCACAGAAACAGTATCAAGTCTGAAAGAACACGTATGGCATCTTCGTTACATCCAGAGAACTTATATGTAAGTATACATATGTGTAATATATATATATCTGTCTCTTATACACATCTAGATGTGTATAAGAGACAGGCATGACTGAGCGTCTTTCACTTTCAGANACACAAAACTCACAGAAACAGTATCAAGTCTGAAAGAACACGTATGGCATCTTCGTTACATCCAGAGAACTTATATGTAAGTATACATATGTGTTATATATATATATACATATATACATAATGATTTCCAGCCATAAACAAGAAATCTGAATGATGCATCTTGTTTATGATACTGACACCAGTATGTGGGTTAGCTACAATGGCATTCTGCCCTTCAAGGGTGCCAGAAATAATGCTGAAGCCAGCATCCCTCTATTCAGTCTTCCAGAAGACCACGGAGGAGGCTGGCGCCCTGGTGTGTACAGAGGATGAGGCCTGGGCTGAGCAGGACCCACTGCAAGTGAAGAGTAAGGGGACCAAGTTGAGTCCCAACAGATATGGCCACTGGGATGGATGCTGGGAAGGGGCCAAGCTGGTACCATGAGAGGAATTTGGGCTAGGAGAAGAGTTCGGGGGATGAAAGCCAAAGGTTTGCCTTCCTAATGCGCCTAGGGAAGTATGAACTCTATCGATCAAACAGAAAAGTTTAAGCAAGGTCATCTGGGTATGCGCCGCCCCGGCACTGAGCGGGCCTAGCACCGCCGAGACGGGCGAGTTCTCCGACCTCCAGCTTACACGCCACTCGCCATTCTGTGCGTGTGTATGTTCCACGCCTGTCAGGGATAGGCCAATGGGGTGTGGGGGTCCTCCAGGCTCATCCAATGAGCTATCAGACTCTTTCGTGTCAACCAATGGGGCTTCGAATGAGCTGTCGCGTGAAACAGGTCCCACCTTCCGTGCCTCAGGGAGCTTGAAGGAGAAGGCCGGGTTGCGGGAGTGTACCGTTCCAGGGCGTTGCTTCAGCACCAGTATATTTTTGTGAGATTATCTGGAAGTCAGGAGGCATTTTGGTCCCTTAAAGAGAAAAAGAGGGGCTGAGGACCCAGTTTCCTGGGTCCTGGGTAAAGATAAGGCTGGGGTGGGAGCGGGACTCCTGGAGCTAGCGGGGCGAAGGCTGGAGCCTTGTGCTCGTTGATCTGAGAGGGGGGAGAGGCTGAGTGCCCAGAATCACGTGTCCAGCCAGAAAAGGCGGCTGAACCTAAACTCCTGGATCCTTAGTTAGGACCAGGCTGAGATCTAAGAATCCCGGGTTCGGATGAAGATGGGGGCCGAGAGACCTGAGCCGCCAGGGCATAGGTTTGAATCTGGACTCGAGTCTGAGGGAGAAGGGGCCTGTAGGCCAGATTATGGCTCCAGACGTTGGAGAGTACGGGCTGTTGAGCTCGTTGGTCCGGGTGGCCGAGTCTGAGTCAGCTACGGAAACTGAGGCTTGTTAACTAGCTACGTTGCCCAGACTCACAAGCTAGATCGGGATAGAATGACTTTAGAAGTCATAGTTTTATATATCCCCGTAAGCTCTGCCCTTAAGTCGGGGCTTGCTTAGATGTTATCTTATTCCGTGTGGCTGAAAAGCTTCCTGTCCATGTCCATCAAATCACAGATCCTGATCAGTTCTTCCAAACGTCTCTAAAAGAAGCCATGGGAGCCTGTCACTTTCAGGGCCTGCTGCTCCTCTTTCTCGTAGGAGCCCCGACCGTGATCAGTATGTATTGGAAATGTGGGGGTGGGGGAGTGGTTGGGTCAAGGAGGATGGATTTCTGGTGAAAAAAGAGTGATTTGGGGCCCCGGCAGCGAAGGACAAGTGCTCATCTTTATCTCCTTTTCTCCCCAGTGGCACAGAAATTGTTTTGTCAAAAGAGTACATTCATGGGTATCCAAGAGGATCCAGCAAACACGTTCAACTGGACCTCAGAGAAAGTTGAAGCTTGTGACAATGGGACACTGTGCCAGGAAACCATCCTGCTGATCAAAACTGGTAAAATGAGAAAGGGGTGATTGGGCTGGTGGGGGCAGGGGAGTGAGGAGATGATTATGTTCATGTTAAGACTGTTCCACCTTCCCCAGGCCAAACAGTAGCGTCCCCACCCACTTTCTTTCCTTCCTGTCTCACAGCAGGGACCAAGACAGCGATTTTGGCCACTAAGAGCTGCAGCTTCGATGGGACACCGGCAATAACGTATATCCAGCACGCTGCAGCCGCCGGCCTAGTTGCAATCTCCTACAGTAACTACTGCGAGGATCCCTTTTGCAATAACAGAGAGGGATTATATGATATATGGAATATACACAAGACCGAAGAAGGTACCCTGCGAGGGAAAGATGGATGCTCTTCCCCCATAAGGGAAACTCTATACACTCCTGAAAAGAAAATGGGAGGCTTCCTTCTTTCTGTTCTTACTTGGTTTAGGTTCAAGTGGGCCACACAGAAAAGGACCTCAGACCTTTTGCTTGTCTCTCTTTTTCTAAATTGTCACTGTTTACAGTACTCTGAGCAGAGGGACATCAGTGAAGGCTGCAGTGTAAAGTGGATTTGGGGTTTATTAAGCAATAAGATGTCAGTGGAGGTTTCTGAGCAGGCTGGTGGCATCGGTCTAACTGCTCCGGCTTCCCCATTGCCATGTGGCCACGGCCCAGTTCCTGCATTTGTCCTCCAAGTCTACAGTATCCTGGCCACACTTACCTTTTCAGGTCATTTTCTTCTCTTCCCTCTTTCATTTACTGTGTTTTAGCTAGGGCAGGATTCAAAATATTTAACAATGGAGATGGTACTGACCAATCAGAATGGATGCTGGCTATAAAAAACAGTCCAGCCCTGCCTATCTGTGCCTACCAGCTGAATGTCAACACCTAGTGATTTCTCACAATTCCCAAATCCACCAAGCCAGCTCACACTTCCAGGCCTCTGTCCTTGCTGTTGCCTGTTTCACCCTCATGCAACCCCCATTTCACACAGCTAACCTCTGTTCTTCCTCCGTCTCAACTGAGGTGTCTATTCTGGGAAAAAATTCAGCCAAATTATTTTAGAGAATTAGGCATTCTTCCATTTCTTTGCTACCATACCGTGGCCACAGTGCCCACAGAGTTGTATGGTAGTTAATTACTTACATGTCTGTCTTTTTCAGGACAGTGATCCTAGATGGCAGGAACCGTGTCCCTTGTGTATCTGTACCTCCACACCTATGCACAGTTTGGAAGTCATGTTGGATTGTGTTCTGACAGCACAGAAATCAGTTGGAAAGGGATGGGGAGGTGGTAGTAACAGGCCTTGAGTAGAGAGGCATCAGCAGGAAAGACTCGAGGAAGAGAAGGCAGCAAGGAGAGATAACTCCAGAGGCAGGACACATCCTTAACGTTCTCTCTCTTCACTCTTATAGAAACCAAAGGGACGACAGGCCTCCGCTGCCCAACCTGTCTGGCTGTGGGGTCCTGTTTGAATGCGCCTTCTCTGGCCTGCCCCAGCGATGCAGATCGATGCTATCAGGGAAAACTTCAGATCTCTGAAGGTAAGCTGAACCTCTGATGGTTTCAGAGGCCAGAAAACTTCAGGCATCTGCGTGTAACCAAAGAGGTTCTGACACTGAGTTCCAGGAATGAGGTGAGGACTGGATTCCTCTCTGATTTCCTCAAACATGTATGTGTCGCCCCATCCTTGTTCCACAGGAAATGTCAACTCACTTTTGGAGATCAAAGGCTGTACATCAATGATTGGTTGCAGGCTGATGTCTGGGGTCTTTAAAATAGGACCTCTGTGGGTGAAGGAAACTTGCCCCTTCATGTCCATCTCGACCCGAAAGATTGACAGTGGGGCCACGTGGCTTCACACTTCAGTTTGGAAGTTAAAGCTACTGCTGATGCTGTTACTGCTTGTCCTTGGAGGGAGTGCTTCTGGTCCCTAATCATCTCTTCAGACTGATCATCGGCAGCTTGAGGAGCAGGTGGAGATTTGAAGAGCAGCTCCTGTGAACGTATTTGACATTTCTAATAAAGTTTCTGCTGTGATTTGTGTATGCCTCCAGACTAGAAGTGGTGTTATTGAGCTTAAAGGGTCCTTAAAATTCATGCTCTCCAACCCACACATTTGCCGAAAGGGAATCAAAGATCTCAAAAACTTGAGTGAGTTCCTCACACTTACATAGCTATGGACAAAGCCATAAAGTCTGGTATTCCTTTCACTGTAATAGGCTTCCTTCTCTTGCTGGCTAGACAGGAGACTAACATTATCTTCCTCTAGAACACTCCCAACCCAGTCGTAAGGCCAAAATCATGTGCTTTGGGGTTCTAATAATTCCTGGGGAGGTGTGTCAGAAAAATCAGACTCCAAGTCTTCAGTTACAATGGGCCCTGTCTCCCCTATCCTGTTTGTTCCTTGCCCACTTTATATCATTCCTTTTCAACTCTGCTGCCTACTTAATGCCTCCTCAGTGGACAGAGGGGACTTAGGATGGAGCTAGGGCTCCATAGGTTCCGGTGAGTGTGAGCCAAACAATAATGTGGATGGAGAGGTTTTTTGTTTTTTTTTTTCAAATTCTTACACTTTTTAATTTATTACTCAAGAATACATGAAGTCTATGTTATTGTAAAAGACTCTAGTGATACAGGAGCTATATAGAGCAAAGTAAAAGAGTAAAGAGAAACAGACTTTTTTCATTTTTTTAAAAGCAGCTTTATTGAGACTTAACGGACATACAATAAACTGCACTGGAGGTGGGAGGAGAGACTTTTATTGCAAACTGTTGACCCCTCCCACAAAGGACAGGGAGCCTGATCATAGCATAGTCCAGCCAAGTTCTTTCTAGAAAGTTCTCTAGTTCTAACTTTTGGGAGTTAAAGTTTCCCCACACAAGTTAATATTTTATCTTTGTTCTTGGGCATCCAGCTCTCCATTGTGTCAGTTTGGTAAATCTAAAGAGTGAGAAGAAACACCAACAAAATTTTAACTCAATGAGGGGACATATAAATGTGGGAAATTACAAGCATTCAGAGCCATGACTGGTACATACTATTTGAGGTAAAACACAAAATCAGAAACAAATAAACCAAAAAAGCCAAGTAGGTGTTTCCCATAGGACACTGGTTTCTCTTTTTTTAAAATGATTAAATAATTTTTTATTGTCACATTTAACTGTTTTGTCAGGTATACATTGTAGGTTTCAGTATGGCATAAAAATAAAAGTTTTCCTGAATGTCAAAATCTGAACAGAGCAGATGGCGATGGCACTTAAAAAGATAAAAAAATTCACACTGGTGCTGAAGCCACTAGAAGGTAGCTGGTAAACACTGGAACACATTCGAGAATAAAGCGGTCTGAAGTGAAGTAATGTAGTGTGAAAGTTGCCCAGTCATATCTGACTCTTTGTGACCTCATGGACTGTACTCTCCAGGCCAGAATACTGGAGTGGGTAGCCTTTCCTTCTCCAGGGGATCTTCCTAACCCAGGGATCAAACCCAGGTCTCCCGCATTGCAGGCAGATTCTTTACCAGCTGAGCCACAAGAGAAGCCCTGAAACATTTCAAATCAAATGGCAGTGGCACAGGCCAATAAAACTGGAGAGCAGGAGGATACAGAATCCAGTTAAAACTTTTTTACAAAACGAAACTACTTTTTCAGAACCTGGATTTTAAGCTTTTCTTTTTTTTTAACAACTTCCTTATTCTTACAGGTTGTAACTAGTCCAAAGAAAAGGCAGTTATAATCCATGGCATTAGCTTTGTGGGCTGACCCTGACATAAATGGGGGAGGGGTCTTGTATTTTCCAAACCAGGAGCATGTCATACTCATGAACATCTGTAGTGGTTTCACACATTCTGGGCAAAACTAGAAAAGAAGCAGTAAATAAAAATTTTAAGTGCATCCCCAAGGACAGTCCCTACACATTCCACAGCTATATGCCAAACGGTAACTTTAACAAGTATGGTTATTCCGATTGAAAATGAATCTCTGTTCAATAACCAAGCTTCCCAAACAGTTTATTAAATGTCTTTCTTCCACAAATAAGACTAACACTAGGATTTGTCAGAAAATCTACACAAGTTATCTCATTTATGTACGAACTTGGCTAAATCCACGGTGTCTGGAGTTCTTCGTAAAACTTGGGTCTAGAACATAACTCTTCTGTTACACTGTTGTGTGTACTTCATTTAAGACTCCAGAACAACCTCCAATCAAAATAAATAAATATATATTTTAAAAAAGAAGAGCAGTAGAAACATTAAAAAAAAAAAGACTCCAGAACAGAGACCATAAACATGGCTAGTGCAGCATAACAGTCACTGGAATTCCCTGAAAGAAAAATAAGTATTTTATGACATACTTATTTGGATGATTACTTACTGGTAATTAGTATTCCTACTTTTTTTTTTAAAGGCAACCATTTTCAGTGACAACACATATCAGGCGAGTAGAAAAAAAGTGGAAACAAAACCCTCTCTTTTGATCTCACAAAGTCATGCAGATAAAAGAAGGTACATCTGATTTGTTCCAATCTTTGAACATTGCTGTTAAACTAGTTTTCCTTTTAAAAAGTAAATTTGAAGGCATGGTAGTGCAAGAGATGAGGTTTTTGTTTATAGAACATTTATAGATTAATTGTGCTTAGTCTCTAATTTCCAAATTATTTTAAAGAACAGAAATGGCATTGATCAATATATTTTTGCCTAAATTTACCAGTCCATCATAAATTGCACCAGAATTCGGACAATTTGATTATCTTAATGACTCTGTTGTGAGCCTTGCACACTGTGTCTGCAGGCGAGGGCCCTGCATGAACGCCTTGGAGGCTCCTCCAAGGTCTGTGCCCCAAAACTCTTGTCTTGGGGAGTCTAGGGGTCTGAGAAAGCAGTTCTCCCCCAAGAGGAAGTCCTCAAAAACTCTCTCAATTAGTGATTAAGAACAACAGTGCTAACTGGAGAGTTTCTTGCGTTCAGTTAAATCTGGGAGGTCTAAGCGTTCCTGGAGCCCTCGTCAGGATGTGTCGTGGGTCCAGAATCCCTTGAATGTGAGTATTCACTATTAGAGGACTCTGTGGGGTCAATCAAACTTTCACAATCACTGTCGTCTGATTACTTAGCACTGTCTCCAGCTGCTCTGTGGGAAGGAGGGGGTCTGCTCCACTTTCAGGATATTTCAGTCCAGCATTGGTGGAGGCATAACTGGAGGAGTCCATGACTTGAGATCGAGGCATAAACATGCTAGTTCTCATGTGAGAATGGCTCAGAGTACTTTCTTGATTGTTTGGGTGAAGATCAGAATTAGGTGGAGGCGAGTCTGAGGCCTCTGCATCGCCAGGTGTACTTTGACCTTCTGCTGTGAATCCTGGATGGGGCATCTGAGGGCTGAAGGGGGGTCCACACTTTCAGATGACATCTGCCTGCTTAGTGTTGCCTGCAGCAATCGTCTTTCTTTTTCCTTTTCATTCTTCCTCTGAGTGATCTGTCTTCTTCATTGGTTCACTTCTGTCTGACAAGATTCAACAACTCGCTTGCTCTTTTCTACAGCTGCACACACTGCTTGCACTTTCTTCTGAAGCGCATTATAAACCTGATAAATCGCCCTGATGGCTTTCATTAGTCCGTCCTTGTCAAAAAAGTCAGTACCATGTTCTTTGGCATAATTCTGAGAAGTATTTGGCACTGAAGACATCTTATACTCTTGCTGGCTAGTATTGCCTAGATTGGGAATAGTGAGGGATAGCCTTTAATTATGCCTTCTATCTAAAGAGAACATATTCTAAAGCATGAGGGGAATTGTTGCCGTGGAGATGAAGCTGAAGGGGAGGAAGATGAGGTCGGCCGCCCCCAGGGTGCAGGTGAGCTGCTTATGGATTCTTGCTCTCTGTATGACATCTGCTGCTGTGTGTTTCACTGGAATCGGTACCACCCAATAACTTTCTTTCTCTGATCCTTAAGAATCCCGTCCAAGCTCTCTTCATTAACTTTGCTTGCATAGTCATAAAAACTAAGAAGTCTTGAACAAGGCTGATGGTTATGGGTTTCAATTACTTGCAGAAATTCTGTGTTGATGATTTGGGAGTCACTGATGCTGAAGGTTTCCTCTTGCCTTACTTCTCCCAGGAAAAATCCTTCTTGAGAGCAATGGAAGAAGAGAGTGGCAGGTGGTCAGCGTTGCTCTTGGCGCTGTGGAAACACACAGCCCTCAGGGTGTAGCCCGAAATGGAAGCCGCCATGATCGAAATCTGATGCTGGTTTCTTAATGGCACTGAATACAGTTGCAGAAGACATTCCTGAGTGAATGAAGGAAAGGTACCATTAAAAAAAAAATTGGCCTGTGAATAGTTTTGGTATTTAAAAAATTATAATATACTAATAAGCTTGACATGGCATGAGCAAATTTCTCAGGCCAAAAACTCAAGTGTGCAAACTTTCTAATTTTATAATATAAATATATAAGCTATTCAAATGTATGACTAACTCTTACGATACTTTTGTTTATAACAATCCCCCATTCTACCTGCTGCTGCCCCCTGCTGCTGCTAAGTCACTTCAGTCGTGTCCGACTCTGTGTGACCCCATAGATGGCAGCCCACCAGGCTCCCCCATCCCTGGGATTCTCCAGGCAAGAACACTGGAGCGGGTTGCCATTTCCCTCTCCAATGCATGAAAGAGAAAAGTGAAAGTGAAGTCGCTCAGTCGTGTCCGACTCTTAGCGACCCCATGGACTGCAGCCCACCAGGCTCCTCCGTCCATTGGACTTTCCAGGCAAGAGTACTGGGGTGGGGTGCCATTGCCTTCCCCGGCTGCTGCCCCCTAGTGGTAGGTAAAACCTAATCAGTTTGGGACTTTCCTGGTGATCCAGTGGCTAAGACTCTGTGCTTCCAGTGCAAGGAGCCGGTTTAGTCTCTGGTCAGGGAATTAGATCTCACATGCCACAGTCAAGAGTTCTTATGTTGCGACTAAGACCCAGCAGGGCCAAGTAATTATGAAAAAAAGAAGAAGGAGAAGAAACTTAACCTGTTTGAATAAATGGTTATAAATTCAGCCAGAGTTTTCTCAGTCATTGCAGATCCCCAGCTCATGCTTCGTCACTCAGTCATGTCTGACTCTGCAACCTCGTGGACTGTAGTCTGCCAGGCTCCTCTGTCCATGTGATTTCCCAGGCAAGAATAGTGGAGGAGGTTGTCCTTCCCTTCTCCAGGGCATCTTCCCGAACCAGGGATTGAACCCAGGTCTCTTGCATTGCAGGCAGATGGGGAAGCCTCATTTCAGATCTAATCAATCAATTCAGGGCTTCTTTTCCTTTCCACTCTCTTTATCCACAGCTTTGCAGTAGTGCTGGTGGGAAGGAGGTGACTGTCTAGTTTTCACCCCTCATGATGCTGAAGTTCAAGTTCTTACTGATGTCTGGTTCTCAGCTTTCATTCCTGCTGGCTTCCACTGGGAAGCCTTTGATCTGGTCTGGTGTTCATGGGCTCCATGCAGGCCCTGTGAGCTCTGCCATCCCTCTTAACCACTTTGGAGCCTCTTCCAACTGCTCTGAAATCCCACTGAGGTCTTCCAGGAATCTGAAGCAGCCTAGGAATCCCATATAATTGATGAAATTCCTCCAATTTCATAGAGACTTGCTTTTTCCTAAGGTCCTTGGGAAAGAGATGGGACCTAGACCCTGGAATTTATTACCCACCACCTACAGGCCACTAGCACACATTCTTCTCATATCTATTTTTTGTTTTTCAGCAATCATGCCATAAAAATTCCCTGCCAGTCCAGTGGTTGGGGACTTGGCCCTCTCACTGCTGAGGGCCTATTTTGCAGTGAAAAGGAAAAAAGAGGAATGCGTTTTTCTTTCCCTTTTCTGAGAACAAAGAAGATAAACAGAGCAGTGAACAGGCCTGAACATTCCTAGTTTTTACTTTGAAAGTGAAAACGTTAGTAGTTCAGTCGCGTCTGACTCTTTGCAACCCCCAAGGATTATAGCCTGCCAGGCTTTTCTGTCCATAGTATTCTCCAAGCAAGAATACTGGAGTGGGTAACCATTCCCTTCTCTAGGGGATCTTCCTGGCCCAGGGATTGAACCTGGATCTCCTACATCGCAGGCACATTTTTTTTTTTTACCATTTGAGCCACCAGGGATGTTTTTCTTTGTTTCTTATTTGTGTGACTTACCTGGTGGCTCAGATGGTAAAGCGTCTGCCTGCAATACGGGAGACCTAGGTTCAAATCGGGAAGATCTCCTGGAGAAGGAAATGGCAACCCACTCCAGTATTCTTGCCTGGAAAATCCCACGGACGGAGGATGCTGGTAGGCTACAGTCCATGGGGTTGCAAAGAGTCGGACTCAACTGAGCGATTTCACTTTCTTATTTGTAGTCTGCAACTAAATTTTCTTTCCTGACCCCTAATTCTGCATGAGCTACATTTCACACCGCTTATCCTTTGATTCTATGCTAATTACATCCTGTATCTGGTGCTTACCACTCTCTGCAAACCAACCCTTGTAGTTTTTCTCTTCTTGCAGATCAGAAAGGAGGCCTCTGTAATACACAGAAGGCAATGGACCCAACTACTGGGCCTCCAGACTGCCAGAGGCTACCTGACGCCAGCCTGTGGCTATTTTGAAACAATGCGGAAGGAAGAACACAAGACCCTAACACCTTTGACCCTCGTCACTGACCCTCATCTTATAGAAGCCCCTAGGCTCCTCGCGGTGGGGTGGGCGCAGTTCTTGAGGCATGAGCCTAGTGTCCCACCTCTGCCAGCTGAGAATTAAAGCCACCTATTTTTTTCAACTCTGTCTCTGTATTTTTATTTCTCTTTGCGGGGCAGAGAAAGCCAACATTTTGACTGCCAACAAACACTAGGGCCCAGGTTCAATCCCTGACCAAGAAACTGAAATTCCATAAGATGGATAGCTTAAAAACAAATAAACAAACAAAAAAACCAATCATACCATAAAGCCTTCATTCTTACACTGAAACTTAAAAATTCCATGTCTAAGAAGCAAAAGTTAGGCCTTTGGAATTATATCTACTTCCATTTCAATTCACATAATCTCTTTTGAAATTTCAAGGCTCAACATAAAGGTGTTTTTGGCCCTTTGCATTTCTAGAGTAATAGGCCTACTGACTGACTGGAGGAGAAGGGGCAAGAGAAGTCATATAGAGAATGGGGGGCTTCCCCCTTGGCCCAGTGGCTAAGAGTTCCCCTTGCAGTGCAGGGGACACTGGTTCCATCCTCGTTCTAGGAAGATCCCACATGCTGCGGGGCCACTAAGCCCGGGTGGCGGAAACTACTGACCCCCACATGCCCTAGAGCCTGGGCTCTGTAGCAAGAGAGCTACCACAACGGGAAGCTTGGGCACTGCTATTAGAGAAAGCCTGTGCGCAGCAAGGAAGACCTAGTGCAGCCAAAAATATGGGAAAAAAAAAAAAAAGAACGAGAATGTGGGCAGATAAAAGTGATAGCAAAATATAACCCTGCCAAAGATACTTCTCCCACCCACGCCAGCCTCCACATCATCCATGATACTCGTTGCTCCCTCCAGGGCTGTGTTCGTGTCCTTTCCTCTCTGAAACTCCATCTCCTGTTCCCACTTACCCACCCTGGGGGGTCCCACTAGATGCCTCCCTGCAACTCCAGCAGGCCTTGCTTGACTTCGCTGCCACCGATCTCCCTCCACAGAGCCCTGGCATACCCGCTAGCTTCCCTTCGATATCATACTGTTCCCACACAATGTATAACCTCCCCAGACAAAGTAACAACACTTCAGGGACAGGCATTGTTTCTGACAGCTTTACGACTTAATAGCATCCATAAAATGTGACTTGAGGTTATGGGTCTTCCAGAACTGCTTATTGAAGTGAGCCAAACTTCCGCTGTTGGGGCTTCCTTGGAGACTCAGATGGTAAAGAATCTGCCTGCAATACAGGAGATGTGGATTTGATTCCTGGGTCAGGAAGACTCCTCCGGAGAAGGGAATGGTTTCCCGCTCCAGTATTCTTGCTTGGAGAATTGCACAGACAGAGGAACCTGGGGGACTACAGTCCATGGAGTCACAGAGTTAGACATGACTGACGAACACTTTCACTTTGCAATTTCAAACTTCTGCTATACATGCACACACATTTCTCTTGAACAACAAAACTAGGGACTTCCCTGGTGGTCCAGTGGTTAAGAATCTGTCTGCCAGTGCAGGGGACGTGGGTTCAATTCCTGGTCTAGAAAGATCCCACATGCTGTGGGGCAACTAAACCTGTACGATACCAGTACTGAGCTGGAGTATAGAGCCCACACACCACAATGAAGGGTAGCCCCAGCTCGCCGCAAGTAGAGAAAGCCCACTCAAAGCAATGAAGACACAGTGCAGCCATAAATGAATAAATAAATAAAATGTAAAGGCTGAATAATAAAGCCCTAAAGAGATGGGCATACCAGACCACCTGACCTGCCTCTTGAGAAATCTATATGCAGGTCAGGAAGCTACAGTTAGAACTGGACATGGAACAACAGACTGGTTCCAAATAGGAAAAGGAGTACGTCAAGGCTGTATATTGTCACCCTGCTTATTTAACTTATATGCAAAGTACATCATGAGAAACGCTGGGCTGGAAGAAGCACAAGCTGGAATCAAGATTGCCGGGAGAAATATCAATAACCTCAGATATGCAGATGACACCACCCTTATGGCAGAAAGTGAAGAGGAACTAAAAAGCCTTTTGATGAAAGTGAAAGTGGTGAGTGAAAAAGTTGGCTTAAAGCTCAACATTTAGAAAACAAAGATCATGGCATCTGGTTCCATCACTTCATGGGAAATAGATGGGGAAACAGTGGAAAGTGTCAGACTTTATTTGCAGGGGGGCTCCAAAATCACTGCAGATGGTGACTGCAGCCATGAAACTAAAAGACGCTTACTCCTTGAAGAAAAGTTATGACCAACCTAGAGAGCATATTCAAAAGCAGAGACATTACTTTGCCGACAGCTGGAATCAAGATTGCCAGGAGAAATATCAATCACCTCAGATATGCAGATAACACCACCCTTATGGCAAAAAGAGAAGAGGAATTAAAAAGCCTCTTGATGAAAGTGAAAGTGGAGAGTGAAACAGTTGGCTTAAAGCTTAACATTGAGAAAACAAAGATCATGGATGGCATCTGGTCCCATCACTTCATGGGAAATAGATGGGGAAACAGTGGAAAGGGTGTCAGACTTTATTTTTGAGGGCTCCAAAACCACTTCAGATGGTGACTGCAGCCATGAAATTAAAAGACGCTTACTCCTTGGAAGAAAAGTTATGACCAACCTAGACAGCATATTCAAAAGCAGAGACGTTACTTTGCCAACAAAGGTCCGCCTAGTCAAGGCTATGGTTTTTCCTGTGGTCATGTATGGATATGTGTATAAGAGACAGCATCCAGGGAGGAGTGAAACCCCCAGATACAGTCAGGTCAGGACCGCAAGCCACTCAGAAGAGCAGGCGAATGCTCACACAGCCCCCTTCCTCCCTCTTCTGAATTTGTTCATTGGTTTGGTCCATCTGCTCTTGGCTCATGAGGGTGCNCTGAGCGCCGAAGAATTGATGCTTTTGAACTGGGTGTGGAGAAGACTCTTGAGAATCCCTTGGACTGCAACAAGATCCAACCAGTCCATTCTGAAAATCAGCCCTGGGATTTCTTTGGAAGGAATGATGCTAAAGCTGAAACTCCAGTACTTTGGCCACCTCATGCGAAGAGTTAACTCATTGGAAAAGACTCTGATGCTGGGAGGGATTGGAGGCAAGAGGAGAAGGGGACAACAGAGGATGAGATGGCTGGATGGCATCACTGACTCGATGGACGTGAGTCTGAGTGAACTCCCGGAGCTGGTGATGAACAGGGAGGCCTGGTGTGCTGCGATTCATGGGGTTGCAAAGAGTTGGACACGACTGAGCGACTGAACTGAACTGAAAATGCCATTTGTTGATGAAAATTAATAATTAAATCACATTTAAATTCACCAAGTTGAGAATAAGATCTCAAGGTGTGACCTACACTCAACATAAATTTACTTAGTATTTATGTAACAGTAGTATCTCTGAAAGTTTTAGTAAACATTTGCATTTTCAAACAATATTTTCATGGACATTATGTGCATATGCAAATTATCTATCTCAAAGAACCGGAACAATCCAAAAAAGGGACATTCCCATTCTGCCAATAGTATCCTGCTGCTGCTGCTACTAAGTCGCTTCAGTCGTGTCCGACTCTATGCGACCCCATAGACGGCAGCCCACCAGGCTCCCCCGTCCCTGGGATTCTCCAGGCAAGAACACTGGAATGGGTATAAGATTTAGTAAATCACTTACCCTCTTGAGCTTCTGATTGATTATTTACAAAACAGAAGAAATGATAACTTCTCTTACTAGTGTTCTTACAAGTGAATGAATGTACCTGTGCATACTTGACAAAGCTTTATACTGATATTCAGGGGAATTTTAATGAGGTCAGATATTATGTCCTTACGTTCTCCTATTGGAAATTTTTAATTTTTATGAATTTACAAAAGATTCATTTTCATGAGTCATTGCGAACCCAGGAGAATTGTGATATTCTCATTAATAGGTTTGGGCATTGTTATTATTACTATTATATTTTTGACTGCACTAGGTCTTTGTTGTTGCATGTGGACTTTCTCCAGTTCCGTTGAGCAGGGACTACTGTCTAGTTGCTGTGCACAGGTTGCTCATTGCAGTGGCTTCTCTTGTTGCAGAGTACAGTCTCTTGGGTACACAGGCTTCAGCAGTTGTGGTGCACAGGCCTAGTTGCCCTGTGGTGTGGAATCTTCCTGGATCAAGGACCAAACCCACGTCTCTTGCATTGGCAAATGGATTCTTAACTACTGGCCCACCAGGGAAGTCCCCTTTGGAGCTCTATCATAAATTTGTCCTGCTAGTAAAAAACTTTAGTGAACTGATTCAAACTCCTTAATGCTTTTGACTGTAGAATTCTACAGCAGGATGCTAAGCCTAACAAAATAGCTAATAATAATGTTAATGCTAATTTTAACTCCCTGGTCTTTTTGTAATCTTTTGTCCAAGGATTCAAACTAAAGATTTCTTCTTCCTAGTGTAGCCAAAAACCAGTTATTTAAGTCACTGGAATACCTTTTCCAGTCTAGCTTCTTATGCCTTACCTAATCTAAGAAACCAATGTTAAACATGCTGAATATGAGATCTGATTTAACTCATATTTCATTTGTTGAATTCTATCTGTCTCTTATGCCTTCATTAGACACCTGTCCCCTGTACATTATTGGAAATGACAGTGCAATGCAGTGAGACATTGGAGTCTTTAGCTATATGTATGCTTAATAATGTCCAACTCTTTGCAACCCTATGAACTGTAGCCCACCAGGCTCCTCTGTTCATGAGGATTCTTCAGGTGAGAATACTGGAGTGGTTTGCCATGCCTTCTTCCAAAGGATCTTCTCAACCTAGGGATCAAACCAGGTCTCTCACATTGCAAGTGGATTCTTTAGTGTCTGAGCCACCAAGTCTTTAGCTATATAAAAGCTTTTTATTTAATATATATATATTTTTTTATTTGTTTTGTTTTTACTTCTCACAAGCAGAGTCTTTTCCTCCAATCAGCTTTTAACAAATACTCATAAAATCATATTGGCAATGCTGGTAAACATACTCTCTTGGAGAAACCAAGGAGATCCTAATTTTGGAATCCTGAAACCTTTCGGCATCTCTGAATTTGAAAGATGATCTGGGTGGTGAATTTATAACAGTGTGTTCTAATCTTCTTTGGGTCTATGACACCATTATGAATGTACTAGGACACATCTGAAGGGTGCTTCCCTTCCCTACCCTCTCAGTTCTCTGCCAGCCCAGACAACTGTTTTGATATACTACTTTCTACCTTTAACACTTACCAGGGTGGATAATGAAAAAAGCAATGCAAAGGGAAGCTGAACTCAAATTGTTGTCTATTAAACTATATTTCTTACACAGTACACATTAACTATACTTCAATTAGAAAAAAAAGACTAAATCTTAAAAAAAAAACAACTACATTTCAATAGCCACAGCACTCAATGGCTTTTACCATAATTGTTTATTTAATTATAATTTGTTATATTTGCTTTCCCTTTAGACCATAACTTTTGATTATTCTTGCCTACTATTTAACATAGTGCTCATTACAAAGTAGGTGATGAATAATAATTTATTAAATGAATGAACCACCTCTCCCAATCCTGATTCCCATTTTCAGCAACAAAATTAACTAGTCAAGAAGGAGGTAATCAAGAGGAGGGACATGTGAATCAATCCAAGAAAATACAGTCCACCAATGCTAGGCTATGTGACTCAGTCCCAGTATCACCCACAATAAAGATGTTTCCACAATGACATATGGGTGACAGTGAAGTAAAATGTTAAAATAAGTTATGCTGGATCAACAGCAAGGAATTCCATTACACTTCAGCAAGGAATTCCATTACACTTTTTGTTATTTTAAAATCAAGCAGCTGCTGTCACCTTTTGTTATCAATAATCTTGCCTCTAGCATTTGCTCCTTCCTCTACATAATAACTAAGGCGTATTGAAGGCATACAGGTGATGAAAGTGTCTTATGCAATTTATAAAAATGCATTATCACTTTAATCTTGACAGTATGATAAGGTAGATATACTTATTAAGCCCAGTCTATAAATTAGAAAATAAAGCAATAAGGTGAAAATCAATTGTCTAAGGTTCCAAAATATGTAAGAGATAGAGCTAGAATTCAAATCTGCTTCTATTTGAAACCAGAATCCAAGCTCTTATCTACTAAATTCTATCAATACTAGTTAAAACTCAAGATTACCAGGTTTATTTTAATTCCATTGTATTCAAAGAATACACCTTGTATGATTTCAATTATAACTCAGGATATTGTCTATCCTAGTCAATGTTCTTGGTGCACTTAAAGAAAATGTATACTCTGCTGTTGTTGGGTGGAATTCACCACAAATGTTAATCAAATCCAGTTGCTTGATGGTGTTTTTTAGCTTTAGATTTTTGTTAATTTTCTCTAACCTGTTCTACCAATTAGTTTTCTGCTCTACCAACATTTCTTATGTTCTTGCACACAGTGTCAGAAACTCTGATGAATCATTTAACATTTATTGCTTGAATAATCTATAGATGGTGACTGCAGCCATGAAATTAAAAGACACTCGCTCCTTGGAGGAAAAACTATGATCAACATAGACAGCATATTAAAAAGCAGAGACATGACTTTTCCAACAAAAGTCCATCTAGTCAAAGCTATGGTTTTTCCATTCATCCAGTTATGTATAGATGTGAGAGTTGGACTATAAAGAAAGCTGAGTGCCAAAGTATAGATGCTTTTGAACTGTGGTGTTGGAGAAGACTCTTGAGAGTCCCTTGGACAGCAAGGAGATCCAACCAGTCCATCCTAAAGGAAATCAGTCCTGAATATTCATTGGAAGGACTGATGTTGAAGCTGAAACTCCAATACTTTGGCCACTTGATGCGAAGAGCTGACTCATTTGAAAAGACTCTGATGCTGGGATAGATTGAAGGCAGGAGGAGAAGGGGATGGCAGAGGATGAGATGGTTGAATGGCATCACCAACTCGGTGGACATGAGTTTGAGTAAGCTCCAGGAGTTGGTGATGGACAGGTTAGCCTGGCATGAAGCCCATGGGGTTGCAAAGAGTTGGCCACGACTGAACAACCGAACTGAACTGATAGGTATTATTATTGCCTCCATTTTACAGAGGGTAAAACTGAGGCTAAAGGTTGTTTTACTTGTCCATAGTCACAGAGTAAGTAGTGCAGCAGGGCTGGGATTTGAATCCTGTCTTTCATACTCTAAAACTTCCCACTCCTAGTCAATACCCTACAATGACTGCTCTGTGGAAATGCTTCAGATCAAGTCTTTTAGTAGCAATGGAATATTTATTAAAGAAAAATATTTCTTTCTTTAATAAATTGCATATCATAGGAAGACTTTTTGAAGGAGGACAGATGGATTGAAAATCCAAGGTATTTTAGTCTTTTAAATAAGAGCCCAAGAGCTTACATCTTTAGTCTGAGGCTTAAATATGGCTTTTTTTTTTTTTTTTTTTTTCCAAAGAGAAAATAGCAAAACATTCTGGAGATGGGCAGCATTCCACTGAAGGTCCTAAGGTCTGCATTTCCAGCATGAATGCAGGGCATTCTGACCCTGCTCTGAAACACTAGACAAGATGGGAAGCAAGGGCTGCAAAGCTGCACTTTGTAAAAATGGGATGGAACAAGCCAGGGTTTTGAAAGAGAACTAAGCAAATACTGAGGTCAAGAAACCTATATAAGTGTTATTCCAAATTCAATTCAACACCTGGAAATCAAGTTCTCTATTACTTAAGACCAACAATGATCTTACACTTCTTGAGGCCAATTCATCCAATGAATAAAGTGCCATAAGCACCAAGGACACAGGCTTTCATTATTGGATGATTCACCTGTGATGAAAGAAAAGTTCTGAAGAATTGGGGATACTTTCCTTTCCTCAGAAAAAATTAGATTTCATTTCAGAAACTGTACTTTCTCTGTTAAAGGGACTGTATTAAATTTGAACATATTAAACATGAATCATTAGATAAAATTGTTTTCACCTTTCTGGAAGGTAGTATAACTATAGTCTACAATTATTTTATGCCCTTTCTGATAGCACATAGAACTTATTATTTATTTAAAATTATAAATAAATGAAATGTAAAAAAATATCTTGAACATTTTCAATAATTATATTATTAATTATAACACTGATTATGCTATTCTGAAACTACTTTTTACAATTTAGGATAGACAAAAGTAATTAAGTTTATGCCATTAAGAAACAAAATTTTCACAATAGTAGAAAATGGAATGAATATAAAATCAAAGAAGTATAAACACTGTAATCTTAAATTTATAATATTGTGAACTTGTCTTTTCTTTTAAACAATATTTACATATTTCCCAACTCTGAGCAAGCTTAGAAACAATGACCAATGCAGTAGTAATAAATGTTCCTAAAATCCAGATTGTGGTCTCTAAGTACCATTTCCCAATACTGGGCTCCTTGGATAAATGGATAATTTGAATTCATCTTATCACACCAGAAAACAATGAGGTTACCAAAGACTACTGAGGTTTGTCAAAAGGATTTGAGAGCCAAACTGATGATACTTCTACAAGTCAAAAAATAGTACCATTTGAGCATCAGTAAAGATGCAGTGGATTAAAACATATAAAAACATTTTAAAAGTTCATTCATCACCCATGGACTATGACACAGAATTAGTGGTGAAAGCTGATAAATAAAAAAGAAAGAATATTTTGCCTTTCCCATATGAAATGTACTGCTGGGTTACCAAAAGTTTCTCTTCATAGAAGCATTTCAGCCTATAAGTGAAGAAACAATGATATAATATTAATGCTTTGTAACCACTAATGGCATAATGGACCTATTCTAAACAATGACCAGCTATCAACATTACAAAAAGGGGAGATAATCAGACTTATGTGCTTCCTGGTGGAAGTGCCAATACTTCCCATGAAGTAGCCTTATAAAAAAGCAATCCTGAACATAAGCAAGCCAAGTCTTAAGACCTAACTATTAAACTTTATAAGAAGTACAGGGCACAAAATGTAACTATAAGGCCAATGACTGTTTCTTCAACAAATATATTTCTAGGGAAAGAGAAGGAGAAGAAGGAATAGAAGAATTAAAAGATGGCTCAGAGGATTAAGCATCTGTCTGCAATGCAGGAGACCCAGGTTTGATCCCTGGGTCAGGAAGATCCCCCCTGGAGAAGGAAAGGGCAACCCACTCCAGTACTTTTGCCTGGAAAATTGCCAGACAGAGGAGCCTGGTAGGCTACAGTCCATGGGGTCGCAAAGAGTCGGACACGACTGAGTGACTTCACTTTCACTTTCACTTTCTAAGAGGCATATAAGCAATTGCTATATGTGGACTTTATTTGGATTCTGATGTAAATCAACATAAAAAAAGAAAAATAATTATGAGTCACTGATATTTTGATATTTTTTTAAAGTTTTTAATTTTTTAGAGATGCATACAAAAATATGTGTGCTTAAAATACTATGGTAATTTTCACCATATTAACAAAGTAAAAGATAAAAATCTTATGATGATAGATGCAGAAAAAGCTTTCCACAAAATTCAGCACCCATTTATGATAAAAACTCTTCTGAAAAGGGCATAAAAACAACCTACCTCAACATAATAAAGGCCATATATGATAAGAGTGAAAGTCCCTCAGTAGTGACTCTTTGCGACCCAATGGACTATAGAGTCCATGGAATTCTCCAGGCCAGAATACTGGAATGGGTAGCCTTTCTCTTCTCCAGGGGATCTTCCCAACCCAAGGATTGAATCCAGGTCTCCTGTGTTGCAGGCACATTCTTTACCAGCTGAGCCACAAGGGAACCCTCCATATATGATAAACCTACAGCAAAAATTATTCTCAATGATGTAAAACTGAAAGTATTTTCTTGAAGATGAGGAACAGGACAAGGATACCCACACTTGCCACTATCATTTAACATAGTTTTGAAAGTCCTGGCCATGGCAATCAGGGAAGAAAGAGAAATAAAAGGAATCCCGATTGGCAAATAAGAAGTAAAACTCTTGCTGTTTACAGATGACATGATACTATACATAGAAAACCCTAAAGATACTATCAGAAAATTACTAGAGCTAATCAGTAAACTTAGTAAAGTTGCAGGATAGTGTATAGGAATCCTTTGTATTTCTATACACTAACAATGAAAATCCAGAAAGAAAAATTAAGGAATCAATCCCACGCATGACTGCAACAAAAAGGATAAGATACGTAAGAATAAACCTACCTAAGGAGACAAAACTGGTCTTCCCTGGTGGCTCAGATGATAAAGACTCTGCTTGCAACGTAGGAGACCCAGTTTTGAGCCCTGGGTTGGGAAGATCCCCTGGAGAAAGAAATGGCAATCCACTTCAGTATTCTTGCCTGGAAAATCCCATGGACAGAGGATCCTGACAGGCTACAGTCCATAGGGTCTCACAAAGTCAAACACGACTGAGCGACTAATGCTTTCAAAGAGACAAAAGAGCTGTATACAGAAAACTCTAAGACACTGATGAAAGAAATCAAAGATGACATAAACAGATGGAGAAATATACCATGTTCTTAGACTGGAAGAATCAACATTGTGAAAATGACTATACTACCCAAAGCAAGCTACAGGATTCAGTGCAGTCTGTATCAAATTACCAATGACATTTTTCATGGAGCTAGAACAAAAAAAATCTCACAATTCATATGGAAACACAAAAGACCTGAATACTCAAAGCAACCTCAAGAAAGAAGAATGGAGCTGGAGGAATCAATTTTCCTGACTTCAGACTATACTGCAAGCCTATATTACAAAGCTATAGTCATCAAGACAGTATAGTACTGGCACAAAAACAGAAATATCGACCATTGGAACAAGATAGAAAGCCAGAGATAAACCCACACACCTATGGGCACCTTTTCTTTGACAAAGGAGGCAAGACTATAAGTGGTTCTGGGAAAACTGGACAGCTATGTAAAAGAATAAAATTAGAACACTTTCTAACACCATACACAAATATAAACTCAAAATGGATTAAAGATCTAAAAATGTGTCTGAGAGACATGCAAAAGAAGATAATAAATAGACAGGTATAAGTTTTGATTCTCTGAAGAAACATCTGAACTAGAGATGTATATTTAGGATTTATCAGCTTCCCTGGTGGCTCAGAGGTAAAGAATCTGCCTGCGATGCAGAAGACATGTGTTTGAGAGCTGAGTTCCATCCCTGGGTCAGAAAGATGCCCTGGAGAAGGAAATGGCAATCCACTCCTGGGAAATCCCATCAACAGAGAAGCCTGGTGGGCTGCAGTCCATGGAGTCATGAGTCAGATATGACTTAGTGACCACCACCATTTAGGATTTATCGGCAAAAGGGTGGGAATGGGCTTCCCAGGTGGCTCAGTGATATAAAATCTGCCTGCCAATGCATGAGACGTGAGTTTAGGACAATTCCCTAAAATAGGTAAAGCATCTACCTGCAATGCAGGAGACCTAGGTTCGATCCCTGGGTCCAGAAGACCCCCTGGAGAAGGAACTGGCAAGCCACTCCAGTATTCTTGCCTGGAGAATCCCATGGATGGAGGAGCCTGGTTACAGTCCATGGGGTCGCAAAGAGTTGGACACGACTGAGCGACTTCACTTCACTTCACTTCCAGTATTCTTGCCTGGAAAATTCCTTGGACAGAGGAGCCCGGTGGATTACAGTCTGTGGGGTTTCGAAGAGTCTGAGGAGACTGAGTGAGTGAGCATGCATTTTACGGGAATTGATATAATTACTTAGGGACAGAATGTGTTGCAGAATAAAAGCAAATTAAAGCTTCGGTTTGGTTTGGTTCGGTTCAGTCGCCCAGTCATGTCCAACTCTTTGTGACCCCATGTATCACAGCACACCAGGCCTCCATGTCCATCACCAACTCCCGGAGTTCACTCAAACTCATGTCCATCAAGTCGGTCATGCCATCCAGCCATCTCATCCTCTGTCGTCTCCTTTTCCTCCTGCCCCCAATTCCTCCCAGCATCAGGGTCTTTTCCAGTGAGTCAACTCTTTGCATCAGGTGGCCAAAGTATTGGAGTTTCAGCTTTAGTATCAGTTCTTCCAAAGAACACCCAGGACTGATCTCCTTTAGGATGGACTGGATGAATCTCCTTGCAGTCCAAGGGATTCTCAACAGTCTTCTCCAACACCACAGTTCAAAAGCATCAATTCTTCGGCCCTCAGCTTTCTTCACAGTCCAACTCTCACATCCATACATGACCACAGGAAAAACCATAGCCTTGACTAGATGGACCTTTGTTGGCAAAGTAGTATCTCTGCATTTTAATATGTTATCTAGGTTGGTCATAACTTTCCTTCCAAGGAGTAAGTGTCTTTTAATTTCATGCTGCAGTCACCATCTGCAGTGATTTTGGAGCCCCCAAAAATAAAGTCTGACACTGTTTCCCCATCTATTTCCCATGAAGTGATGGGACCAGATGCCATGATCTTCGTTTTCTGAATGTTAAGCTTTAAGCCAACTTTTTCACTCTCCTCTTTGGCTTTTTAGTTCCTCTTCACTTTCTGCCATAAGGGTGGTGTCATCTGCATATCTGAGGTGATTGAGATTTCTCCTGGCAATCTTGATTCCGGCTTGTGCTTCTTCCAGCCCAGCATTTCTCATGATGTACTCTGCATATAAGTTGAATAAGCAGAGTGACAATATACAGCCTTGACGTACTCCTTTTCCTATTTGCAACCAGTCTGTTGTTCCATGTCCAGTTCTAACAGTTCTAACTGTTGCTTTCTGACCTGCATATAGCTTTCTCAAGAGGCAGGTCAGGTGGTCTGGTATTCCCATATCTTTCAAAATTTTCCACAGTTTATTGTGATCCACACAGTCAAAGGCTTTGGCATAATCAATAAAGCAGAAATAGATGTTTTTCTGGAACTCTCTTGCTTTTTCGATGATCCAGAGGATGTTGGCAATTTGATCTCTGGTTCCTCTTCCTTTTCTAAAACCAGCTTGAACATCTGGAATTTCACGGTTCATGTACTGCTGAAGCCTGGCTTGGAGAATTTTGAGCACTACTTTACTAGCGTGTGAGATGAGTGCAATTGTGCAGTAGTTCAGCATACTTTTGCATCGCCTTTCTTTGGAACTGGAATGAAAACTGACCTTTTCCAATCCTGTGGCCACTGCTGAGTTTTCCAAATTTGCTGGCATATTGAGTGCAGCACTTTCACAGCATCATCTTTCAGGATTTTACTGAGTGCCTATTATATACCAGGCACTATTTTAAATTCTTTATATACACTCACATAATCCTCACCATAACCCCAAGAAGTAGATATTATTATTATCTCATTTTCATATATTAGAAAACTGAGGCACATAGGGTGTAAGTCTTATCTACAGTGAGTTTAAGCACTGTAACAAGGATTCATATCCTTGAAGTCTGACTTTGTGTAAGAATAGAATATCCCAGGGCTATGACCTGAAGAGTTCTGATATCTGGTAGAGTATAAGCCAAAACGGGACTCTGATAAAAGAGCCAAAGAGGTAATCAAGAAGTAGCTGAGTCAAAGAGCCAAGATACTTCTCAACAGTATGGTGTAATTCCAGTGTGATTCTAACTTGATAAATAATAAGGAAATAATAACTTCTACCACAATACATATACATAAAATAGCTTCCCTGATGGCTCAGATGGTAAAGCGTCAGCCCGCAATGTGAGAGACTCGGGTTCGATCCCTGAATTGGGAAGATCCCCTGGAGAAGGAAATGGCAACCCACTCCAGTACTCTTGCCTGGAAAGTCCCATGGACGGAAGAGCCTGGTAGGTTACAGTCCGTGGGGTCGCAAAGAGTCAGACACGACTGAGCAACTTCACTTTTTGTTTCCTTATAATAGCTTCTGCTGTAACATATCTTTCCTTCAAATACATGAAATACATAAATCCAGACACTCAAAATATAATTTAGAAAGGATTTTTCTGTGGTTAACAATAGAATTCCTTACTGAAATGATTCATCTTATGATTCTTTTATATGGAGATTTTTCCTAATACATTTAAAATATGGTTCCATTTTCAAATCTGTTGGATATGAAAATTTTAAAACACATTTGAAATGCAACCTGAACTATGATTTTTTATATATTTTAGTGTTTTCTAGACTAGGAAGAATTTTCAAGAAGAATGAAGCTTAAAATCTGTCAAATAAAAATGATTAGCTTTTCCTACTGCGCAAAGATGATATTCTTTAAATTTTCAAATCTTGTTTTCAGTTTCAGTGAATAAATTGTTAGCATTTATGTTCTTGGGTTCTAAGGGAGAATCTTCACATTCTCAGGAATTTATTTGTCCTATGGATTAATTATGAACTCCATTTTTATCTGCACATATGCAGTTCTTGAGGAATTTCCAAGCACCAGGTACACTGTACATGGTGAAAAATGAGTCAAAGATCTTCTTTTCAAATAATGTTTGTAATCATCAGTGTAATATTAGCTTATGTTTTTCACTTCAATGAAAGAAACTTGTACAACAGAGCATGTTTTGGCTTGAATTTTTAAACCTTAATAACAATTCTAGAAAATGGAAGATGATTACTTATTCATCTACATTTAAGTGTTGGCCTAATTAACCAGTTAGCTCTAACCTGGAAAAAAAAATTAGAAGAAATCGATGCTGTGCTTGACATGAACTGCATTATCTGAGGAAGTCTATGGAAAGTAAATATACTATTAATACTTCTCTTCCCCCATATTCACTATAAAAGAAAAGGAAATAATAGATATATTAAAGTTTTCAACTACAGAGCAGACTCAGAATCTATCACATATTAATATTGAACTCTAGTCCAGTGGTTTTTTGGATGGAGAAATGCAATCTGCATGCTCCTGGGGTATCCAAGACACAGGAAGTGTGCAAAGCCAAAGATACTTTCATAATAAAACACCCCAATACAAAATAAAAAGTTTAAAGTTTAAAAAAAAAAAACTAAGATGCTATTTTTTTTCTTCATTATGTTAATATTTACTAGTGGTGCAAAAGCAATGATGAATAAAACTTTTGGTCCCTTAGGAAGAATCAAAACAGTGACACCATAATATACTGGTAGTTACATTCTTCGCCATTATGCACTCAAAATAAAAATATCAGTAAAATGCTAGGTTCACTTAAGAATGTCTTTTACAGGAAATTTCCAGTGGTTCAAACTCGGCACTTTCACTGCCAAGGGTCTGTGCTCAGTCCCTGGTTGCGGAACTAAGATCCTGCAAGCTGTATGGCACAGTCAAAAGAGCAAACAAAAATGTTTGAAATCTGAAAAGAATGACCTTTATAAAGCAAGAAAATGATTACTTTATTAAATGTATACATCTTATTAATGTTCTGTATAATGAAATGAGAAGTATGCCTGAAACCCTTCTGCTATATTCTGAAATATGATATTGTCTCTAGGAAAAGCAATTTGCACAATTGAATAAAAAATGGAACCAGTTTACATTTTCATAAAATATCATTTTTACATGAAAAAAAAGACTGACAGACAAATGATGGATTATCAGATTGGGTATTTGGTACACTTTTCAATTTGTTTTAGTTAACAAATAAGCCTGTCATTTCAAGGGAAACAACATATGTTTTGGTTTTTTTTTTTTTGCCTCTGATAAAATTTGAGGGAAAACTAAAATTTTGGAAAACTTGAGCCTACCGTGGTGAACTTTACAACTTCTCAATATTTAAAGTCTTATCTAATGAGATTCATGATGATATTAACAGAAAAATTTGGGGGTAATACATAATGAATGGGTTAAAATTCAGAGTATCTGAATAAATCAGGGAACAAATATTTTTCCAATGACCAATGAATAATCTTACAAAATCATGCATTAGTAAAAAGAACTATTCAAAGTTTGAGATAGATCATAGTTTTCATGCTTCTGGTGTCTGCCCCAAGGGTGAGGCTAGTCTAGAGGCTTGTGCAGACTTTTTGGTGGGAGGGGCTGGCAGGCCTCCTGGGTGGGTGGAAGTGGGGTCTTGGCCCTCTTGCAGGCAGGGCTGCATCAGGGGGCATGTCTTGAGGTGGCTGTGGGCTTAGGAAGCCTTCTTCAGCCTGTCTGCTGATGAGCGGGGCTGTGTTCACACCCCATAGTTTTTTCGGCCTAAAGCACTGGGCTTTCCTGGTAGCTTAGAATGTAAAGAATCTGTCTGCAATGCAGGACACCTGGGTTTGATCCCTGGATTGGGACGATTCCCTAGAGAAGGGAATGGCTACCTCTTCCAGTGTTCTTGCCTAAAGAATTCCATGGACAGAGGAGGCTGGCAGGCTACAGTCTATGGGGTTGCAAAGACTTGGACAGACTGAGTGACTAACACTTTCACTTCCATCCAAGCACTGGAGCCTGCAGGTGTGGTGGGTGGGGCCAGGTCTTGGTGCTAATTATCCAAACAAGATGTCTGCCTCCAACCAGAGTTCAAGTAGATGAACACTCCCCAATATTTCTACCACCAGCTTTTATGACCCCAGAGAGAGCCTTCCCAGGACACCCTCCAAAACCAGTAGGTAGATCTGGCTCCATGACTATGAAGTCACTGCCTTTGCCCTGGGTTCAGGTGTGCAGGAGACCATATCTGTGCACTCCAAGAGTGGAGTCTCTGTTTCACCTGATTCTGTGGAACTCCTGCAATTAAGTCCCGCTGGCCTTCAAAGCCAAATGCTCTGGGGGCTCCTCTTACCGATGCAAGACCCCCAGGCTGGGGAAACTGATTTGGGGCTCAGAAATCACCTTCTGCGATAGAATTACTTTCCAGTTTGTGGGTTTCCCACCCTACAGGTATGATATTCAATTATATCAGGAGTGTGCCCCTTCTACCATCTCTCTATTTTTTAACTTTTTATTTTATTTTGGAGTATAGCTGATTAACAACCTTGTGATAGTTTCAGGTGTAAAGCAAAGTGGTTCAATTATACCTTCTACCATCTCTTTGGACTTTATGTCTTTGAATGTAGAATATCCTTTTTGGTAAGTCCCAGTCCTTTTTATCAGGAGAATGCAATGACAATCCACTCCAGTACTCTTGCCTGGAAAATCCCATGGATGGAGGAGCCGGGTAGGCTGCAGTCCATGGGGTCGCTAAGAGTCAGACACAACTAAGCAACTTCACTTTCACTTTTCACTTTTACGCACTGGAGAAGGAAATGGCAGCCCATTCCAGTGTTCTTGCCTGGAGAATCCCAGGGACGGGGAGCCTGGTGAGCTGCCATCTATGAGGTCGCATAGATAGCAGCAACAGCAGCAGCAGTCCTTTTTATCAATAGCTATTCAGCAGTTAGTTTTGGTTTTAGTGTTCTCTTGGGAGGAAATGAGCTGAAGTTCCTTCTACTCTGCCATCTAGTCTCCTACCCTTTTGCCAAAAGGCAAGATGAGTGCATAAAAGATGGGTCCAAGCTATCTTTCTCTGCCATTAGCTTCTCCTCTTCCATAGCATGGACTTCAGACCGTCCCCCAGGAGGTACAAGGTTTCGCATGCTCAGAAGCAGATCACTGCGCAGTCCTGCTCACCTGCCTGCCTCAACCAGGGCCTGGGGTCCAGCACCCTCTCCCGCCCAGCACTGTGTGCCTGCTGCAGCTTCAGGCCACCAGGCTGGCTATCTAGCTGCTGTTCCTCCGGTATGTGTATGTATATGAGACAATTTTCTCAAAGGTGTCTAAGTGATATCTTTTCAAAGTTCTAGCTTCTTGGGATTGATGGGAGAAATGCGACTCAGTCTAATCTCCTCTGTAAAGACAGTATTACTCTGGCTTTCCCTGTGTTCCAGGTACATATCATTTCAACTTGCAAGAAAAATGTACTGCATTATTCCATTGCCAAGCCAAACCTGAAATCGAAACACACAGAGGATGCAAAATAAAAATGGCTGTGTACAAACATAAGGAATTGTCTCTGTCTGGTCACATCCTGCTCAACATTTAGACTCAGCATTTAGAATTTCAGATTCAGCAGAAGTCTTACAGATACTTCAGCTAATCCTCACTTTTCAAAGATGAGGAAACTGTGGCCCAGAAAATCTAAGTGTCTTTTTCAATTTTTTACAATGAATTAATGCTAGAGAAGGACTGAAAACCACAGGCTTTTTTTTTCTATTTCATAACTTAATCATCTAATTGTTTTCTTCCTTGATTGTCGGTTTCCTATGTCTCAACCTAGATTTAGGCTTCCTAACCACAACAAAGGGACACAGCATGCTAAAGAATTAGTTAAGTGGAATTAAAGAACCCTATTTACCTAAAAAAAGAGAGAGAGCAAGATAGGTTTGTTAAATGCTAAGAAGTTCATAATAGTCTAGTCATTTGACACAGGTTCTTAGGTTTCAATTACAGGAAAATATTATTGCCAAAGTCCACAAGTGCTATCCTAATTTTTCAGATTACTTCCTTAGAAAGTATGCTTTTGATCTGTTCTCCCATAGAAGAATAAATGTGCAGACTTCAATGCTTAATAAAGTTGAAAGCTTCTCCCTGGGGTAACTGAAATTCTATCAAAGGGGCGATAGACCTGGTTGCAGCTGCAACAAAGAAGTGCCATATAAAGCCAAGTGGAAAGCAGTTAAACATCATTGGTGGTACAGGGCTATTGAACACGGTCATATTAATTGGAATCTATTGCACAGGACATTCCACTACATGCTGGGCAAATGACCCTGAAAGTTTTGAGTCTCTCCGGTGTATAAAAAAAAGTTCAGATGTAAAAATAATCATACAGATGGTGGCTTCTCTATCCTTGAATGGGAACAGATACCCTGAGATATAGGTGGCGGAAAAATTTCTTTTTTAAATAATGCCCTTTGAGTGAGTCCCCATATATGCATCTTCTTTTACAATCGCTTGAAAACTTGTCTTCTAATAATTTCACACAGAGCTTTCACCGTAGCAACATTCAAAAGAATAAAACTAATGAAACACAGCAACTTTTACATTTTAACTTTTGTGTTTTGGGAAAATTCCAACTAAAAAATACAAGGCAGTTCAAGCTGGAGTTTCTTTATTGCTCCCAAAGTGAGTAACTTCTAATAAAATAGAAAAATTAGAGAATTTTAAAGCCAAGGTAGTATGGAACGTGTTTCGGGTACACCAGGATGCAACCCTCTGCACTTCAGATTTAAATTTCTATATCCTTAGCTTGTCATATTGTTCCTGATTGCAGGTTGTGAGTAAAGAGCAATCACCATATTTGTCTTTTAGACAGAAGCATTTCTGAGCTTTATTACAGGCCCTTTATCTTACTCTTTAAACTAAGTATTTAAAAAAAACCCACAAGATATAATACCATCAATGGGTAATCTTGAAATGTCAGAATTGTCATCAAGATATAGCTACTGATAAGAATAATCTCTTAGTTTCCCAAATTTTGCACAACTTTATAAATAAATGACCTAGAATACAAATCAGTGAAAACATAAGCCCTAGTTAGATGATGACTAGAGGGTAAATGTCCTTTAAAAGTACCACACTTCAAGCCAACTTTCATTTACTTAAAACTGGAAGCCAAGACATTACTTTGATGACAAAGGTCCATATAGTCAAAGCTATGGTTTTTCTAGTAGTCATGTATGGATGTGAGCTGGATGATAAAAAGAGCTGAGTGCCGAAGAACTGATGCTTTCTAACTATGGTGTTGGAGAAGACTTTTGAGAGTCCTTTGGACAGCAAGGAGATCCAACTAGTCCATCCTAAAGGAAATCAATCCTAAGTATTCATTGGAAGGACTGATGCTGAAGTTGAAACACCAATATTTTGGCCACCTGATGCAAAGAACTGACTCTTTTGAAAAGCCGAAGAACTGATGCTTTCTAACTATGGTGTTGGAGAAGACTTTTGAGAGTCCTTTGGACAGCAAGGAGATCCAACTAGTCCATCCTAAAGGAAATCAATCCTAAGTATTCATTGGAAGGACTGATGCTGAAGTTGAAACACCAATATTTTGGCCACCTGATGCAAAGAACTGACTCTTTTGAAAAGACCCTGATTCTAGGAAAGATTGAAGGCAGGAGGAGAAGGGAATGACAGAGCATGAGATGGTTGGATAGCATCACAGACTCAACAGACATGAGTTTAAGTAAGCTCCAGGAGTTGGTGATCAACAGGGAAGCCTGATGTGCTGCAGTCCATGGGGTCACAAAGAGTCAGACATGACTGAGCAACTGAACTGAATGGAACTGAACTGATGGTTTTTCTAGTAGTCATGGATGCATATGAGAGTTGGACTATAAAGAAAGCTGAGTGCTAAAGAATTGATGCTTTTGAACTGTGGTGTTGGAGAAGATTCTTGACAGTCCCTTGGACAGCAAGGAGATCCAACCAGTTCATCCTAAAGGAAATCAGTCCTGAATATTCACTGGAAGGACTGATGTTGAAGCTGAAATTCCAATCCTTTGGTCACCTGATGCAAAGAACTGACTCTTTTGAAAAGACCCTGATGCTGGGAAAGATTGAAGGCAGGAGGAGAAGGGGGCAAGAGAGGATGAGATGGTTGGATGGCATCACCAATTCAATGAACATGAATTTGAGTAAACTCCAGGAGTTGGTGATAGACAGGAAAGCATGGTGTGCTGCAGTCCATGGAGTCGCAAAGAGTGGGACACAACTGAGCAACTGAACTGAACTGAACTGGAAGCCCCAAATTCTTATGTACATCAATCCTTTCATCAAGCTATATGATACATACTAAAAAGATGCTGAGTTTATATTATATCCATGTCCTTGTCTCCCCCAGGGATCAACACATAATGTTGACTGGATTTTTGTTAACATATTTATATAAAACAAATCATTTGTGAGAAGTCCAAAGACAGAAATCAACTCATTTGCAACCATCTTTTCTTTAATTAAAGCAGTTCAAACAACTATGTCTTTTTTTCTTCCATAACGATAACAGGTATCTTCTTTATATTTACCTTTCTACCAACAAGTGAAATTTTGATGATTTCTACCTTTCATAAGATGATTACTTCAGAGTCAATTGGAGCTCCCAACAGGTAGGAATTATTATTGTCAAGGAGAACAGGGAGATATTTACAACCAGAGCTCATTAGACAATAGTATCTGTGGAAAACCTACCTCTTTGCCAAAGGTCAAATATCAATGAATATAGTATTTAGGTAGCAGCAACATGACCTCTGAGTCACACTCCATTGGGTAGACTAGAACTCATAAAAGATAAATGACATATGAAAGAGTATGATATTCTACTCCAGGCCTTGCTTCCCCCAGGTAATGTCTTGCATTAAATGAGAGCCAAAACAAGATTTAATGGAGATTACAAGATAGGCATATTAGGCCCTGCCAAATTTTCTCCTTAGACTGAGTAACTCTGGTCATCACTGCTTTCACTAATGATTACAGTAATAGTCCAACATGGCTATCACTGAAAAAAATGTTAGCAGGATATTAAATCACTCATTCTCCTACCAAGTCTTTATAGTGTTCATAAAGCTTTCTTCCACAGCCCTTTACTAAAATTGCTGTGACCATAATATTCTGTGAGGGATGTGAACAAGCACTATACTATAAGTGGTCTCACTATAAAATACAATGGAAGATAGTAATCTGCAGTGAGAATGTACTTTTCTTAGATTACCTACTTTCATAAATGTTTATCACCTAATATTAATATTACTCAAACTATTTATCTGTATGCATATTGGGTTACTAAAGTAGTGAACTTTTTTCCCCAGAGTACAAATGTTTTCAAGCAATCATGTTATTGTTGTGTTATTTTTCTTAGTGACTGGTAAACTGTGATCATTTTACCTGCCTAAAAGACCTAGCAGAGACATTTGAGGAACGCTTGATGGTCCACTTAACTAAAAATCAGTCATTGTCAAAATAGCACTAGGTTTGGAATCAAACAAATCTAATTTGAATTCAGACTACAATACCTATAAATTCTGTGTAAATTCTGAACATTTAGATCAGATTATATAAATTCTCTAATCCTCAGTTTTTTCATTTCTAAAATGAAATGATAATAGTTTCAACACAGGGTTGTTATGAGGATTAAATGTGATAATAAATTTAAAATCCTCAGCATATGTCAGACACATAGTAATTACAGGGATAAATGGTAGCTATCAGGGCCACCAACAGACTTTACAGGTCTTTTGAATTAGAAAAAGCCCTGTGGGGACTCCATTTGGAAAGCAGAGCATGAAATGGATTTTAACCTCCTCTGGCCCCCCAGCCAGGTGCTTCTGTACAGTGTACAAACTGCACAACTGAACTTAAAAGCCTTAAGAGGTAGTATCAACTACAGCACATATATTTCTATCATTCAAATAATTCCTTGTGAATAAGCTTTTTCCTCTCTCTAGGAAGCCCCTGCTATTTTGATATGCAATGAAAATAAGATGATGAGACAGATAATTTCACACACTATTGGTGGAAGTATAAATGGTATAATGTTTCTGGAGGTAAAAATGGTAATACTCGCTAAAACTCTTAAACAGGTTTATATCTTTGGGTTTAGTAATTCCATTTTGAGACCTTACTCTAAAAATAATCAGAGATACAGAAAAATATTTGTATAGTGTTGTATATAATAGTAAACATTGGAAACTATCTAAACATATGATTATAGTGAAATGAAATACTATGCATCACTTAAATTGCTTCTCAGAGGAGTTTTACTAATAGAGCAAAAGCTCACTAAAACGCTGAGTGGAACAAGCAGAACTCAGAATTGCATATTTACATGGTTCCGTTAAAATGTATTGAAAAAATCCTGGGATAAACTGACATCAGGTGATTTTTTTCCCCCCTGGCATTGCAGGGCATAGAGGATCTTAATTCCCCAACCAGGGGTCAAACCCACACCTTCGCAGTGGAAGTTGAGTCTTAAACATGGGACCTTCAGGGAAGTCCCTTCAAGTTCTTCTTAACACATTCTCCTTAGACTGAGCATTTTTATTATAAGCAAAAAAGGAGGTTTTTTTAATTTTTGAAAAATTTCTTAGAATAAGAGATTCGTTAGTTTATTAGCACTGGTCCTTTAATGAGTTAAATAATATGCAACACAAAGAAAGAATGAGTAGGTAATTTAATGTGGTGGGAAGGAAGATAACAGGAATTCCTAGAAATGAGATTACTTTGAGGAATATGAATTACACAGGAGAGGATAGCTGAAGCTTTAACTTGGTTGCAACTAAACAGTATAAGGGATGTCTGCTTCTGGACAGATATACTAGGGTATATCTATCTCTGGAATAAATAGAACCAGATATACCCTCCCTTCTGAAATAATCAAAACTCTAACAAAATATATCAAATGATAGTTTTAAAGATGTTGAGCATTAGGCGAGAAAGAATAGTGAACTCTGAGTCAGAAAACAATAAAATGAGTTTGACATTTACCCAGCTTACTGCCTTGAGAAAGTTTCCAGGATGTGACGTAGGGAGAAATACCCAAGTAGTCTGTCTTCCTGACTTGAAGAATTAAAACTGGGCTTTTGAATGACCAGAAGAACTATAGTTTACAAAGCAGAGTCCCAGACAGAAGAAATCTGCATTGAGAGAATTTCAGAGGTCTATACAGGTTCCACCTGGAGCTAAGTACTGATCAGTACATACATTAAGAAAACTACTAGAGATTGAGGGAAAAAAACATTCGATAATCCTCAGACCTTAACAAGACTGGAGAGAAAATATAATAGAAACTGATCTAGAAATGACACAGATGATACAATTAGCAGATAAGGACATTAAAGTATGAACACATCTAGATGTGTATAAGAGACAGGCTAAGTACTGATCAGTACATACATTAAGAAAACTACTAGAGATTGAGGGAAAAAAACATTTGATAATCCTCAGACCTTAACAAGACTGGAGAGAAAATATAATAGAAACTGATCTAGAAATGACACAGATGATACAATTAGCAGATAAGGACATTAAAGTATGTATTATACCCAATACTATAACTATATTCCACAACTTCAGTAAGTTAGAGGAAAGACTGAACATATAGAGATATGAAAGATTTTTTAAGACACAAAATTAATTTCTAAAGATGAAAAATGACATCTGAAATAAAAAATACACTTGATGGAATTAACTAGAGGAATACATTGCAGAAGAAAAAGTTAGTTAATGAAATAATGTGGAAATAGAAACTAGACAACTGAAAAATACGAAGGATAAGGGGGAGGACGTAAAAAAATGAACAGAACATCCAGTCTGCAGAAGAACTTCAAGCAGCCTAACCTAAGTGTAACTGAAGTCCCCAAAGGAAAAGATAGATAGGAGGACAGAAAAAACTTTAGAAGAAATAATGGCTAAAAATTTCCCAAATTTGATAAACGCTGCAAACCCATGAATCTAAAATTCCCAGTAAACTACAAGAACAAGAGACACAATGAAAACTATAGCAAGACATATAAACAAATTTCTTAAAATCATTGATTAAAAGAAAACCTTAAAAACAACCAGAGGAAAAAGATACGTTATGTACACAGGAACAAAGACTACAGATTTCTCACTGAAAACAATGGAAGCTGGAAGATAGGAACACTTGAAATACTGAAAGAATGAAACTGTTTACCTAGATTTCTACACTCAGCAAAAATATCTGACAGCTGCTAAGTCACAAAAATGAAGGTAAGATTAAAAACTATTTCAAATATACAAAGGCTGAAAGAATTCATTACAAACTAGCAAGACTGCACTATTAAAAAAAAAATTAAAGTCCTTCAATCAGAAGGAAAATGATAACAGACGGAAATATAGAACTACATAAAGGAACAAAAAATACCAGAAATTGTAACTATATAGATAATTAGAAAGATATTTTCTCTTATTATTTAAATCCCTTTGAAAGATAATTGACTGTTTAAAGCAAAATAATAATGTCTTGGGTTTCATTTTACTTCATGTAGAAGTAAAATGTATGACAATAATAGTACAAACACTTGAAACACGAAAGTATATTATTACAAAGTTGTTATACTATGAGAGGTAATTAAGTATCACTTGAAGACAGATAATGATGTCTTAAAGATGTATGCTGTAAACATGTAAACTCTAAAACAATCACTATATAACTATCGAAGAGTTACAGCTAATAAACCAACAAAGAAGTAAAATAAATGTTAAAAAATAAAATAAAAATGTTCAGTTAATCTAAAATAAGGCAGAAAAACAGAAAAAGTAAACAATGAACAGTTGGCACAAATAGAAAACAAATAGCAAGATTACAGATTTAAATACAAACATTTCAATACTCACATTTAATGTAGATAATTTAAACATCCCAACCAAAAGACAGAGATTGTCAGACTGGATAAAATAAGAAGACTCAACAATATCTAAACTCACTTAAAAGCAAAATTACAAATAGGTTTCATATTAAAGAAAAAGGAAAATATGCCATGCTAACATTAATGAAAAAGCTGTAGAGACTGTATTAATAACAGACAAAGTAAATTTCAGAGCAAATAAAGTTTCCAAGGATAAAGAGGGTCATTTTGTAACTATAAAGGGATCAATTCATTAAGAAGACAGAATAATTCTAAATATGTGTATACCTAGTGCCAGCACATTAAAATACATGAAGCTAAAATGGTGAACTTCAAGGTGAAAAAAGCTTGCCATTAGATTTCAGAGATTTCAATCACCCTCTCTCAATAATTAACAAGTAGACAAGAAATTAGCAAAGGTATAAAGAACCTGAACAACACTATTAACCAGTTTGACCTAATTGACATTTATTGAACAAACACAACAGCAGAATGCACATTTTCTTTAGTGAATCTGGAACATTAACAAAGCTAGACTGTATATCCTGGGTCATAAAACAAAATTTAAATTTTTGAATGAATTAAAATCATTTAAAGTATGTTCTCTGAATATAATTACTTCAGATATCAATAACAAAGATTTCTGGAGAACAACCTAAAATTTGGAAACTAAAAAACATGCTTCTAAATAACCAATGGGTCAAATAAATCAATAGGGAAATTATAAAGTCTTTGCAACTGACATAATATGAGTAGAGTATTGCAAAATTTGTGAAATACACCTTAAGCAGTTTTTAGAGGGGAGTTTATAGCATTAAACACCTACCATCAATGAGAGCTCTCAAATAAATGATCTTAGCTTCAACCGTTAGGAACTGGGAAAACAAGATCAAATGAAACCGATAGTAATCAGAATAAAGGAAATAATAACATAGCAGAAATTAATAATATAGGAAACAGAAAAACATTAGAGAATAATCAATAAAAACAAAAGCTGGCTATGTCTAAATATCTATAATTGACAAACATATAGTGAGAATGATCATGAAAAATAAGAAAGACACAAATGAAAGATCAAGAATGAGAGGTGAATAAACTTCAGATACTACTAAAAGCAGATACTAAAAGTATAATAAGGGAATACTATGAATAACTTTATGCCATTAAATTCAACAATTTAGATGAAATATTAAAACTCCTTGAAAGATACAAACTACCAATTTCCTTTGGAAATTTCAATTCTACTCAGCAAAAGCAGGTTAGTATAGAATTGAAAGAGAACAGAAGTAATTATGGAAAATTATAAGGCAAAGTTACAATGATAGTTTTTAACATACAGAAATTTTTAGTTCCTTTATGATAAGTTCTCTAGCAAAAACGATCAGTAGAATCTGAGAATATAATTTTAAATGTGTCAAAGATGTGATGGAAAGCATTTCTCTTTTTTTAAGACCTAAAGGGAGTCACTGTTTTACATACTGTTAATATAAGATTTTATGTAAAAAGTAATGTTAATGCAGTGATCAAGGTAAGATTAATAATTCTTACATGCTCCAGAATTATCTTTTTATGAACTTGGAAAATATTTATAATATTCATAAATGACATGAAATGAATATAAGGGGGTTACATAAATTAACAAGAAAAATAAATGAAGCTATATAAAAATAATCAAAGGATATTGATATTATGATAATTCAAAAGAAACATTATCAGTTCAGTTCAGTTCAGTCGCTCAGTCATGTCCAACTCTTTGTGACCCCATGAATCGCAGCACACCAGACCTCCTTGTCCATCACCATCTCCCGGAGTTCACTCAGACTCATGTTCATCGAGTCCGTGATGCCATCCAGCCACTTCATCCTCGGTCATCCCCTTCTCCTCCTGCCCCTAATCCCTCCCAGCATCAGAGTCTTTTTCAATGAGTCAACTCCTCGCATGAGGTGGCCAAAGTACAGGAGTTTCAGCTTTAGCATCAATTCCTTCCAAAGAAATCCCAGGGCTGATCTCCTTCAGAATGGACTGGTTGGATACTCTCAAGAGTCTTCTCCAACACCAANACCAGGCTCCTCTGTCCGTTGGATTTTCCAGGCAAGAGTACTGGGGTGGGGTGCCATTGCCTTCCCCGAGAGATGCTAGGCAGGTCCAACTATAGATGATATTCTGGTCATGGCCCTGCTTTGTTTTGGTTTGGTTTTTTTAGTTGTTGATATTATTTGTGTGTGTGTTTGTTTTTTAATTTTTTAATTGGAGAATAAGTGCTTTACAGTGTTTATATATATACATATATATATATCCCCTCCCCCTTGCGACTCCTCCCATCCCCACCCACCATCCTACTCCTCCAGGTTGAAAACACAGAGGGTGCGCTAGGCTCCCTGCATTATACAGCAGCTCCCCACTAGCTGTCTATTTCACACGGGCTGGTATAGATACGCCAGTGGTACTCTCTCATTGCATCCCGCCTAAGCCTAACCCTGCTCTGTTCCTGCTCCTCCTCCGTCCATCTCCTCTGCTCCTGCTTTTCTTCCAGATCAGCAGCTGTCTGAGGACTACTTCATTCCTCCTGAAGAAAAGAAAGACACTGCTTCTGGTGCAGAAACCAAAGGTGATCAACAACGGAAGAGGATGACAACAAGCCACAGTCCAGTGCAACAAATTACCATGTGTGGCAGGGTAACTGACGGGGATTCTCCAGAGGCACCTTACAGGCAGGAGCTCATAGTACCCTCTCAGTCCCGGGAGGAGGCAGCTGTGCGTGTCCCCCAAGGGGGCGACCCCAGACAGCATCAGACATGCACGACGTGTAGCTGGCAGGGCTGGAACCTGAACCCAGGGTCCAGGCTTCAGCCCTGGTGCCGCATGCTGAAGAAGAAATGGTCCAAAGTCACATTTGTGCACCAGTCCTTACAATTTGTCTATTTTTAACATGTCAACTAGTCGCTTTTCATTTGTATTTCTTTGTATTCACAGACAGGTGTGTATATCCAAATGATTTTTTTTTTCACTATCAAAAAAACAGTAAAGTAGAAACTGTCCAAAGTTAGAGAAGCCTTCCTACTCCCTGAGGGAGGGACCACACCACACTAACCTTGACATCTCCGATGCTTAGCTGGGGCTCTGGACACAGCAGGCTTGGGGCCGATGGGCAGGCTTGGATGGAGACTTTGCCAGAGTTACCACAGACATCACGACACCCTGAGTGCCAAAGAAGCGAACGATGTCTTGCCTCTTTCGGATGAAGAATGTGTTCTCCCGTTCACCTATGGAAACAAAAAGCACTTTGACTGCACATTCCATGGTTCCATATTCCCGTGGTGTTCCCTCGACGCAGACTACGTAGGAAGATGGAAACACTGTGCTGAGAGAGGTGAGCGTGCAGACTGGCCTCGTGTGAGAAGCACCTGGTTTCCCAGATGGAGGGGGAAAGTCCAAATTGCCTCCCAGAGGGAAGCCTTAGGCACCTCCTGATCCAGCCCTCTGGGTTCTGTTCCCGTCGCTGCCTCTCTTTTTTGGGGTGGTGGTGGGGAGGGCTATGCTCAGGCGTTGTTGCTGGGCCCAGGTTTTCTCCAGCTGCAGCAAGTGGGGCCCACTCTGCTGGTGTGTGGGTTTCTCATTGCAGCGGCTTCTCTTGTTGGCTGGCACAGGTTCTAGACACAAGGGCTTCAGTCGTTGCAGCCCGTGGGTTCAGTAGTTGAGGTGCCCATGCTTATTTTCTCCTCGGTGTGTGGAATCTTCCCGGACCAGAGGTGGAACCAGTGTCTCTTGCATGGCAAAGTATTCGTAACCACTGCACGACCAGGGAAGCCCCACTTTCTCCTGATACCACTAAAAAATAATCCTCCTGCAATTAATATTTTCACCTAGCCCTTCTATTTTTTCAGACTATGCCAAATGTGTCTTTCCCTTTATCTACGAAGGCAAGTCATTTAACACTTGCACAATAATTGGGAGTATTACTAGGAGCTATTGGTGCTCACGCTCTCCAAACTATGACCAGGATAGAGTTTGGAAATATTGCTAGCAGTAAAAAGAGGTAAGAGTGTCCAGGGAGGATGGATAGAAACAGGGGTGAGCAGGGAAGAGGAANTCCCTGGGATTCTCCAGGCAAGAACACTGGAGTGGGTTGCCATTTCCTTCTCCAATGGACGAAAGTGAAAAGTGAAAGTGAAGTCGCTCAGTCATATCTGACTCTTAGCGACTCCATGGACTGTAGCCCACCAGGCTCCTCCACCCATGGGATTTTCCAGGCAAGAGTACTGGAGTGGGGTGCCATTGCCTTCTCCGTATTCCTTCATAACCCTCTCCAAAGAAATCTTTTAAAAAAAAGAAAGAAACAACAAAACCAACCACCACCCACTGCCGCTGATTACCTGAAACTTGATGCTAATAAGAAAAAAAAAAAAAGGCGGTAAGTTCTAAAGAGTAGACAAGAAGGGCAGAAGTCTGAGAAGGATGAGCGCTGCAGAAAGGTAAGAATTTAAAAATTCCTCTATTTTGTGACGATGTTTTAGTAGCCAGGCGGGCACATCCTCATTCAGGGCAGCGATGTCAGAGTGGGAGGTGAGTTTTGATCAGGGGTTGCAAAATTAGTTGTTCAGATTCTTTTATTATTTTTTAATGTTAACGAAGACAATAATCATTTATTGGGCAATTTATCTGCTCCTTGCTCTACACTAAAAACTTCAGAACTACAATTTGTATAATCCCTCTGTGCATTTTTGTAGGGAGTCAGAGGCAACTCAATATCCATGACTAGGGGAACAGATAAACAAACTGTGGCAGACATAATCTTTAGGTGTGCAGCACATTAAATTTGCACTATATGTGTTTTTTTTAAGTAAGAAAATTATTTTGTAGCAAAATATCACTTGTATAAATTAACTAGTATGGGCAGTTCTCTGGAGACCTAAGTAATTAGGATTCTGGGCTTTCACGCCCATGGCCCAGATTCAATCCTTGGTCAGGGAATCGAGATCCCAGTAGCTGTGTGGTGTGGCCAAAGTAAAAAAAAAATTTTTTTTTAATGATTTTAAACCACAAATCTTGAAGAAAGAAAAAAAAGACTGTTTAGATTACTCTGGGTCCCTTGAGTTTCTATACAAATTTTAGAATAAGAAGAAAGCTGACCCATGGCAGATTCATGTAGATGTATGCCAAAACCAATAGAGTACTGTAAAGTAAAATTTAAAAATAAATAAATTAATTAAATATTTAAAAAAGAAGAAGAAAGCTGGAGTTTTGATAAGGACTGAGTTGAATCTCTGGATCAATTTGGGGATATTGCCATCTTAATGGACTTCCCTGGTGGCTCAGACAGTAAAGAATCTGCCTGCAATTCAGGAGACGTGGGTTCAATCACTGCATCAGGAAGATCCCCTGGAGAAGAAAATGGCAACCCAATCCAGCATTCTTGCCTGGGAAATCCCATGGGATAGAGGAGCCTGGCGGGCTACAGTCTCTCCCTGAGGTCTCAAAGAGTCGGACCTGACTGAGTGGCTAAGCACAAGGGCATAGGCCTTCTTAAGAGTATTTTAGGTCTTCCAATCCATGAACATGGGGTCTTTCCATTTATTCAGGCCTTTCTTAATTTCTTTCAGAAATATTTTCTGATTCTTTAAAATAACTTTTGTGCTTCTTTAGCAACTGAACAAGTATTTTATTCTTTTTGATATTTTTATTAATTTTGTTTTTAGAGTATTCATTGCCAGTGTTATCGAAATACAATTGATTTTTAAATTTATTTTGTAACTTGCAACTTTGTATAAGAGTCTTACTTTCTTGTATCATTTTAAGTGTCCAATATTTTTATTGAAACCTGAACATTTTATATAATATATTGTCCCTACTCTGGATACTGATTATAACCAGCAATAATAATAAACAACAAGGCTTCCTTTTGTTCTTTGCTTGTCTTTTTGTTTGTTCAGTGACTTGGCTAGACTGTTTCAGTGATGTCTATTTTCTCTGCAGAGAGCCTCTGATGTTAGTCTTCCCTTTGGGAGGGTACCTCCTTTGGGCATACACACAGTCTACCTGGAAAGACAGTGGTTCTCCCAAGGCCGTCTGTCTGTCTTTCCCCCAGTCTCTCTGGTTATCACACCCAGCTCTTAGGTTCCACTAGTTTCTGGCTGATTATTCTTTTTTTTTTTTTAAATTTATTTTTGGCTGCAACGGGCCTTTGCTGCTGTGCACAGGCTACTGTCTTGTTGCAGTGCACAAGCTTCTCATTGCTGTGGCCTCCCCTGCTACAGGGGACAGGCGCTAGGGCTCAGTAATTGTGGCCCATGAGCTTAGTTGCCCCACAGCATGTGAAATCTTCCCGGACCGGGGATGGAACCCATGTCCCTTGCATTGGCAGGCGGAGTCTTAATCATTGGACCACTGGGAAAGCACCTATCCTGTTGTTTTTGACAGTGCCTGGGATATGGATTGCTTTACATTCAGACCCTATTAAATTCAGTCAAGGGTCATTTCCGAGGCCAAGCTTTGAGTTTGTCCTGACCCCCAGAGGACCCCTGTTAGTTATCTCTTTCTCTAGTTCTCTTTTGTTAGACAGTGAGCCTAGGGTTTAATTAGTTGACCCGGGGGGCTACTAGCCTCGTCTTCATTGCTTACCACCAAAATCTCCATTGTTGGGGATGTCCCTGGCAGTCCACTTAAGACTTTACCTTCCACTGAAGGGTGTGCAGATTTGATACCTGGTCGGATACTACTGAAGCGACTTAGCAGCAGCAGCAGCAGGGAACGAAGATCCCACATATCTCACAGCCAGGGGGAAAAAAAAACCACCAAAACATAAAACAAAAGCAATATTGTAACAAATTCAATAAAGACTTTAAAAATGGCCTTCGTCAAAAAAAAATTTATTTTTGATCTCCATTGTTTGCAGTGTCCTTAGTCATGAACTCCCCCGCACCCCCCACCCCCAGCCTCCCTTTCTGTTCCAAATAAAGTCGCTTTCTGTGGGAAGAACTTTAAAGCTCTCTGTTCTTATCTGTTTCTCTGAGCCGCAGTTTGGGAGCTGGAGGCAAGGACAGTGGAGAGATTTTTTCAGAATGCCACACCTGTGCACCCCCCACCCCCAGCCTCCCTTTCTGTTCCAAATAAAGTCGCTTTCTGTGGGAAGAACTTTAAAGCTCTCTGTTCTTATCTGTTTCTCTGAGCCGCAGTTTGGGAGCTGGAGGCAAGGACAGTGGAGAGATTTTTTCAGAATGCCACACCTGCTTTGTTATTAACAGGACACTTGGCAGGGGTGGACTTCCCTGGTGGCTCAGACGGTAAAGCGTCTGTCTACAGTGCAGAAGACAGGGTTCGATCCCTAGGTTGGGAAGATCCCCTGGAGAAGCAAATGGCAATCCACTCCAGGACTATTGCCTGGAAAATTCCATGGACAGAGGAGCCTGGTAGGCTACAGCCCATGGGGTCGCAGAGAGTCGGACACGACTGAGCGACTTCACTTGGCAGGGGTGGTAGCCTCTGGTCTTCTTGGCTTGCTTCTCCTGGCGTGTAGAATCTTCATTACAAGCAGGCTGGAGTAAGGGTAATGGAGACCCCCGTATTCTCAGCTTGCTGTTTGCTGATTGGAGCCTCAGCCCCATGACTGAAGTTGGGTTGGAGGAGACAGTCTCGACCCTCTCGATCGCACTTGCCTGAAATTTCCCTCTATCCATCTGCGACATGGAATTGAGCGGAGTGAGTAAAGCTGGAAGCCTGCCCCACTGACAATGATGCTGTATAGTCGTTGGCTGGAGAAGGCGGGTGAGGGAATCCGGCTTCTGATTTTTAATTTTTTACTTTCAAGGGTCTTCCTTGCTGAGCGAGGGCTTTCTCTAGTTCGGTAAGCGGGGACTGCTCTCCAGGGCTGCTTGACATCTTCTCACTGTTGTGGCTCCTCGTGTCACAGAGCCCAGGCTCTGCTGTGCGACGGCTTCAGTCATTGTGGCCCACGGGCTCCGTACTTGCAGTGCATGCGTTCAGTTGCCCTGAGGCATGTGGGGTCTTCCCGAGCCAAGGATCAAACTGGTGTCCCTGGCATCTCAAGGTGGATTCTTAACCACTGGACCCGCAGGGAAGCCCAGGAACCTTCTTTTAGCTACACCCAGTTAATGTTACTTTCATCACCCAGAGGTGGAGGTGCATGCAGAGCATCATTCCAAATCTCACAGACTTTTGCTGTTCTACTGATATTCAGTGTATTTCCTTAAAGAAATATTTCTTCTTCTTTTTTTTTTTTTTTTGGCCACATAGTGCTAGCATGAGGGATCTTAGTTCCCCCAACCAGGGATGGAACTTCAGAGTCTTAACAATTAGACTGCCAGCCAGGTCCCTAAATAAATGTTTCTTTGTAATCCATTTAGAGTGACGAAAATTTCTTTGCTGCTTTTCTGGAACCACAGGTGAAGGTTTCCTAGGTTCCTTATTTGGATAGCCCTTAATATCACCTGGTTTTTAGTTTTGTGAGTGCCAAGTCGCTTCAGTCATGTCTGACTCTGTGCAACGCTATGAACTGTAGCCCGCCAGGCTCCTCTGTCCATGGGATTCTCCAGGCAAGATTACTGGAGTGGGTTGCTGTGCTCTTCTCCAGGTTTTTAGTTTTAGTCTCAGTTATCAATCTCCACATCATAGAAGCCAAGAATGGCAACCTCACCTGAATGGTGACTTAAAGGTCATCACCAGCTCCCACAGCCTCTATTACACCCAAAGATTAGGCTCTGGGTTCCGGGTGCTTTATTATTTCTGACACCTGTGAATTTAACTTTGTCTTATTCAAGTTCAGCTACTAATTCACATATTGCTCTCCAGAATATCTGATTTTTTTTTAAGGGCAACATGCCCTTTGAAAAACATCGGGGGACCAAATCCGTGCCAGATTCTACATTAAGGAATGATGCCAGGGCAGAGAGCCCAGTCCACCTGGTTCTTCCAAAGATTACAGTCCGCTGGGGAAGAGGGACAACTTAACTGCAAGAAGGCAGTAAGAAAACTGGCAGGACCTGACCAGAGGTCCTCATACTGAGGAGTCCCAATGTATTTCCAGAAAGAAATAACATTTCAGATAGGTCAGGAAAGAACAAATCCTTTATTCATTTAGTATTTTAATTTTATTACAGAGTATTATTGTTTTACCACGTTGTATGGGCTTCCCAGGTGGCTCAGTGGGTAAAGAACCCACTTGCAATGCAGGAGATGCAGGCAGACGTGATTTCGATTCCCAGGTGGAGAAGACCCCCTGGAGGAGGGCATGGCACCCCACTCCAGTATTCTTGCCTGGAGAATCCCCGTGGACAGAGGGGCCTGGCGGGCACAGTCCATAGGGTGGCAGAGTCGGACACGACGAAGCGGCTGAGCACACACCCTGTTGTGTTAGTTTCAGGTGTATAGCAAAGCTATTTAGTTATGCATGCTGCTGCTGCTGCTGCTGCTAAGTCGCTTCAGTCGTGTCCGACTCTGCGATCCCATAGACGGCAGCCCACCAGGTTCCCCCATCCCTGGGATTCTCAAGGCAAGAACATTGGAGTGGGTTGCCATTTCAGTTATGCATATACATATATTAATTCTCTTTTAGATTCTTTTCTCATACAGGTTATCACAGAGTATTGGGTAGAGTTCCCCATGCTATGCAGTAGGTCCTCATTGGTTGTCTATCTTATATAGAGTAGGGTGCACCTGCTCATCCCAAGCTCCTGATTTATCCCTCCCAGCTTTCATGTTTCATTTCCTGGAGAAGGAAATGGCAGCCACTCCTTTGGTAACCATTTGTTTTCGAACTGTATACACTCTGCTTCTGTTTTGTAAACAAGTTCATTTATATCTTTAAAAAATAAAAGATTCCAAATGTGAGTGATATCATATGATATTTGTCTGAGTGAACGAATGAAAGTTAGTCACTCCGTTGTGTCTGACTCTTTGCGACCCCATGGACTGTAGCCTGACAGGCTCCTCTGTCTATGGAATTCTCCAGGCAAGAATACTGGAGTGGCTTGCCATTCCTTTCTCCAGGGGATCTTCCCGACCCAGGGGGACCCTTATCTCCTGCCTCTTGTGGGTCTCCTGTATTGGCAAGAGGATTCTTTACCAGTGGGACACTTGAGAATCCTGATAGTACACAGGGACTAACGGGAGGGAAACTGAGAAAGAAGGGGATATTGTATATGTAGGGCTGACTCATTTTGCTATGTAGTAGAAGCTAATCCAACATTGTAAAGCAGCTATGATGCTGTTGTTTAGTCCGTAAGTTGTAACCGATGCTTTTGTGACCCCATGGACTGTAGCCCACCAGGCTCCTTTGCACCTGGGATTTCCCAGGCAAGAATATCGGAGTGGGTTGCCAATTCCTTCTCCAGGGGATCTTCCTGACCCTGGGATCTATTCATGTCTCCTGCACTGGCAGGCAGATTCTTTACCACTGAGCCACCAGGGAAGCCCAAAGTAACTATACTGAAATAAAAATTATTTAATAAAAAAATAAGCTTATCCCCACACCAGTACTCTTGCCTAGAAAATCACATGGACGGAGGAGCCTGGTGTCCATGGGGTCGCAAAGAGTCAGACACGACTGAGCGACTTCACTTTCAACATACAACATATGTGTAAAATAACGTGAATTTTTATGTTATGAAATGCAAGGATTTTCATGCTATGGTGCTGAATAAAAAGATGTCACAATGGGATGCATGCGTCATGCGGCATTTCTAACCATGGTCACTCTCGGGGCTCAGTCACTCAGTATCTATTGATTGAGCAGCTATTATGTCCCAGGGGGTCATCCCAGAGGCTGGAGGCAAAGCAAAGACAAGATAAGCATTCTATTTCGGTGGGGCTGAAATGAACAATAAAACAAGGAAGAGAATACAAAACAAGATAATTCCAGGTAGCAGTCCACATTATAAACAACTTTTATACACACACACACATACACAAAAGCTTATATCATAAATACTATATGCTAACAGAGACGGTAGACAGGAATGCCCCTGGTGGGCCGGCGGTTAAGACTCTGAGCTTCCATTGCAAGGGGCTTGGGTTCCACCCCTGGCTGTAGAACTAAGACCCCTGTATCACAAGATGCAACAAAACAAGCAAACAAAAAGAAAACCAGATGACAACTTGAGTGACTACGAGTTCAACACGCTTTGCAGTCAAGTTGGCAAATCGGCCAATGGCAGGATGAAGCTCTATGTTTGATTTCCAGCAATTTCAGCCCAGCAGCTCTAGGAGAAAGGGGTCAAGAAACTCTTAAGTCATTTAGGCAGCACTTGGGCTAAAAGTTTGAGTGCCTGAGCTCCCCTTTTTCTTTCATTATTTTGTCTGATGACTTTAGGAGCAACCAACCAAGGTCATTATATTCCTTAGTTTCTCCCCAAATGTTCAAATGTATTATCAACAGAGTCACATAGACCCCTGCTTGTTACTTTAAGTGGTTGATCAGGCATATCTAACGGATATTGTGCCTATCAGTGGTCTCTTTACAACTGGGAGGTCATTAGTGTCTTTTATTTCGGCCACACCACGCAGCTTGCAGGATCTTAGTTCCCCAACAACTTGCACTCCTGAAGCAGAGTTCAAAGCCCTCAGTTCAGTTCAGTTCAGTCGCTCAGTCGTGTCCGACTCTGCGACCCCATGAATCGCAGCACGCCAGGCCTCCTTGTCCATCACCAACTCCCGGAGTTCACACAGATTCACGTCCATCGAACCAGTGATGCCATCTCATCCTCTGTCTCCCCTTCTCCTCCCGCCCCCAATCCCTCCCAGCATCAAAGTCTTTTCCAATGAGTCAACTTTTCACATGAGGTGGCCAAAATACTGGAGTTTCAGCTTTAGCATCATTCCTTTCAAAGAAATTCCAGGGCTGATCTCCTTAAAATGGACTGGTTGGATCTCCTTGCAGTCCAAGGGACTCTCAAGAGTCTTCTCCAACACCACAGTTCAAAAGCATCAATTCTTCGGCACTCAGCTTTCTTCACAGTCCAACTTTCACATCCATACATGACCACAGGAAAAACCATAGCCTTGACTAGA
>SJYX01005724.1:168763-192458 GCA_006410675.1 Oreotragus oreotragus
ACTCTGTGTGACCCCATAGACGGCAGCCCACCAGGCTCCCCCATCCCTGGGATTCTCCAGGCAAGAACACTGGAGTGGGTTGCCATTTCCTTCTCCAATGCATGAAAGAGAAAAGTGAAAGTGAAGTCGCTCAGTCTGTCCGACTGTTAGCGACCCCATGGACTGCAGCCCACCAGGCTACTCCGTCCATTGGATTTTCCAGGCAAGAGTACTGGGGTGGGGTGCCATTGCCTTCCCCGAATCACTGTGCAGCAAGGATGTATTGATAGAATGGCTGTCCTCTGTGATTTAAGGCCAGTATCTCAGAGCTTCACTTGAAACCAGGAGGTAAAAATAAAACATACGTTTCAAGTTAAATAAGAAAAAGTTTCAGCTGAAAATGTTTTACTAAAAATAAATAAATAAAAGGAAACCAGGGGCTTCCCTGGTGGCTCAGTGGTCAAGAATTCATCTGCCGTTGCAGGGTACACGGTCCCGGCACTGGTCGGGGACGATCCCACGTTTCACAGAGCAAGCTAAGCCCGTGGCTCGCAGCTACTGAGCCTACTCTAGAGCCTGGGGTCGGCGACTCCGGAAGCCCTAGGGCCCTGGGGCCCCTGCTCAGCAGCAGGACGAGCGCCTTCTCAAGCCACCGCACTGAGAAGCCCGCACATCACCAGAGGCCAGCCCCCTCTGGCCATAACTAGAAAAAAGCCGGGGAAGCAGTCAAGACCCAGCACAGTGAAAACAGATCAGCACCTAAAAAGCATAAGTGAAAGGCCAACGGAAGAGAGGTCGGAGAAGGAGGGGGTATGTGTGTCTGTACGGCTGATTCACTTTGCTAATGCAGTAGAAGCTCACGAGATGTCAGGAAGCCACTGTGAGGTTGTCCAGTCACTAAGTCATGGCCACTCCTTTGTTATCCCCATGGACGGTAGCCGACTAGCTCCTCTGGCCTTGGGATTCCCCAGGCGAGAACCCTGGACTGGGTTGCCGTTTCTTTCTCGCGGGGAGTTTCCTGACCCAGATATCAAGCCCATGTGCCCTATGTTGTCAGGGGGGATTCTTTATCACTGAGCCACCACTGACGCCTAAAGCTACTATACTGTAATAGAGGTTATGTAAGAATAAACAAATGAGCTTTCTATCATAAATACTGCATGCTTACACAGAAGCAGCAGCCAGGGATTTCCCTGGGGGTCCAGTGCTCAAAGGCTGAGCTTCCACTGCTCTTGGTACTAGGAAACCCCAGGTGGCAAGACAAACAAAACTAACAAACAAAAAGAAACCCGCAGCCACCTGACAGAAGGCGGGCTCAGCTTCCTGTGGAACCGGGCGGCAAGGCAGCCAATGGCAGGATGAGGTTCTGCGATTGATTTCTAGCAGTTTCAGCCCAGCAGCTATAGTCGAAAGGGATCAAGAACCTCTTAAGTCATGTAGGCAGCAGTTGGACTGAAAGTTGGAATTCCTGAGCTCCCCTCTTTCTTTCACCAGTGACATTAGGAGCAAGCAACCAAGACTTTTATATTGCTTGCTGCTGCTACTGCTAAGTCACTTCAGTCACGTCCGACTCTGTGCCACCCCATAGACGGCAGCCCACCAGGCTCCCCTGTCCCTGGGATTCTCCAGGGAAGAACACTGGAGTGGGTTGCCATTTCCTTTTCCAATGCATGAAAGTAAAAAGTGAAACTGAAGTCGCTCAGTCGTGTCCGACCCTCAGCGACCACATGGACTGCAGCCTTCCAGGCTCCTCCTTCCATGGGATTATCCAGGCAGGAGTACTGGAGTGGGGTGCCATTATATTCCTTAGGTTCCCTCAAATGTTCAAAAGTATCACCAACAAGAGTCACGGAGCACCCTGACTGTTGTAAGTGGTTGATTAGGCATATCTAACAGACATCTTGCCTGATTCTAAAGCAGTTCACACCATGGACTCTAAGTGGTCTTAAGGCAGGAGATAGTGGGCCTCTGGGCTGGACACCTGGTATTCATCAAGTGGAGTAAAATTCAAGTAAAATTCAGACACTCCAAGGACAAAGCTAGAGGCAGGAGCTGAGCTCTGCTAAAACAAAGAGATAACGTGCCCACTCCTGAGGTCAAGAGGTCAAGGCTGACTGCCCCGTCTGCACTTGTCCAGAAAGCCTTCTTGGAGTCAAAGAGGGAGGCGGCCCCACTCCAGAATAAGTGTAGACAAGCAGTCGTAAGTCTCTGTGTTGGGATCCATCCTGGAAGAAATTTAGGCACACATCTTGTGGAGGGTCCATGGACCAGACAGCTGTGAAGAAAGAAACAAGATAATCGCCCAGATGTGAACAGACACCCGGAGGGACTGTCCTATAAAAGTGGTGACATCACCTCTGTACCTCACACTCCTCCTCCAGGTCGCCCGCACTCCTCTCCGGGTGTGCATCTCTGCCCAACTTCTGAGTTGGATAAACAAACTGTTTTCCTGTGTGGTCTCGCAGCTGTTGTGCAGTGTCTCAAATAAGAACCTTGGTACTTGTTGTGACAGTTTTTGATTCCTGGAAACTTTCTTGCTTTCAAACAGGAGCAGAAGCCAGGGCTCCTTAGCTTCGAGACTCTAGCCTAAGCGGGTTTAGTGGCTAGGACTCCTCGTTTTCATCCAGGCGACCCAGGTTTAATTCCAGGGCAGGGAGCTAAGGTCTCTCTAGAGGACCACTCACTGCCCTCCCTCCGAGATCAGTCGCTTTAAGCCTCGGAGCTCGTTAGTGTCTTTTCCTATCTGTTGGTCACACGGTGCGACTTGCAGCATCTTAGTTCCCAGCCAGGGGCCAAAGCTGTGCCTCAGCAGTGGAAGACAGAGCCCCGGGTCTCGTTTTAAGTGCATTTCAAACCCTGAGGCTTGGAGACATTAGACTGCCGGCCAACGTCCTGTACTTTCCATCTGAGAGATAAACTTGCCCTGCACGCTCTCAGGCTGAGGAATGATCAAGCATCCACCAGGTGAGGTTGATTCTTATCAGGCTGAAGGGACGCCGGGGTCACCGGTTAAAAAAGAAGCAGATCGACGCTGGTCAGCCGCAGGAGAGCAAGCGACCATGGCACCGCGTTGGGGGCTCTTTCTGATTTGGGCTGGTGCGCCTGTGTTTCTACAACTGCACCCTGTGAATGGAGGTGAGGGAAGGGAGACGGACTAGAACTGGTGAGAAAGACCCTGCCCCAGACACGGTGACTTGCAGTGCTCGTCGCTCAGTCCTGTCTGACCCTTTTGCAACCCTTGACTGTAGCCCGTCAGGTTCCCTGTCCATGGAATTTCCCAGGCAAGAATACTGCAGTGGGTTGCCATTTCTTCCCCAGGGGGTCTTCCCGACCCAGGGAGCAAGCCCACGCCTCCTGCAATGGCAGCTGGGTTCTTTAATGCTGAACCACCAGGGAAGCCCCCCCCAGACGTGGCCTGATGAGTGAAACTCATGACAATGACAATCCTGTGACCAGTACCGCTGGATTCTCTTGATGTGTCAGAAGGGCCAGCGCTATGACATTCACATGTTCTTTAATTTTCCAGCAACTCTATGAAATTGAAACCCGGATGAGTTTGGCAACAGAGCCAAAGGCCTTCCTGGGAGCTGTCTCGTTCCTAAATCTCCCTTGCACTGTCCCAGACATGGGCAACCTGTGCCAGGGTTGGTCATGTTGTTCAAATGAAGAGTTTTTGGTGTTTGTAGAGTTGACTGTTTGAAATATTGGGTTGGCCAAGAAACATTCCTTCCTGTTTTGCCGTACCATTGTATGGAAAAACCAGAACCAACTTTTGGGCCAACCCGGTAACAGGGACCGTGTGGTCTCAGGGCAGGTCCACAGAGCAGTGAGTGTCTGACTTTGTGCTTGAATCCATGTGTCTCGGTAGGGGAGCAATGCGAATGTGTCAGGCTCTCTCTCACCTGTCCGTTGACCCTCTAGTCATCGAGTATATCTGTTCAGGGTAAACAAGGACTTCAGAATATGAAAGAAAACAAAGGAGCCGCGGGGCGTGTCCTACTACCAACCCTGGGCCGGTTGTGGCTCTGCTTTGGGCCTTTGTGGTTGTTGCCATTTTTCTGTTGTTCTGATTTTGTTTTTTATTTTTAATTGGAGGATAACTGCTTAACAAGGTTGTGTTGATTTCTGCCGTATGACAATGCAAATCAGCCATAAATATATATATATTTATGCAGCCTACGGCACAGCAAATATATTTATATATATTATGTATATATATACCCCCTCCGTCTCAAGCCTCCCTCCCTGCCCGCCCCACCCTCTGCTCCCTGTTACACAGCATCTCCCCACCAGCTCTCTGTTTGACACACCGTGGTGTATATGTCAGTGCTCCTCTCTCAGTTCACCCCAGCTAACCCTAACCCTGCTTTGCTCTTACTCCTGTTCCATCCATCTCCTCTGCTCCTGCCTTTCTTCTAGATGAGCCGCCGATGGATATGTACGACCTTCCCGAAATTTCCACTACAAATTTGCCTTACACCATTGCTCATCCTCAAGGTAATCAAACACGGAAGAGAATGACAACAGAACAACAATCCAGTGCAACAAACTGACCTGCGTGTCCTGGTAACGTGATGGGGGTCTTCCAAAGATGCTTAAGGGCAGGAGCCCATTTCACCCTCTCAGTCACAGGAGGAGGCAGGTGTGCACATTCCCCGAGAGGGCTTATCCGGAGAGCATCAGGGACATGCCTCTGTAGATGGTGGGGCTGGAATGGGAACCCAGGGCCCGGGATTCAGGGCTGGTGTCACATGATAAAGTAGCAACTTCCCAGATTCACATCAGTACCCTGGTCCTCACAACTTATATACTTTTAACATGTCGACTAGCCACTCTCGACATCGGTTTCTTTGTATCTACAGACATGTGTATATCTGTAAATAAATTTTTTTTTCACTTTCAAACACAATAAAGTAAAAACTGCCCACAGTCAGAGAACGCTTCCTAGTCCCCGAGGGAGGGACCACACCACACTGACCTTGACATCCCCGATCCATAGCCGGATGCTCAGGATGGTAAACGGAAGGAGGGGGACCTGGGAAGGATTCGTGGCAAGAGAAGGTGAGAGAGAGGCAGAGAGAGGACAGCAGAGTCTTCGATGCAGGCATGACAGGGCAGGAGTCGAGATGGGCAGAGCGAGGGCGTGGGGGAGGCAGGGTGCTACGGCCGAGTCCCAGTTTTGTGCTTGAACCCCTGTGCGTCCTCCAGGAGCAACGAGAACGTAAAGTTAGAGATGCAGGGCAGGTCCCAGTACAGATGATATTCTGGTTGTGGCTCTGCTGTGTTCTTTTCTGGTTGTTATTTTTTTTTCTTATTTCGGTTTTATTTTTATTTTTAATTGGAGGTTAATTGGTTTATAATCATTGTTGATTTCTGCCACACAAGAACATAAATCAGCCATAAGTATATACATTTGCGCTTCTCTTGAGCATCCCTCTCACCTCAGCCCACATCCTATCCGTTTACGTTGACAGCACAGAGCGCCAGGCTGGGATCCCTGTGTTATATAGCAGCTTCCCGCCAGCTGGCTATTTCACTCATGAAGTGTATATATGACAACGCTACTCTCGCAGTTCCTCCCTCCTAACCCTAACCCTACTTTGTTCTTGCTCTTCCTCCATCCACCTCCTCCGCACCTGCTCTTCTTCTAGAGGAGAAGCCACATGAGGAAGAAAGTACGTATCCCAAAGCCTGCTTTCCTTGTTCAGTTCCTTGAGGTAATCAACAAGGGACAGAATGACAGCCAAACAGCAACCAAAGGCAATAAGCGAACACAGGCGCCCTGGTACCTGTGATGGGGATCCTCCAAAGATACTTGACAGGCAAGAGTGAATTTTACCCTCTCAGTCACAGGAGGAGGCGGGTGCCCACATTCCCCAAGGGGGCGACCCCGGAGAGCATCCAGGGTGAGCACGTGTAGACGGTGGGACCGAAACCTGAACCCACGGTCCGGGCTTCAGAGCTGGTGCCACATGCTAAAGTAGAGACTGTCCAAAGTTAAAGGAATCTCCTCGTCCCTGAGGGAGGGACCACGATAGAGAGACCTTGACATCCCAGGGCTTAGCGGGGGACTCTGTACACGACAGTCTTGAACGGAGACTTTGCGGAGTTACCAGAGATCGTGAAAGCCTAGGAGTCAAGGGAGGGAACAAGGGCTTTCTCCTTTCAGGTCCTCCGTGTGTTTTCCCATTCAGCTATAGAGGCAAAAAGTATTATAAGTGCACATCAGTGAATTCCCAAAAAGAATGGTGCTCCCTCAATGAAGATTATGTAGGAAGATGGAAAATCTGTAGTAATGGAGGTGAGTGTGCATCTCGTCTTCATATGAGGGGTATGTGGCTTCCCAGATGAAGAGGGCTGGCTCATAACTGTCTCCTAGATGGAAGCCCCAGGCAACTTCTGACTCAGCCCTGCGTGTTCCATTCACATCTGTTTCTGAGTCGTTTTGGGGCGGGGGGAGGCTTCGCTGAGTCTTGTTGCTGCATGTGGCCTTTCTCTAGTTTCAGCGGGTGGGGGCTGCTCTTCGTTGCTGTGTGGGTTTCTCACTGAGGTGGCTTCTCTTGTGGAGGACAAGCCCTGGGTGTACCAGCTTCTGTAACTGCCATGTGTGGACTCAGTAGTTGAGGCAGCGGGCTTAATTGTTCCTCAGCATAGGTTTCTTCCTGGACCAGGGATCGAGCCAGTGTCTCTTGCATTGCAAGACATTCTTAACCACGGGACCACCAGCCAAGCCCCCTTTTCTTTTGCTAAGCCTAAAAATAACCCTCCCACCATTAATGTTTTCACCCCATTCTTTTTTCAGACCGTCCCAAATGTCATTTCCCCTTTATATATCGTGAGAAACGATATTTCCATTGCACAACAGAAGGGAGTGCTTATGGTTTTGCTTGGTGTTCACTCACTGAATACTTTGAGCGAGAATATGCTTGGCAGTACTGCGATTGATTAAAAAAAAAAAAGGTGAGAGTGTTCTGGGGAGGATGGGAAGAGACAGGGGTGAGCAGGGAAGAGACAGGGCTGGATAAAGAGGTGGAGTCAGATGCCCATTGAGAAGGAGAGAGGAGGCAGGTGGAGGGAGGGGATGAGGGAGAAAGATGCAGGAGGAAGAGTGAGAGGTTCACGAGGAGACACACGAGAGGATGAAGAAGAGAAAGGAGACAAAAGAGGGAAACAGAGGGAGACACAAAGGCAAACTGCCAACAGTGGAGAGAGGAGAGTCCCCGAGGGAAGGAGAGAGAGAGGTTGCAGGGTGACAGATGGAAGGAGGAGAATGTGGGGAGGATAGGTGCCAAGAAGAGGTGGAAGAGAAGGTGAGAGAGGGGCAGAGGGAGGATAACAGAGTGTTAGGAGCAGGCGTGAGACACTAGGAGCTGAGATGGGACAGGAATCCAGACAAGAAGAGCAGAGAGCAAAGGAGGAACAGACATTTGCCCTCCGTGGAACTGACTGACACACAAAATGGACTCATTAATTCTGACCCCAAAACTATGTTCAGTTACTGCCCAGCGCATCCACCCTTGGCCATGGATGCAATCCAGCCTTTGAAACCTCACTGAAGAAAATCAAAAACTCTCAAGCACGAAGGTGATGCTCTGAATGACAGAGGTGAATTCTTTCCCAGCATGTCCACCGTGTTCCCCCTGTGCATGGGTCCAATCAATAAACACTTTCTCTGCAGGTGTGGTCTTTCTTTGTCCCACAAAGAAGCCTGTGTTTCAAATGGGAGGCTCTCAGCGTGCTCAGGTTAACCAGGCAGGATCTTCTTGTCTTCCTTTCCTCTCCTTAGGATGGAACATCAATACACAGCTCAATACACATCACAACTGTCCCTCCTGGGGGTTTGATTGACAGGTGAAGACCTGGTCATGAGACTTGAAATGGGGAGGGAGGAGGGCCCAAGAGGTCACCGAGGGCTGGTCCTTGTCATCAGAGTTCTGTTTTCCCAACTTAGCTGAAATGTTATTTTTTCTGGAGTTAGTCTCTGACTCCCCAGTATAACGAGTCCCCACATTTCTTCTCAGTTCACCCTTTTTCTACTTGCTATTAAATGGCCCGTCTTCCCAGGGGGTTGTGATTAGGGTAGGGGGAGGGTCAGGATGGACTCTGTTTGCCCTGGCCTCAGACCTAAGTGCAGAATCCAACATATCCTTGGCGTTTTTCAAAAGGACTACTCTCCTTTTTAAAATGAGCTGGAATTTTAGGCAAATACTTTTTCCATCGCTAACGGGGCCTGATTGAAAGAAGGTTAAATTCACAGGTGTCGGAAATCATGAAGGGCCAGCAAAGGCCTGATCACTAAATTTTATCCTGAGAAATCACTCAGTGCCTATCACGAAAACAGAAATAGAGACCAACGGAATACGAGAGAAAGCCCAGACACTAACCCATGCACCCATGGTACTTTATATTTGACAAAGGAGGCAAGAATAGACAAGGAAAGATCTAGTCTCTTCAATGAGTGGTGCTGGGAAACTTTTACAGCTACATGTAAAAGGATGAAATTGGAACACTGCCTAGCACCATACACAAAGATAAACTCAAAATGGATGAAAGACCTAAATGTAAGACTGGAAACTTGAAAACTCTTAGAGGAAAACACAGGCACAACACTCTCTGACATAAATCACAGCAAGATCCTCTATGACCCACCTCCTAGAGTCATGGAATAAAAAAATTAAACAAGTAGGACCTAATTAAAGTTCAAAGCTTTTGCACAGCAAAGAAAACTGTAAAGAAGGTGAAAAGACAGCCCTCAGTACAGGGAGGAAATAACAGCAAATGAAACACGGACAAAGGATTAATTTCCAAAAGATACAAGTAGCCCATGCAACTCAATACAGAAAAACAAACAACCCAATCAAAAAATGGAGGGAAGACCCAAATAGACCTTTCTCCAAAGACATACAGATGGCTAATGAACACATGACAAGATGCTTCACATCACTCATTATTAGAGAAGTGCAAATTAAAACTGCAGTGAGGTCTCACCTCACACCAGTCAGAATAGCCATCATCCCAAAATGTACACACAATAAATGCTGGAAAAGGTGTGAAGAGAATCTTCTTGCGCTGTGGGTGGGGATGTAAATTGATACAGCCACTATCGAATACAGCATGGAGATTCCTTTAAAAAGAGGCAATAAAACTACATATGAGGCGACAGTCTCAGTACTGGGCATATACCCTGTGAAAGCTGTAACTGGAGAAAAAAGCCAGCACACACTCCAATGTTCATCACAGCACTATTCACAATAGCTAGGACGTGGAAGCAACCTAGATGCCCATCAACAGGTGAATGGATAAAGGAGCTGTGGTACAGATATACCATGGAATATCACTCAGCCACAAAAGGATCACATTTGAGTCAGTTCTAGTGAGGTCTACCTAGGGTAATCTATTACCCTAGAGGCCATTACACCGAGAGCAGTAAGTCAGGAAGAGAAAAGCAAAGATTGTGTATTAACACACACGTATGGGATCTAGAGAGAGGGTGCTGATGAGCCTGTTTGTCGGGAGCAGTAGGGACACAGACACAGACTTTTGGAAACAGGGTGGGAAGGAGAGGATGGGACGAATGAAGAGAGGAGCAGGAAAGCATACGCACTCCCCTATGTAAAACAGGTAGTCCCTGGGGATCTGCGAGACGACTCCAGGAGCTCGAACCAGGGCTCTGTGACAACCTAGAGGAGTGGGATGGGGCAGGAGGTGGAGGGAAGGGACATGTGTATACTTACGGCTGACTCATGTTGACGTATGGCAGAAACCAACACAAAATTACAAGTGACTGTCCTTCAGTTAAAAATAAATACATTAAAAAAAAAAAAAAAACCACTCAGTGCCTATCTAAGGAATCCTTGGCACCTGATGGTGGATTTTGAGTCTCCATCCAGGGAAGAGCTACCCAGACTTTTAATCACTGTGCTGCTGCTGCTGCTGCTGCTAAGTCGCTTCAGTCGTGTCCAACTCTGTGTGACCCCATAGACGGCAGCCCACCAGGCTCCCCCATCCCTGGGATTCTCCAGGCAAGAACACTGGAGTGGGTTGCCATTTCCTTCTCCAATGCATGAAAGAGAAAAGTGAAAGTGAAGTCGCTCAGTCTGTCCGACTGTTAGCGACCCCATGGACTGCAGCCCACCAGGCTCCTCCGTCCATTGGATTTTCCAGGCAAGAGTACTGGGGTGGGGTGCCATTGCCTTCCCCGAATCACTGTGCAGCAAGGAGGTATTGATAGAATGGCTGTCCTCTGTGATTTAAGGCCAGTATCTCAGAGCTTCACTTGAAACCAGGAGGTAAAAATAAAACATACGTTTCAAGTTAAATAAGAAAAAGTTTCAGTTGAAAATGTTTTACTAAAAATAAATAAATGAAAGGAAACCAGGGGCTTCCCTGGTGGCTCAGTGGTCAAGAATTCATCTGCCGTTGCAGGGTACACGGTCCCAGCACTGGTCAGGGACGATCCCACGTTTCGCAGAGCAAGCTAAGCCCGTGGCTCGCAGCTACTGAGCCTACTCTAGAGCCTGGGGTTGGCGACTCCGGAAGCCCTAGGGCCCTGGGGCCCCTGCTCGGCAGCAGGACGAGCGGCTTCTCGAGCCCCCACACTGAGAAGCCCACACATCACCAGAGGCCAGAGGCCCCCCACTCGCCATAACTAGAGAAAAGCCAGGTCAGCAGTCAAGACCTAGCACAGTGAAAACAGATCAGCACCTAAAAAGCGTAAGTGAAAGGCCAACGGAAGAGAGGTCGGAAAAGGAGGGGATATGTGCATCTGTATGGCTGATTCACTTTGCTAATGCAGTAGAAGCTCAAGAGACGTCGGGAAGCCACTGTGAGGTTGTTCAGTCACTAAGTCATGGCCACTCCTTTGTTACCCCCATGGACGGTAGCCGACTAGGCTCCTCTGGCCTTGGGATTCCCCAGGCGAGAACCCTGGACTGGGTTGTCGTTTTTTTCTCCCGGGGAGTTTCCTGACCCAGATACCAAGCCCATGTGCCCTGTGTTGTCAGGGGGATTCTTTACCACTGACGCCTAAAGCTACTATACTGTAATAGAGGTTATGTAAGAATAAACAAATGAGCTTTCTATCATAAATACTGCATGCTTACAACAGAAGCAGCAGCCAGGGATTTCTCTGGGGGTCCAGTGCTCAAAGGCTGAGCTTCCACTGCTCATGGTACTAGGAAACCCCAGGTGGCAAGACAAACAAAACTAACAAACAAAAAGAAACCCGCAGCCACCTGACAGAAGGGCTCAGCTTCCTGTGGAACCGGGCGGCAAGGCAGCCAATGGCAGGATGAGGTTCTGCGATTGATTTCTTGCAGTTTCAGCCCAGCAGCTATAGTCGAAAGGGATCAAGAACCTCTTAAGTCATGTAGGCAGCAGTTGGACTGAAAGTTGGAATTCCTGAGCTCCCCTCTTTCTTTCACCAGTGACATTAGGAGCAAGCAACCAAGACTTTTATATTGCTTGCTGCTGCTACTGCTAAGTCACTTCAGTCATGTCCGACTCTGTGCCACCCCATAGACGGCAGCCCACCAGGCTCCCCTGTCCCTGGGATTCTCCAGGGAAGAACACTGGAGTGGGTTGCCATTTCCTTTTCCAATGCATGAAAGTAAAAAGTGAAACTGAAGTCGCTCAGTCGTGTCCGACCCTCAGCGACCACATGGACTGCAGCCTTCCAGGCTCCTCCTTCCATGGGATTATCCAGGCAGGAGTACTGGAGTGGGGTGCCATTATATTCCTTAGGTTCCCTCAAATGTTCAAAAGTATCACCAACAAGAGTCACGGAGCACCCTGACTGTTGTAAGTGGTTGATTAGGCATATCTAACAGACATCTTGCCTGATTCTAAAGCAGTTCACACCATGGACTCTAAGTGGTCTTAAGGCAGGAGATAGTGGGCCTCTGGGCTGGACACCTGGTATTCATCAAGTGGAGTAAAATTCAAGTAAAATTCAGACACTCCAAGGACAAAGCTAGAGGCAGGAGCTGAGCTCTGCTAAAACAAAGAGATAACGTGCCCACTCCTGAGGTCAAGAGGTCAAGGCTGACTGCCCCGTCTGCACTTGTCCAGAAAGCCTTCTTGGAGTCAAAGAGGGAGGCGGCCCCACTCCAGAATAAGTGTAGACAAGCAGTCGTAAGTCTCTGTGTTGGGATACACCCTGGAAGAAATTTAGGCACACATCTTGTGGAGGGTCCATGGACCAGACAGCTGTGAAGAAAGAAACAAGATAATCGCCCAGATGTGAACAGACACCCGGAGGGACTGTCCTATAAAAGTGGTGACATCACCTCTGTACCTCACACTCCTCCTCCAGGTCGCCCGCACTCCTCTCCGGGTGTGCAGCTCGGCCCAACTTCTGAGCTCCGACACGCTTCTCATTGGAGAGGATGCTCATGCCCTTTGCCTCTCTGGGTGTGCATCTCTGCCCAACTTCTGAGTTGGATAAACAAACTGTTTTCCTGTGTGGTCTCGCAGCTGTTGTGCAGTGTCTCAAATAAGAACCTTGGTACTTGTTGCGACAGTTTTTGATTCCTGGAAACTTTCTTGCTTTCAAACAGGAGCAGGAGCCAGGGCTCCTTAGCTTCGAGACTCTAGCCTAAGCGGGTTTAGTGGCTAGGACTCCTCGTTTTCATCCAGGCGACCCAGGTTTAATTCCAGGGCAGGGAGCTAAGGTCTCTCTAGAGGACCACTCACTGCCCTCCCTCCGAGATCAGTCGCTTTAAGCCTCGGAGCTCGTTAGTGTCTTTTCCTATCTGTTGGTCACACGGTGCGACTTGCAGCATCTTAGTTCCCAGCCAGGGGCCAAAGCTGTGCCTCAGCAGTGGAAGACAGAGCCCCGGGTCTCGTTTTAAGTGCATTTCAAACCCTGAGGCTTGGAGACATTAGACTGCCGGCCAACGTCCTGTACTTTCCATTTGAGAGATAAACTTGCCCTGCACGCTCTCAGGCTGAGGAATGATCAAGCATCCACCAGGTGAGGTTGATTCTTATCAGGCTGAAGGGACGCCGGGGTCACCGGTTAAAAAAGAAGCAGATCGACGCTGGTCAGCCGCAGGAGAGCAAGCGACCATGGCACCGCGTTGGGGGCTCTTTCTGATTTGGGCTGGTGCGCCTGTGTTTCTACAACTGCACCCTGTGAATGGAGGTGAGGGAAGGGAGACGGACTAGAACTGGTGAGAAAGACCCTGCCCCAGACACGGTGACTTGCAGTGCTCGTCGCTCAGTCCTGTCTGACCCTTTTGCAACCCTTGACTGTAGCCCGTCAGGTTCCCTGTCCATGGAATTTCCCAGGCAAGAATACTGCAGTGGGTTGCCATTTCTTCCCCAGGGGGTCTTCCCGACCCAGGGAGCAAGCCCACGCCTCCTGCAATGGCAGCTGGGTTCTTTAATGCTGAACCACCAGGGAAGCCCCCCCCAGACGTGGCCTGATGAGTGAAACTCATGACAATGACAATCCTGTGACCAGTACCGCTGGATTCTCTTGATGTGTCAGAAGGGCCAGCGCTATGACATTCACATGTTCTTTAATTTTCCAGCAACTCTATGAAATTGAAACCCGGATGAGTTTGGCAACAGAGCCNGAATATCAAGGAAGCTGGAAATACTGTACTTAGAAAGGTGAGTGTGCAGCTTGTCTTCATGTGAGGAGCACGTGGCTTCCCAGATGAAGAGGGTTGGTTCATAACTGACTCCTAGATGGAAGCCTCAGGCATCTTCTGACCCAGCCCTGTGTGTTCTGCTCATCTCCCTTTCGACTCATTTTTTTTCTGGCTGTGCTGGGTCTTGTTGCTGCATGAGGTCTTCCTCTAGTTGCAGCGAGTGGGGGCTGCTCTTCGTTGCTGTGTGAGTTTCTCACTGAGGTGGCTTCTCTTGTGGAGTACAGACTCTGGGTGCATCAGCTTCCCTAGTTGCAGTATGTGGACTCAGTAGTTGAGGTGCCTGGACTTCATTGCTCCTTAGCATTGGTTTCTTCCTGGACCAGGGATCGAACCAGTGTCTGTTGCGTTGCAAAGCATTCTTAACCACTGGACCACCAGGGAAGCCCCCTTTTCTTTTGGTAAGCCCTTCACCATTAATGTTTTCACCCATTCCTTCTATTTTTTCAGATGAGCCCAAATGTGTCTTCCCCTTTATCTATCACAATGAATACTATGAAAGTTGCACCAAGCTGCATAGTTTTTTCTTTAAGAGTTGGTGCTCACTCACTAAAAACTATGACAAGGATAAAGCTTGGAAGTATTGCTAGCAAAAAAAGAAAAAGGTGAGTGTGTTCTGGGGAGGATGGGAAGTGACGGGGTGAGCAGGGAAGAGACAGAGCTGGATGGAGATGGAGGAGTCAGATGCTACCGTGAGATGGAGGGAGGAGGCAGGTGCAGAGATGGGATGAGGGAGAAAGATACAGGAGGAAGAGTGAGGAGCAGAGTTTCACAAGGAGAAACATGCAGAGAGGATGAAGAGGAGAAGGGGACCAAAGAGGGAAACAGAGGGAGGCACAAAGGCAAATATGCAAACAATGGAGAGAGGAGAGTCCCAGAGGGAAAGAGAAAGAGAAAGAAAGAGAAGAAAGAGTTTGCAGGTGACAAATGGAAGGAGGAGCATCTGGAGAGCGTCAGTGCCAAGACGAGGTGGAAGAGAAGGTGAGAGAGGGGCAGAGACAGGACAACATAATCTTGGAGCAGGCGTGAGACAGCAGGAATCAAGACAGCAAGAGCAGAGAGCAAAGGAGGAACAGACATTTGCCCTCCGTGGAACTGACTGACACATAAAATGGACTCATTAATTCTGACCCCAAAACTATGTTCAATTACTGCCCAGTGCATCCACCCTTGGCCATGGATGCAATCCAGCCTTTGAAACCTCAGTGAAGAAAATCAAGAACTCTCAAGCATGAAGGTGATGCTCTGAATGACAGAGGTGAAATTCTTTCCCAGCATGTCCACCGTGTTTCCCCTGTGCATGGGTCCAATCAATAAACCACTTTCTCTGCAAGTGTGGTCTTTCTTTGTCCCACAAAGAAACCTGTGTATCAAATAGGAGGGTCTCAGCGTGCTCAGGTTAACCAGGCAGGATCTTCTTGTCTTCCTTTTCCTGCCTCGGAGTCCTGACGGAACATCAGTGCACACTGCAATTGTCCCTACCGGGGGCCTGACTGACAGGTACACACCTGGTGGTGAGACCTGCGGTGGGGTGGGAGGAGAGTCCCAGAGGGTATGGAGGGCTGGTCCTTGTCATAAACGGTTTGCCTTTTCCCTGCTTAGCTGAAATGTCATTTCTTCCTGGAGTTACTCCCTGACTCCCCAGTATAAGGAGGCCCAATTGAGTCTTCCCAGTTTATCCTTTCTCTCCTTACAGTTAAACTGCCCATCTTTCCAGGTGGACTCTAATTGACAGGAAGGGAACAAGGAGAGCTGTGCTTGCCCTGGCCTCAGTCCTAACATCCTTTGCATTTACCAAAAGGACTACTCTCCTTTTAAAAACAAATAAGAATAGCACTGAAACATGTATATTACCATATGTGAAACAGATTACCAGTCCAAGTTCCATGCATGAAACAGGGCACTTGAAGCCAGTGGACTGGGATGACCCAGGGGGATGGGATGGGGAGGGAGCTGGACAGTTCAGGATGGGGATACATGTACACCCATGTCTGATTCATGTCAGTGTACGGCAAAACCCACTACAATATTGGAAAGTAATTAGCCTCCAATTAAAATTAACTAATTAATTCTTTAAAAATCAAAAGGAAATACTGCAAAATAAGTGAATAATCTGGGTGGGAGAATTAAATTTGATTTTAATTTTGTAAAAAAAAAAAATAGGAATTTTAGACAAATATTTTTTCTATCACTAACAGGGCCTGACTGAACGAAGGTCAAATTCATAGATGTCAGAAATAATGAAGGGCCTGAAAGGGCCTAAACACTAAATTTTATCCTCTTCAAAAACATCTAGAGTCTATCTAAGGATCCTCGGGATCTGGTGATCGACGTTCAGTCACTATCTGGGGAAGAGATGCACAGACTTTTAATCACTGTGCAGGAAGGAGGTATCAATAGAATATTTGTCTTCTATGATTTAAGGCCAGAAACTTGGAGCCTCACTTAAAACCAGGACATAAAAATAAATAGATAATTTTAAGGTAATAAATAAAAAGTTTTCATTATAAATGTTTTAATAAAAATAAGTAAAAGGAAACAATCATGATGATGTATGGCAGAAACCAACACAATATTGTAAAGCAATTATACTTCAATTAAAAACGAATAAATTAAGATGTTTTAAAAAAGCTTAATAAAAATGTACAAATAAGAGAAAAACAGTGCTTCCTCTGGCAAATCAGTGGTAAAGAAAGAATCTGCCTGGCAATACAGGAGACATGGGTTTGATCCGAGGTCTTAGAACCTCCCAGAAGCCTCGGAGCAGCTAAGCCTAACCACAGCTGCTGCGCCTGCGCTCTAGAGTCGGGGAGGCACAGTTACTGAGCCCACGAGCCGCCGCCGCAGAAGGGCCTGTGCTCCACGAGAGGAGCCATCGCGTTGAGAAGCCTGCCCACCGAAACTGGAGAGTAGTCCCAGTTCGCCACAATTAGAGAAAAGCCTGCTAAGCAAGGATAAGCCAGCACGCCAAAAATAACATAAATAATTTTTTAAAAAAATTTTTAAGAAACCCAGATAATGTAAGGGCTATGCAGTTAACAGAGATCAGAAATTCTCTCCTGGTCCTAGAGAAAGAGCAAAAAGGCTTCCATTTTTGACTCTCTGAACAGATTATATAGAAATACTGCCCTTTGGGTGAAGTCTTTTCCCAAGCCCTTCACACGGTGGTTCATGGTACTGAAATCACACAACTGAAAACTGGAAAGATCACACACACACACATACAAGACACATGCATTCCTAGTTGAATAATAATGCCTACGGCATAGGCAGAAAAAAGATTTAGAACCAATCTCTAAGGGAATTCCCTGGTAGTTGGTGGTTAAGATGCAGCATTTTCACTGTTCAGTCCCTGGTGGGGAAACTAACATCTCAAATGCTGCTTGGTGCCCCCAAAACATAAACAAATAAATACAAACAAAACCAATCTTGATGCTTCTACCAAAAACAAACCAAAAAACTAGCACATCTCAGACAATACATGCTAAATAATTGGTATATTAGATATCACTGGCCATGCCAAAGAAAAAAATAGAAAATGTTATGTAAAAAAATGAACCTTATTTTCTTTCTTTATTTTTTAAATCAGTGAACTCTAATTGAAAGTCCAGAAATAATCCATCACATTTGCAATTGATCTTCAACAACACATCAAGGTAGTTTAATGTGGGGACTTCCCTAGAGGTCCAATGGTTAAGACTCTGCAGTTCCAATGCAGAGGGTGCGAGTTCTAACCCTGATCAGGGAACTAAGACCCCATATGCCACGAGGTGTGGTCAAAAAAAAAGATAGCTCAACATGGCAAGAATAATATTATACTCTTTGCAACAAGTGGTGCTGAGACAAGCATATTGTGTGTGTATGACAGTTGCTTAGTCACATCACTCGCTCTTTGTGATCCCATAGACCATTGCCCACCAGGCTCTTCTGTCCATGGAATCCTCCAGGCATGAACACTGGGGTGAGTTGCCAATCCCTTCTCTACAAGACAAGTATATCTGCATGCAGACTAAATGAACTGGATACCTACTTCATACCATATGCAAAAGTAAAGTCAAAATGAGTCATGCACTTAATTTTAAAAGCTGAATCTATATAATTCTTAGAAAAAATATACAAGTAAATCTTCAAGACCTGGGGTTAAGAAATGAGTTCTTATATGTAACACTGAAAGGACAAATGACAAAAGAAAAGGTTTATAAATTGGACTTTATCAGAATTAAATTTATGCTTTAGTTTTCAGAGAAATGAAAACTGACAGAATGGGAGAAAAGGATTTGCAGGTCAGGTATCAGATAAAGAACTTGAATCTAGAACATGTAGAGAATACTGACACCTCAATAATAAAGTGAGAACACAATTTAGACATGAGCTATAGCGATTGAATAGATACTTCACCAGAGAATTGTACAAATGGCTAATAGACACATGAAACATCATTAGACATAAGAAAATACCAATGATATACAAAATAGAAGCAGAAGATTAAGAGAGGTAGCAAGGATACACAGAAGAACTATACAAAAAAAGGTCTCAATAACCCGGATAAACACGATGGTGTGGTCACTGACCTAGAGCCAGACATCCTGGAGAGTGAAGTCAAGTGGGCCTTAGAAGCATCACTATGAACAAAGCTAGTAGTGGAAGTGATGGCATTCCAGTTGAACTGTTTCAAATCCTAAAAGATGATGCTTTGAAAGTGCTGCATTCAATACGCCAGGAAATTTGGAAAACTCAACAGTAGCCACAGGACTGGAAAAGGTCAGTTTTCACTCCAATCCCAAAGAAAGGCAATGCCAAAGAATGCTCAAACTACCACACAATTGCCCTCATTTCACATGCTAGCAAGGAAATGCTCAAAATTATTCCAGCTAGGCTTTAACAGTACCTGAATCGAGCACTTCCAGAGGTACAAGCTAGATTTAGAAAAGGCAGAGGAACTAGAGATCAAATTGCCAACATCTGTTGTATCAGAGAAAAAGAAAGAGAATTCCCAAAATCATCTACTTCTGCTTCATTGACTACCCTAAAACCTTTAACTGTGTGGGTCACAAGAAACTGTGGAAAATTCTTAAAGAGATGGGACCACCTGACCTGTCTCCTGTATGCAGGTCAAGAACCAAAAGTTAAAACCGGACAATGGAGTAGTTCAAAACTGGGAAAGAGTACATCAGGCTGTATTTTGTCACTCTGCTTTTATAACTTCTTTGCAGAGTTTTTCTTGTTCAGTCACTCAGTCATGTCCAACTTTTTGTGACCCCATGGACCGCAGTGCACCAGGCTTCCCTGTTCTTCACCATCTCCTAGAACTTGCTCAAACTCATTTTCATTGAGTCATTGACACCATCCAACCATCTCACCCTCTCCTCCTGCCTTCAATCTTTCCCAGCATCAGTGTCTTTTCCAATGAATCAGTCGTTTCATCATCACGTGGCCCAAGTATTGAAGTTTCAGCTTCAGCATCAGTCCTTCCAATGAATATTCAGGGTTGATTTCCTTTAAGATGGACTGGTTGGATCTCCTTGCAGTCCAAGGGACTCTCAAGAGTCTTCTCCAACACCACAGTTCTAAAGCATCGGTTCCTTGCGACTCAGTCTTCTTTCTGGTCCAACTCTCACATCCACACATGACTACTGAAAAAACCATAGATGTGACTATACAGAAATTTGTGGGCAAAGTAATGTCTCTGCTTTTTAATACACTTCCTAGGTTTGTCATAGCTTTTCTTTCAAGGGACAAGCATCTTGGTGTCATAAGGGTGGTGTCATCTGTATATCTGAGGCTAGAGTACATCATGCAAAATCCCAGGCTGGATGAAGCTTAAGCTGGCATCAGGATTGCCAGGAGAAGTTATCAATAACCTCAGATATGCAGATGACACCACCCTAATGGAGGAACATGAAGAGGAACTAAACAGCCTCTTGATGAAGGTGAAAAGAGGAGAGTGAAAAAGCTGGCTTAAACTTAACGTTCAAAAAATGAAGATCATGGCCTTAGGTCCCATCACTTCATGGCAAATAAATGGGGCAAAAACTGGAAACAGTGACAGAGTTTATTTTCTTGGGCTCCAAAATCACTGTGGGCGGTGATCGCAACCATGAAATTAAAAGATCCTTGCTCCTTGGAAGAAAAGCTATGATAAATCTATAAAAGTGTATTAAACAGCAGAGGCATTACTTTGCCAATAAAAAGTCCATATAGTCAAAACTATGGTTTTTCCAGTAGTCATATACAAACGTGAGAGTTGGATCATAAAGAAGGCCGAGTGCTGAAGAACTGATGCTTTTGAACTGTGCTGTTGGAGAAGACTTTTGAGAGCCTCTCAGGTAGTAAGGAGATCAAACCAGTCAATCCTAAAGGAAATCAACCCTGAATATTCATTGGAAGGACTGATGCTGAAGTTGAAGCTCCAACACTTTGGCCACCTGATGTGAAGAGCTGACTCATTGAAAAACACCCTGATGCTGGGAAAGATTGAGGGTAGGAGGAGAAGGGGGCAACAGAGGATGAGATGGGTTGGATGGCTGCACCGATTCAATGGAGATGAGTTTGAGAAAACTCCAGGAGATAGTGGAAGACAGGGAAGCCTGGCAGGCTGCAATCCATGGGGTCACAAAGAGTTGGATATGACTGAGCGACTGAACAAAGCAACAAATAGATTTAAAAGAAAATTTAATGATATTGATACATCAAATAGAGAATACCAATAATTAGAATTTTTTTTCAAAAGGACCAAATGTAAATTCCTTAGTTGGAAAGCGCAATAACAAAAACAAAAACAAAAACAAAAAAAAACTCACTAGAGGGCCCCACCAGCAGACTTGAGCTAACAAAACAATCGGTGAACTTGGTGATAGATCAATAGAGATAATCCAATCTGAAAAACTGGAGGAGGAAATGGCAACCTACTCCAGTGTTCTTGCCTGGAGAGTCCCCATGGAAACAGGAGCCTGGTGGGCTACAGTCCATGGGGTCGCAAAGAGTCAGACAGGACTGAGCGACTAAGCACAATTTTTAAAAAATAAAAGAACGAAGAAAATTCAACAAGGCCTTGGCAATCCAGGGGCCACTATCCCGTTTAGCAACATGCACACATAGGAATATCAGCAGGAGAAGAAAAGGGCAGAAACGATAGTAAGATCAATTTGTCGAGTATCCCCATCATAACAATGTTCCGTCTCTTCATCCATGAAGATGGAATGTCTTTCTATGGATTTACGTCTTCTTAATTTCTTTCTGCAATGCTCTGTACACATCAAACAGGTGGGTTTTTGATAGGCATGCAAACTGTACTCAGCAAAGCTCTTTTTAAAAACTAGACTAGGGAATTCCCTGATGGTCCAGGGGCTAAGAATCTGCTTTGCAACACAGGGTATACCGGTTCAGTCCCCAGTCAGGGAACTAAGATTCCAGATGTCGACAGGCAAAATGCCACAACTAAAGACCCAAAACAGCCAAATAAATGAGTAAAAAGAAAGAAAGGAAAAATACAGACTTAAAAAAAGAAAGAATAAAAGGAAGTTCCATGGGTGTTTACACTGGGTCCCATGGCCTGGACTATTATCCAGTCAGCAAGAGAGATGGACAATGAGTTCTTCTCGCTTACAGATTGAATGTTCTTGATACTTATCAGAAAGTCCTAGACATCCCCCAGGATATATGCATATTACCCCCCTGCATTAAGCTCATGAATTTTCATGACTGGATTTCTCCTGCAAACCAAGAGAGAACCAGGGGGCACCTCCTCCTCTTATTGCCACAAAGCCTGCCTCCTGCAGCCCCTGCTTATTCACTCTGCACCTAAGTGCAAACCCTGGGTGGCCCCACGTGATGTGGAATGTCCTCCTCCCCAGACTGTGAACATATGTGGCTCATACGCTGCTGTCAGCCTCGTCTGTGCAGTGTTGGGTGTCGCGTGTGTGGTTCATTCCCAATATTTAAGGTGAACTGAATAGAGGATGATCAGAGCAGCATGGCTTTTTCCCTCATGATCCTACCAGCACTGCTGAACTGCAAGGGGCAGGAAGCCCACTTCTCTGGCAGTCTGCGCACCTCCATCCTCCTCCTAATACTGGGAATTTGCTATGATTCTCACTATTTTTATTACTACATTCCACACTAAAAAAAAACCTGCCTTATTTTTCCTTTTTATTTCTCCCTTACTCCCATTGTTTCTATTTCTCTCTACATCTGTTTTTATCCCTCAGATATGATATAAATTTCTTGATGAGTCCAGGTTTTCACACACTAAAAAACAAAACAAGAGGTTTTTTGTTGTTGTTTCTGTTTGGGATGGCTTCTGATCTGGTTGTTTGGTTTTTTGCCTTGGTGTCTGTGGGATCATAGTTCCCAGACCAGGGATTGAACCTAGGCCCAGGGCAATGAAAGTGCAGAGTCTTAACCATTCCACTGCCAGGGAATTTCACAAGGTTTTTTTTTTTTTTTTAACACTCAAAGATGCTAGGAAGGGTTTCCCAAGTGGCTCAGTGGTAAAGAACCTGCCAGCCAATGCAGGAGACTCGAGATCGATCCCTGATGTGGGAAGATCCCACATGCCTCGGAGCAACCAAGCTTGTGTGCCACCACTGTTGAATCTGTGCTCTAGAGTCTGTGCGTGGCAACAAGAGAGGTCTCCACGGTGAGAAGCCTGAGCACTGGGACTAGGGGGTAGACCCTGCTTGTCACAACTGGCGAAACAGACAAGAAACATCACAGACAAAAACAAGTAAATAAGTAAAAATTATAAGTAAGCAAAAAGAGGAAAACAGGAGACAGGGACTAATGGAAGGGAAATTCAACAAGGAGGGGATATATATACATGTATGCAAATATGCATATTTATGCACATATACATGTATGCAAATATGCACATATATGCGCATATACATATGCATATATGCATATATATCATCTTGCTATGCAGTAGAAGCTAACGCAACATGGCAAACCAACTACGTTGTTACTGTTTAGCCACTGCGTCATGTCCAGCTCTTTTGTGACCCCCATGGACTGTAGCTTGCCAGGCTCCTCAGACTTGGCATCTCCAAGGCGAGACTACTGGCCTGAGTTCTGTTTCCTTCTCCAGGAGACCTTCCCAGCCCAGGGACCAAACTCGTGTCCTCTGCGTTGGCAGGACAATTCTTTACCACTGAGCGACCACCAGGGAAGACCAAAGCAGCTATACTGCAATAAAAGTTATTTAATAAAAAAAATAAATACGGTATATATCATAAATCCTATACACTAACAACAATACAAACTATATAGAGGGATTTCCCTGCTGGTCCAGTGGTTAAGACTCCAGGGTTCCACTGCAGGCCTGGGCCCCATCCCTGGTCATGGAACTAGTGAACCCCCATGCCACAGAGGGGGACCAGAAAAAACAAAAAAACAACAACAAAAAGGAGTAGGCACCCTGAGAGGTTGAGGGTTCAACTTGCATTGTAATCAAGCTGCCAAATCAGCCAATGGCCGGATGAGGTTCTGTGTTTGATTTTCCAGCAATTTCAGCCCTGCAGCTTTAGGAGAAAGGGGTCAAGAAACTCCCCAGTCACTTAGGTGGCACTTGGGCTGAAAGTTTGAATTCTTGAGCTCATCTTTTTATTTCACCATTTTGTGTGCTGATGTCAGGAGCAACAAACCAAGGTCATCATATTCCTTAGTTTCCCCCAAAATGTTCAAAATTATCATCTACAGAGCCACATAACACCCTGTTTGTTATAAGTGATTGATTAGGCATATCTAACAGATATTTTGCCTGATCCTAAAACAGTTCATACCATGGACTATCAGTGGTCTGTTTATGACTGGGAAGTTCAGCAGTCTTTTTTGGGCCATACCATGCTGCTTGTGGGATCTTATTTCTCTGACCGGGGGTTGAACCCATGCCCCCTGCAGTGAAAGTGTGGAGCCCTAACTCAGGCAGGAGATAGGCTCCAGGTTAGATATTTATAACTGGTTATAGACAGGATGGGAGAAGGCAATGGCAACCCACTCCAATACTCTTGCCTGGAAAATCCCATGGGTGGAGGAGCCTGGTAGGCTGCAGTCCATGGGGTCTC
>SJYX01005724.1:193035-221137 GCA_006410675.1 Oreotragus oreotragus
TTTTTTTTTTTTTTTTAACACTCAAAGATGCTAGGAAGGGTTTCCCAAGTGGCTCAGTGGTAAAGAACCTGCCAGCCAATGCAGGAGACACGAGATCGATCCCTGATCTGGGAAGATCCCACATGCCTCGGAGCAACCAAGCTTGTGTGCCACCACTGTTGAATCTGTGCTCTAGAGTCTGTGCGTGGCAACAAGAGAGGTCTCCACGGTGAGAAGCCTGAGCACTGGGACTAGGGGGTAGACCCTGCTTGTCACAACTGGCGAAACAGACAAGAAACATCACAGACAAAAACAAGTAAATAAGTAAAAATTATAAGTAAGCAAAAAGAGGAAAACAGGAGACAGGGACTAATGGAAGGGAAATTCAACAAGGAGGGGATATATATACATGTATGCAAATATGCATATTTATGCACATATACATGTATGTAAATATGCACATATATGCGCATATACATATGCATATATGCATATATATCATCTTGCTATGCAGTAGAAGCTAACGCAACATGGCAAACCAACTACGTTGTTACTGTTTAGCCACTGCGTCATGTCCAGCTCTTTTGTGACCCCCATGGACTGTAGCTTGCCAGGCTCCTCAGACTTGGCATCTCCAAGGCGAGACTACTGGCCTGAGTTCTGTTTCCTTCTCCAGGAGACCTTCCCAGCCCAGGGACCAAACTCGTGTCCTCTGCGTTGGCAGGACAATTCTTTACCACTGAGCGACCACCAGGGAAGACCAAAGCAGCTATACTGCAATAAAAGTTATTTAATAAAAAAAATAAATACGGTATATATCATAAATCCTATACACTAACAACAATACAAACTATATAGAGGGATTTCCCTGCTGGTCCAGTGGTTAAGACTCCAGGGTTCCACTGCAGGCCTGGGCCCCATCCCTGGTCATGGAACTAGTGAACCCCCATGCCACAGAGGGGGACCAGAAAAAACAAAAAAACAACAACAAAAAGGAGTAGGCACCCTGAGAGGTTGAGGGTTCAACTTGCATTGTAATCAAGCTGCCAAATCAGCCAATGGCCGGATGAGGTTCTGTGTTTGATTTTCCAGCAATTTCAGCCCTGCAGCTTTAGGAGAAAGGGGACAAGAAACTCCCCAGTCACTTAGGTGGCACTTGGGCTGAAAGTTTGAATTCTTGAGCTCATCTTTTTATTTCACCATTTTGTGTGCTGATGTCAGGAGCAACAAACCAAGGTCATCATATTCCTTAGTTTCCCCCAAAATGTTCAAAATTATCATCTACAGAGCCACATAACACCCTGTTTGTTATAAGTGATTGATTAGGCATATCTAACAGATATTTTGCCTGATCCTAAAACAGTTCATACCATGGACTATCAGTGGTCTGTTTATGACTGGGAAGTTCAGCAGTCTTTTTTGGGCCATACCATGCTGCTTGTGGGATCTTATTTCTCTGACCAGGGGTTGAACCCATGTCCCCTGCAGTGAAAGTGTGGAGCCCTAACTCAGGCAGGAGATAGGCTCCAGGTTAGATATTTATAACTGGTTATAGACAGGATGGGAGAAGGCAATGGCAACCCACTCCAATACTCTTGCCTGGAAAATCCCATGGGTGGAGGAGCCTGGTAGGCTGCAGTCCATGGGGTCTCNCCTGTCCCTCAGTGTCTCCTGGAGGTTGCCCAGGTTGATGTCTGTTGAACCACTGATGCTATCCAACCATCTTATCCTCTGCCGTCCTCCTCTCCTTTTGCCTTCAATCTTTCTCAGCATCAGGGCCTTTTCCAAAGAGTCAGCTATTCATATCAGGTGGTCATGGTGATGGCAAATACGTCTACCATAAGTATGCCGGAAGGGCCAGATGGCTTCACATTTTATTTGATTTTCCAGCAACTCTCTGAAATTGAAACCCAGGTGAGTTTGGCAGCAGAGCCAAAAGCCTTTCTGAGAGCTGTCTCACCCCTGAATCTCCATGGCACTGTCCCAGACATGGGCAACCTAGACCAGGGTTGGTTATGTTGTTCAGATGAAGAGTTTTTGATGTTTGAAGAGCTCACTGAAATATTGGCTTCAGTCTGCGTTTTCCCTTAACATCGCATGAAATAAGAGGGACAGTGTGGATTCGGGGCGTATCCTAGGAGCGGCGTGACACGGCTGAGTCTGACCTTGTGATGGATTTCATGTGTGTCCACAGCTAAGCATTAAGAGCAGGTCAGGGTCTTCCTCACCGGTTCTGTTGGCCCTCTAGTCATTGCGTGTGTCTGTTCAGGGTAAACAAGGACTTCAAAATATAAAGCAAAACAAAGGTACAGGTGCAGGGCAAGTCCTACCACAGAAGGTATTCTGGTTGCGGCCTGCTTTGTTCTGTTTTGGTTGTTGCTCTTTTTCTGTTATCTTGTTTTTGTTTTTTATTTTTAATTGGAGGATAATTGCTTTCGCACGTTGTGTTGGTTTCTGCCATACCACAACGTGAATCATCCGTAAATATGTGTATGTATATACATAGATGTATATATAAATATGTATATATTATATATACATATGGGATGTATATATCTCCTCCTGTTTGAATCTCCTTCCCACCCCACCCCTCATCCTACCCCTCTATGTTGACAACACAGAGTGCGCCATTGGGCTCCCTGTGTTTTACAGCAGCTCCGCACTAGCTGGCTATTTCACACGGGCTGGTATAGATACGCCAGTGGTACTCTCTCATTGCATCCCGCCTAAGCCTAACCCTGCTCTGTTCCTGCTCCTCCTCCGTCCGTCTCCTCTGCTCCTGCTTTTCTTCCAGATCAGCAGCTGTCTGAGGACTACTTCATTCCTCCTGAAGAAAAGAAAGACACTGCTTCTGGTGCAGAAACCAAAGGTGATCAACAACGGAAGAGGATGACAACAAGCCACAGTCCAGTGCAACAAATTACCATGTGTGGCAGGGTAACTGATGGGGATTCTCCAGAGGCACCTTACAGGCAGGAGGAGCTCATAGTACCCTCTCAGTCCCAGGAGGAGGCAGTTGTGCATGTCCCCCAAGGGGGCGACCCCAGACAGCATCAGACATGCACAGCGTGTAGCTGGCAGGGCTGGAACCTGAACCCAGGGTCCAGGCTTCAGAGCTGGTGTCACTGAAGTGCTAAAGTAGAAACCGCCCGATCTCACATCTGTGCACCAGTCCTCACAATTTATATATTTTTAACATGCCAGCTAGTCATTCTTTACATCTAGTTCTTTGTATCTATAAATGGGCATATATTTTTAAACAAAATTTTTTCATTGTCAAAAAAATTAATAAAGCAAACACTGCCCGAAGTTAGAGAACCCTTCCTAATCCCTGAGGGAGGGGCCGCATTGTGCTGACCCTGACATCCCCGATGCTTAGCAGGGAGCTCTGTACCTGGGAGGCTGAAGCAGAGACGTTAGCAGAATTACCAAGGAGATCGTGAAACCCTGAGACAAAGAACCGAACGATGTTTTTCTTCTTTCAGATATGAAATGTGTTTTTCCGTTGATCTACAGGGGCATAAAGGTTTTTGACTGCACATCCCTGGATTCCACATGCCTTTGGTGTTCTCTCAATGCAGACTGTACAGGGAGATGGAAATACTGTACTAAGACAGGGGAGTGTGCAGACTATCCTCATAGGAGGAGCCCATGGCTTCCCAGATGAAGGGAGAAGGTCAAAACTGGCTCCTGGATGGAAGGTTCGGACATTCTGCCCCAGCCCCACGCGTCCCGTTCTCGTCCCCTCCTCTCTTTCTCTCTCTGCCTGCTCTGGGTCTTCACTGCTGTGAAGGGCTTTCTCTAGCTGAGCGAGTGGGGTCTACGCTACTGGTGTGTGGGCTTCTTAGTGCAGTGTCTTCTCCTGTTGAGGAGCGCAGGCTAAAGAGGCGCCGGCTTCATTAGCTGCATCAGGCTGGCTCAGTAGTTGAGATGCCCACGCTTAATTGCTCCTCCGCCTATGGGATCTTTCAGACCAAGGATCGAGCTGATGTCCCTTGCATTGCAAGGCATCCTGAACCACCGACCACCAGGGAAGCCTCCCTTTCTCTTGATGAGACTAAAAATGACCCATGGTGTTCTCTCAATGCAGACTATACAGGGAGATGGAAATACTGTACTAAGACAGGTGAGTGTGCAGACTATCCTCATAGGAGGAGCCCATGGCTTCCCAGATGAAGGGAGAAGGTCAAAACTGGCTCCTGGATGGAAGGTTCGGACATTCTGCCCCAGCCCCACGCGTCCCGTTCTCGTCCCCTCCTCTCTTTCTCTCTCTGCCTGCTCTGGGTCTTCACTGCCGTGAAGGGCTTTCTCTAGCTGAGCGAGTGGGGTCTACGCTATTGGCGTGTGGGCTTCTCCGTGCAGTAGCTTCTCCTGTTGAGGAGCGCAGGCTAAAGAGGCGCCGGCTTCATTAGCTGCGTCAGGCTGGCTCAGTAGTTGAGATGCCCACGCTTAATTGCTCCTCCGCCTATGGGATCTTTCAGACCAAGGATCGAGCTGATGTCCCTTGCATTGCAAGGCATCCTGAACCACCGACCACCAGGGAAGCCTCCCTTTCTCTTGATGAGACTAAAAATGACCCACCCACAATTCATGTTTTCACCCATTCCTTCTGTTTTTCAGACTAGGCTAAATGTGTCTTTCCCTTTATCTATGGAAACAAGTCTTATCAAACTTGCACAAAAACTGAGAGTGTTACTAAAAGGTCTTGGTGCTCACTCTCTCCAAACTTTGACAAGGATAGAGCTTGGAAGTATTGCTAGCAAATAATAATAACAACAAGGTAAGAATGCCCAGGGAGGGTGGGAAGAGACAGGGGTGAGCAGGGAAGAGACAGAACTGGGTAAAGAGGTGGAGTCAGACGCCCAGTGAGGAGAGAGGAGGCAGGTGGAGGGAGGGGATGAGGGAGAAAGATGCAGGAGGAAGAGTGAGGAGCAGAGTTTCACGAGGAGACACACGCAGAGGGGATGAAGAGGAGAAGGGGACCAAAGAGGGAAACAGAGGGAGACACAGAGGCAAACTGCAGACAGTGGAGCGAGGAGAGTCCCCGAGGGAAGGAGAGAGAGAGGTTGCAGGGTGACAGATGGAAGGAGGAGGATCTGCGGAGCATCAGCGCCGAGATGAGGTGGAAGAGAAGGTGAGAGAGGGGCAGAGAGAGGATAACAGTCTTTGGAGCAGGCATGAGACAGTAGGAGCTGAGATGGGATGAGCAGAGAGCAAAGGAGAAACAGACTTCGCCCTCTGTGCACTGGCTGGGAAACAAAACTAGACTCATTATCACTGACCCCAGGACCACGCTGTTACCGTCCAGCGCGTCCACCCGTGGCCATGGGTGCAATCCAGACCTTGAAACATCGGTGCAGAAAACTCAGAGCTCTCAAGCACGAAGGTGATGCTCTGATGACAGAAGTGAAATACGCTCCCTGAATTGCCACCATGCTCCCCCTGTGCATGGGTCCAATCGATAAACACTTTCTCTGCAGGTGTGGTCCTTGTCCCACAAAGAAACCTGTGTATCAGATGGGAGGGTCTCAGTGTGCGCCAGTTAACCAAGCAGGATCTTCTTGTCTTCCTTTCCCTTCTTCGGGGTCCCAGTGGAACATCTGTATACATCACAATTGTCCCTTTTGGGGGCTTGGTTGACAGGTGAAGACCCAGTGGTAAGACTTGAGGTGGGGTGGGAGAAGCATCCCACGGGCCTTGTCATAAAGATTTTCCGGACTTAGCTGAAATGTTATGCCTTCCTGGAGCTACTCTCCCAGTTCATCTTTTCTCTCCTCACAGTTAAACTGCCCATCTTCCAAGGGGGACTGGAATTGGAGGAGGGTCAGGATGGACTGTGTTCACTGTGGGTGGCCTCACTCCTAAGTGCAGAACCTGACATACCCTTGGTATTTATCCACAGGGCCACTTTTCTTTTTAAAACATACAGGAATTTTAAACGAATGTTATTTCCATCACTAACTGAGTCTGGTTGAAAGACAGTTAAATTCGCAAGTGGCAGAAACAATGAAAGGTCTGAAAGAGCCTAGTCACAAAATTTTATCCTTGTGAAAAGCACCCAGTGCCTGTCTAAGGAATCAAGAGAATTAGTGATGGACTTTCGGTCCCCATCCAGGGAAGAGGTACACAGACTTCTAATCACTGTGCAGGGAGGTTGTGTTGATAGAATATTTGTCCTCTGACTTAAGGCCAGAGACGCAGAACCTCACTTGAAACCAGGACATAAAATAAATAATTTTAAACTTAAAACAGAAAAAATGTGCTTTAATTAAAAACACTTCAATCAAAATAAAAGGAAAGGAGAGGCTTCCCTGGTGGCTCGGTGGTAAAGAATCTGCCTGTCAGTGCAGAGGACACTGGGCCATCCCTTGGCCGAGAAGTTCCCACACACCACAGAGCAACTAAGCCCACAGGCCTATTGGGCTTGCGCTCGAGAGCCCAGGAGCTGCAATGGCTGAGCCCACAGGCCACAACTTCAGAAGCCCATGCGCCCTAGAGTCCGTGTTCTGCAACAAGAGAAGCCACAGCAATGAGAAGGGCGAAGAGCAAAGCAGAGGAGTAAGAAGTGAAAATTACCATGAATAAAATAAATACGCTACAAGGACATATTGTGTAACACTGGGGAATATAGCCGATAGGTGATAATAACTATGAATGAAATAAAACTTTAAAAGATGAATTACTGTTTTGTATGCCGGAGACATACAATACTGTATATCAACTTACCTCAATTTTAAAAAGGCAAAATAAAAATAAAATGTCCACATACACGTTGCTATATTTAAAATAGATAACCAACAAGGACCTACCCTATAGCACAGGGAACTCTGCTCAATTTTCTGTAATAACCTAAATGGGAAAAGAATTTGAAAAAGAATAGATACACAGATAATGGAACCACTGAAATTAACACAACATTGTTAAACAGCTCTAGCCAATATTAAAAAAAAAACTTTTAATAAAATAAAATGTTCAATTTCAACAAAAAGTATGAGCTATGCAAAAATATAGAAAAGGGAACTTTACACACAAAAAGACAATCAGTGCTGCTGCTAAGTCGCTTCAGTCGTGTCCGACTCTGTGTGACCCCAGAAACGGCAGCCCACCAGGCTCCCCCGTCCCTGGGATTCTCCGGGCAAGAACACTGGAGTGGGTTGCCATTTCCTTCTCCAATCCATGAAAGTGAAAAGTGAAAGTGAAGTCACTCAGTCATGTCCGACTCCTAGCAACCCCATGGACTGCAGCCTTCCAGGCTCCTCCATCCATGGGATTTTCCAGGCAAGAGTACTGGAGTAGGGTGCCATTGCCTTCTCCAAGACAATCAGTAGTTGCTGTCTTTCAGAGATTCAGATGATAGAGTTTTACCAGACAAAGATTCCAAAGTTTATATTATGAATATGTTCAAATAACTTACTTCACCCAGTACTACAATCTCTAGGCTCATCCATGTTGCTGAAAATGGCATTATTTTGTTCTTTTTTAAAAGTCTAATAACTATGCTGTGGTTGCTGAGTCGTGTCCAACTCTTTTTCGACCCCATGGGCTATAGCCCACAAGCACCAGGCTCCTCCATCCATGGGATTTTCCAGGCAAGAGTACTGGAGTGGGGTGTCATTGCCTTCTCCACTGCTCCTTAGAAGACTATGAAAAAGTAAAAGGGCAAACCACAGACTGGAAAAAAGTATTTCAATATGAATCCCTAAAGACGGATCTGTAAAGAGAGTAAATTAAAATCTCCTATAAATCAATAAGGAGAAGATGAGCAACTGTAAGGGAAGAAAAGAAGGAGAAAAAGAATAGGTATTTCGCAAAAGAAGATATTTAAATGGTCAATAAATATATGAAGAAGTGCTTTTATTCTTCTGTTTATCAGGAAGATGTAAATTGAAATCCTAGTAAGTTCATGCAAATATAGTCAACTATTTTTGACACAAAGGAACAAAAGCAACTCAGTGAAGGAAGGAAGCATGAGTGCATGCTCATGTCCAACTCTATGTGACCCTATGGACTGTAGCCCGCCAGGCTCCTCTGTCTGTGGAATTCTCCAGGTAAGAATACTGGAGTGGGCTGCCATTTCCCTCTCTAGGGGATCTTCCTGACCCAGGGGTCGAACCTGTGTTCCCTGCATTGGCAGGCAGATTCTTTACCACTGAATCACCAGGGAAGCCCCTGAAGGAGAGGTGCTGTGCTGTGCTTAGTCACTCAGTCATGTCTGGCTCTTTGCCCATGAATACTGGAGTGGGTAGCCTCTCCCTTCTCCAGGGGATCTTCCTGACCCAGAAGTCAAACCGAGGTCTCCTGCATTGCAGATGGATTCTTTAGCAGCTGAGCTACCACGGAAGCCTGGAGGAAAGATAGCTTTCCACAAAAGTTGCTGGAGCCACTAGATGGGAATGTGGGCAGCCTCTAGGAGCTGGAAAAGGCAAAAAAAAAAAAAAAAGATTCTACCCTAGGGCCTCCAGAAGAGACATCCTGCTAACACTTGGATTTTTCATCCAGTAAAACTCAACTCAGACTTCTGACATTCAGGACTATAAGTTTGTATTGTTAAGCCACTAAGTTTACGGTATTGTTTCGAGAGCAATAGGAAACTGGCATATGTCCATGTGCAAAAAAATTAACCTATGCAGAAATCCTAGTCCTCAAGAAAATAAGAACAAACATTCTGAAAAAGACACAAACATTTTCACAGTGGCTTTATTCACAAAACTGAAATAACACAAATGTCCATCGCAGGAAAATGGAGAAACAAATTGTGGCAGAATTCTATAATGAGTTACAAGACAACAAAAGAATAAAATTCAGGTACATGTGACAACCTGGATTAATCTTAAAGGCATTAAATTGAGTAAAAGAAGCAGACCTAAAAAAATGATTCCATATCACAGGATTTTATTTACACACATTTTGGGAATAGGCAAAACCAATCTATTATAACAGAGGTTAGAGCAGCAGTTCAGTTCGTTTAGTTCACTTACTCAGTCATATCTGCCTCTTTGCAACCCCATGGATTGCAGCACGCCAGGCCTCCCTGTCCATCACCAACTCCCAGAGTTGACTCAAACTCATGTCCCTTGAGTTGGTGATGCCATCCAACCATCTCATCCACTGTGGTCCCTTTCTCCTCCTGCCTTCAATCTTTCCCAGCATCCAGATCTTTTCAAATGAGTCAGTTCTTTGCATCAGGTGGCCAAAGTATTGGAGTTTCAGCTTCAGCATCAGAGTTTTATAGTTTCTGGTCTTACGTTTAGATCTTTAATCCATTTTGAGTTTATTTTTGTGTGTGGTGTTTTAAAGCATCTATTCATTAACAGGCACACAACGAGCATGAACTGTACACAACTTGTCCTAAATAACCAGAGAGCTCTGCAGAAATTTGAAATACACTATTTTCTTCAAAAAATTTAAACTTATTTGTGTTATTTTATATATAAATTATATATTAACAATATGATATATGTAATTCATTTATGACTAATATGTTAATACATATACGTATATGACACTAAAATCACAAAAACACACAAAAAATTTTTAAGCACCAAATAAGTGAATTAGTTACTTAGCACAATAGGATGTCAGGTTACACATATGTCACCATGGAATGAAATGGTTAGGAAAAGCTTAACAAACAATATTAGAAGTAGATTATGCCTTAAATGTGAGTAAACTTCAAATAGTATCAGAACTTTAGTAGATCTAGAAAATGGAATAAGAAACAGGTTATAATAGAGTGTTGGATGGCATCACCAACTTGATGGACATGAATCTGAGCAAGTTCTGGGAGCTGGTGGTGGACAGGGAAGCCTGGTGTGTTGCAGCCCATGGGGTTGCAAAAAGTCAGACATGACTAAGTGACTGAACTGAACTGAGAGTGTATCCAAAGTATTTTGAAGTGACAAGGACAGACTGGACTCATCAGGGAAAGGAGAAGAACTGACAGATTCACTTGGAGTGTAAGTTAAATTCAGATTCTGGGGAGATTTGTGTTACTAGTTAAAGAATGTTTGGTTGCATCGTTATATATGAAATAAGAAACCATGGAATGTTTTTTTCTAAAACAAACTACTTTGGAGAAAATATTATGACAATTAGTCTTAAAGAATTAAAATTAAGAAGAGACACTAGAAAAAAAAAAAAAAGGTCAGGGACTATTTCAAACTCTGTAGCTAATATCATTAGAACCCAAACTATATGTCATTCTTAAGTGCAAGAGATGAAAAGGAAGGAATAGATATTTTCAACAGATGTTTTGTGAAAAACTGGCAAATTTTGATGAAGGATTTAGAAGAATGGTGGGGTGAAAACCGAAAATTTTAGGTTTTATTCTTGGGTGACTGAAAAGTATCTCTATCATTAATAAAGAAAATAATGTTTCTCTTGAGACGTAAGAACATGTCCACTACAAAACTTGAATTTTAGGTCATAATGAATTATCCAAAGAGACACAATGATGAAAAATTATGAAGATACAGAGTGGGAGATCTGAACCATAGACATATATAGATCAGTTCAGTTCAGTTCACTAGCTCAGTCGTGTCCGACTCTTTGCAATCCCATGAATCACAGCACGCCAGGCCTAAGATTCCAAAGTTTATATTATGAATATGTTCAAATAACTTACTTCACCCAGTACTACAATCTCTAGGCTCATCCATGTTGCTGAAAATGGCATTATTTTGTTCTTTTTTAAAAGTCTAATAACTATGCTGTGGTTGCTGAGTCGTGTCCAACTCTTTTTCGACCCCATGGGCTATAGCCCACATGCTCTTCTGTTCATGGGATTTCCCAGGCAAGAATACTGGAGTGGGTTGCCACTCCCTTCTCCGGGGGAGCTTTCAGACCCAGGGACCGAATATATGCCTCCCGCTATGGCAGGCAGACTCTTTAGCACTGAGCCACCAGGAAAGCTCTCTATTTACTATACCCTCAATAAAAAAAGGAAAGAAAAATTTGAGAGCTAAAAAAAAAAAAATCCATGGCATAGATTCAAAAGAAAGTTTAATAATATTGATACATCAAATAGAGAAAACTAATAGCAAGTTAGAAGTTTTTTTCAAAAGGACCAAATAGTTGGAAAGTATAATAAAAACAACAACAAAACCCACTTGAAGGCCCCAACAGCAGATTTGAGCTAGCAAAATAAGAAAATCAGTGCACTTGACGATCGGTGAACAGAGATTATCCAACCTGAAGAAAAGAAAAAGAATGAAGAGAATTCAGTGGAGCCTTGGCAATCCACGGGATACATACACACACGAGAATACCTGCAGGAGAAGAGGGAAAGCAGCAGAAATAAACACAGTAAGATCAACTTAGTGTTTTCATCTTATCAATGTTAAGCCTCCTCTTCCATGAACGTGGCATGTCTTTCTATTGATTTAGATCTTCTCAATTCCTTCCTGCAATGCTCTGTACACATCAAACAGGTGGAGTTTTGATCGGCATGCGAACCATACTTGAGTAACTTTTTTTCAAAGTTGCTCAGTTGTGTCCGACTCCTTGCAACCCCGTGGTCTTCCAGACTCCTCTATCCACGGAATTCTCCAGGCCAGAACACTGGAGTGGGGAGCCGTTTCCTTCTCCAGGGGATCTTCCCAACCCGGGGATGGAACCCAGGTCTCCCACATTGCAGGCAGACTCTTTACCAGCTGAGCCACCAGGGAAGCCTATACTTCAGTAAAGCTCTTTATAAAAACAAGAGTAGGAAATTTGCTGGTGAGCCAATGGCTTAGAGTCTGCTTTGCCACTCAGGGGTTATTCAGTAGCTAGGTCTCGTGTGATTCTTTACGATTCCGTGGACTGCAGCACGCCAGGCTTCCCCGTCCTTCACTGTCTGCTGAGTTTGCTCAAACTCATGTCCATTGAGTCAGTGACGCCATCCAACTATCTCATCCTCTGTCTCCCTCTTCTCCTCCTGCCCTTAATCTTATCCAGCACGACCATCAGTGGGTCAGCTCTTTCCATCAGGTGGCTAAAGTATTGGAGCTTCAGCTTCAGCGTCAGGGTGAAAGTGAAGTCGCTCAGTCGTGTCCGACTGTTTGCGAACCCGTGACTGTAGCCCACCAGGCTCCTCCATCCATGGGATTCTCCAGGCAAGAATACTGAAGTGGGTTGCCATTTCCTTCTCCAGGGGAATCTTCCCGACCCAGGGATCGAACCCTGGTCTCCCGCCAGACGCTTTAACCTCTGAGCCACCAGGGGTACTTGCATTCAATTCCTGGTCAAGGAGCTAAGATCCCACATGTTGATGGGCAGCTAAGCCTGTGCATCACAACTAAAAGACCCGAAGCAGCCAAATAAATAAACAAAAAGAAAAAATACATATGCTTTAAAAAAAAATACAGAACAAGAATATAAGACAGTTCCTTGGGTGCTCACACTGGGTGCCATAGTCTGGACTATTGATCAGTCAGCGGGAGAGGTGGAGAATGAGTTCTTCTCTTTTACAGATTGACTGTTCTTGATACTAATCAGAACGTCCTAGACATTTCCCAGGGATTCATCTATATGCATATTACCCTCCTTGCATCACCTTCATGAATTTTCATACCTGGATTTTCCCTTCAAACCAAGAGAACCAGGGGGCACCTCCACCTCTTGTTACTACAAAGCAGCCTGCAGCCCCTGCTTATTCGCTCTGCACCCAAGTGCAAACCCTGGGTGGCCCCACGTGGTGTGCAGTGCCCTCCTCCCCAGGCTGTGAATATACAAGGCTCACACACTGCTGTCAACCTCATCTGTGCAGTGTCCGGTGTTCGGTATTTGGTTCTCTTCTAATATTTAAGGTGGGCTGGAGAGAGGATGATTAGAACAGCATGGCTGTTTCTCTTGATCCTACTAGTACTACTGACTGGCAAGGGGTAGAGTCAATGGTCCACTTCAGCCTGCATACCTCCATCCTCCTCCTAAAACTGGGAATCTGCCATGACCCTCACTGATTCTGTTCCCACAACCCACCTAAAAAAAAAAAAAAAAGCCGTCTCTTTCCTTTTGCTTTCTCTCCCACCCTCTTTGTCTCTATCTCTCTCTCTCCATTTATTTCTATCTCTTATGTCTGGTATAAGTTTCTCATTGAGTCTATGCTTTCATCTAAAACAAGAGTTTTTTGTTGTTTTATTTTGGGTAGGTTTTTTGTTGGTGGGTTTTATTTTGTTGTTGGGTTTTTTTTGTTTGTTTTGGTTTGTTTGTTTGTTGCCAGGGTGCTTGTGGGATCATAGTTCCCAGACCAGGGATTGAACCTGGGCCCTGGGCAGTGAAAGTGTAGACTCTTAACCATTCTATCACCAGGGAACTCCACAAGAAGTTATTTTTAACATCAAAGATGCTAGGAAGGGTTTCCTTGGTGCCTCATTGGTAAAGAATCCACCTATCAATGCAGGAGACATGAGGCTGATCGCTGATCTGGCAAGATTCCCATGTGCCTTGGAGCAACTAAGCTTGTGCATCACCTCTACCGAGTCTGTGCTCTAGAGCCTAGTTCCACAGCAAGAGAAGCCACTCCAGTGAGAAGCCTGAGCACTGGAACTAGGGCATAGCCCTCACTTGGCACAGCTAGCGGAAAGCCCCTGGAGCAATGAAGACCCAGCACAGGCAAAGACAAAGAAATAAATGAAAATTATTAAAAAAAAAAAAAAAAGGAAAGACAGGGACTATGGGAAGGAAACAAAAAGGAGGGGGTCTGCGTGTGTGCGTGGCTGGTTCATGCCTCTCTGCAGTAGAAGCTAACACAGCTAAGCAGCTATGTTGCCATTCCTGTTGCTGTTTAGTTGCTAAGTTGTGTCCAACTCTTTTGTGACCCCCATGGACTGTGGCCCTCTAGGCTCCTCCCACCTTGGAATCTCCAAGGCAAGAGTAACGGCTTGAGTTGCCATGTCCTTCTCCAGGAGATCTTCCTGACCCAGGGACAGAACCTGTGTCTTCTGCATTGGCAGGCGGATTCTTTACCACTGAGCTACCAGGGAAGACCAAAAAAGAAATAGATAAAGTTTTATATCATAAACCCTATATGCTAAGAACCATTAAAACGACAGACAGGGACTTCCTTGGTGGTCCAGTGGTTAAGACTGCAGGCTTCCCCTGCAGGGGGCTGGGGTTCTATCTCTGGTCTCAGAATTAACAAATCCCCATGACACAAACATGGGAATACCAGACCACCTAACCTGCCTCTTGAGAAATCTGTATGCAGGTCAGGAAGCAACAGTACGGACTTGATGAACGTGAGTCTGAGTGAACTCCAAGAGATGGTGATGAACAGGGAGGCCTGGCGTGCTGCAGTTCATGGGGGCGCAAATAGTCGGACACGACTGAGTGACTGAACTGAACTGAACTGAACATGACACAAAGTGTAATCAAAAGAAACAAAGAAACAACAATAACAAATGTAGGCATATAGAGAGGCTGAGGGTTCCACTTGCATTGCAATCAAGTTGCCAAATCTGTCAGTGGAAAGATGAGGTTCTATGTCTGATTTCCACATTTCAGCCATGCAGCTCTAGGAGAAAGGCATCAAGAAACTCTCAAGTCATTTAGGCAGCACTTGGGCTGAAAGTTTGAGTTCCTGAGCTCACCTTCTTCTTTCACCATTTAGTACGGTGACTTTAGGAGCAACCAACCAAGTCATTAGGTTTCTTAGTTTCCTTGCAAAAAATATCCAAAAGTATCATCTACAGAGTCACATGGCGCTCTGCTTGCTTTAAGTGGTTGATTAGGCATATCTAACCACATGCGAAGAGTTGACTCATTGGAAAAGACCCTGATGCTGGGAGGGATTGGGGGCAGGAGGAGAAGGGGACGACAGGGAATGAGATGGCTGGATGGCATTACTGACTCGATGGACGTGAGTCTGAGTGAACACCGGGAGTTGGTGATGGACAGGGAGGCCTGGCGTGCTGCGATTCATGGGGTCGCAAAGAGTCAGACATGACTGAGCAACTGAACTGTACTGAACTGAACAGATATTTTGCCTGACTCTAAAACAGTTCACACCATGGACTATCAGTGGTCCTTACAACTGAGAAGTCAGTAGTATCTTTGTCTCTTTTTTTGGCCATACCATGTGGCTGGCAGGATCTTAACTCCCTGAGCAGAGACTGAACACTTGTCCCCTGCAGCGGAAGCATGAGGCCTTAACTCAGGCAGGAGATCAATGAGTTCCAGATTAGATATTTACAACTAGCCTGTTTGCATTTCATGGGATATGAAGAAGTGGGCTTCAGACTGGATACTTAGAACTGTCAGCATTTTCTGAGACAAGAGACAGATGAGCTCCAGTTAAGACACAGCATCAACCACCTTTTGCTCTCAGGAATGGAAGTAACAATAGAAACAAGGTTAATAGCCAGTCTTTGTCTCTTGTAAACACCTTAAGGTTCATGGCAATTGTCAAGGTAATAATCAAGGCAAAGACAAAGAGGGGAAAAACTCTGTTTGAGTAAAGGATTAAGAGGTCTCCACACTCCCAACCCTCCACTTTTGGGAACAAGTGAGCCACTCCATGGGCGCAGAAAGGCTCCTTGTGGGTCAAAAGTCAGGCGATAACAGGAGGCCATAATGAGTCTTGCTCCTCCCAGAAGCTTTCACTTGAGATCCATCCTGGCTGAGGGGTGCATGAGCACCCAGGGGAGGGCCCCAGGGTAGGTTAGGTGTAGAAAAGGAAACCAGATAATTGGCTAAAGATAAACACACACCCTGAAGCACTCTCTTATATAAATGACTTAACAGTCTCTGTGCTTAACAGTCTCTCTTCACTAAAACAGACACCCACACCCTTTCTCTCTGGTTGTGTGTCTCTGCCTTGCTCTTAACTTAACTAAACTGGTTTTCCCTGTGTTCTCCCACTAGTTGTCACACTGTCTCTAACAATAAACTTTGTACTTGCATTCAAAGTTTTCGCCTCCGTGACAAATGCATTTTTCACTGGGAGCAAAGATCCAGGGAAAAATTGCTTCTAGAGTCTAGCCTTTGCTGGCAGATGGCTAGGATTTCTGGTTCTCATCCAGGGTTCAATTCCTGGGCAGGGAATTAAGATCTCGCTTCCTGCTATCGCTCACTGCTGCCTCGTTGAATTCATAACCACTGGACCTAGGTCTCCTTTTAAATGCCTTTCAAACCACTGAGGCTTGGAGATATGAAACTGCCAGCCAAGGTCCTGTGCTTTCCATCTGAGAGATAAACTTGAACTTCATGCTCTCAGGCTGGGGAATGATCAAGCATCATCCAGGTGACCTTGATTCTTATCAGGCTGAAGGGATGGTGAGGTCTCTGATTACAAAAGGAGCAGATGGATGCTGGTCAGCCGCAGGAGCGCAAGCTACCATGGCACCACGTTTGGAGCTCTTTCTGATTTGGGCTGGCGTGTCTATGTTTCTGCAACTGCACCCTGTGAACGGAGGTGAGAGAGGGGAGATGGGCTAGAATTGGTAAGAGAGAGCCTGCCCCAGACATGGATTGATGTGGAAAGGTCATGATAATAATCATAGTGATTACAAATGTGTCTCCCATTTCTTGAGTATGTCCCAAGGGCAAGACACTATGAAGGGTTTCACATTTTATTCATTTCCCACCAACTCCATGACACTGAAACCCAGGTGAGTTTTGCAGTAAAGCCAAAGGCCTTTTTGGGAGCTGCCTCATTCCTAAATCTCCACTGCACTGTCCCAGACATGGGCAACCTACTCCCAGCGTTGGTTATCTTGTCCAAATGAAGAGTTTTTCTATCTTTGTAGAGCTAACTGTTTGAAATACTGGGTTGGCCAAAAAGTCCGTTCAGATTTTTTTCCGTAACGTCGTGGGAAACAAGAAGGACAGCGTGATCTCCAGGCAGGCCCTATGCATTGTCTGCTATGACAGGGTCTGTGCTTCGTAGCTGTATCCGTGTGGGTCCATGGGCAAGCAGTGAGAACGAGTCAGTGTCTCCCTCACCTGCTCTCTTAGGTTCTAGTCAGCAAGTTTATCTGTACAGGGGGTCAGCAAGTTTATCTGTCCAGGGGGAACAAGGACTTCAAAACATACAAGAGGATAAAAGCCAGCGATGGGGGCCGCTCCCACTACAGATGATATTCCGGTTTCGGCCCTGCTTCGTTCTTTTTTGGTTGTTGTTATTTTTCTGTGATCGTGGTTTTGGTTTTTCATTTTTAACTGAAGGATAATTGCTTTACAGTACTTTGTTGGTTTCTACAATGTCTCCAGTCAGCCATAGGTGCATATATATATAGAGAGATATGTGTGTGTGTGTTTAGTTGTTCAGTCATGTTCAACTCTTTGTGACCCCATGGACAGTAGCCCACCAGGCTCCTCTGTCCATGGGGATTCTCCAGGCAAGAATACTGGAGTGGGTTACCTGGCCCTCCTCCAGGGGATCTTCCCAACCCAGGAACTGATCCCAGGTCTCCTGCAGTGCAGGCAGATTCTNCCATGGACAGTAGCCCACCAGGCTCCTCTGTCCATGGGGATTCTCCAGGCAAGAATACTGGAGTGGGTTACCTGGCCCTCCTCCAGGGGATCTTCCCAACCCAGGAACTGATCCCAGGTCTCCTGCAGTGCAGGCAGATTCTTTACCAACTTAGCCAGGAAGGAAACCCATATATATATGTGTGTGTGTGCATATATACATACATATTTATATATGCATATGGGCACCTCATGGGGTTAGTGGTAAAGGAATGTGATTGCCTGTGCAGGAGGTCCAGGAGACACTGGTTCAATCCCTGGGTTGAGAAGATCCCCTGGAAGAGGAGATGGCAACCCACTCCAGTATTCTTGCCTGGAGAATCCCATGGGTTTAGGAGTCTGGCGGGCTACAGTCCATGGGATTGCAAAGAGTTGGATGCGACTCAGCACGTACAGACACACTTATATATGCATACATATATATATATGTCCCCTGCCTCTTGAGCCTCCCTCCCACCCCACCTACCATCCTCTCCCTCGAGGTTGACAGCAGAGTGCTGGGTGGGGCTCCCTGTGTTATACAGCAGCTCCCCACTGGCCATCTGTTTTACACACGGGGGTGTACATATGGCCAGGCTACTCTCTCAATTCGTCCCACCAAACCCTGAGCTTGCTTCGTTCCTGCTCTTCCTCCCCCAGTCTCCCTTTCTCCTGCTTCTCTTCCAGATCAGGATGAAGGTGTTTCTACTGAACTTAGCCAAGACAAGTCTTCTGCAGAATTACCCGAAGGTAGTGTTCCTGTGCAGATCCCCAAGACAATCAGCAAGGGAAGAGAACGACAACAAAAGAACAGTCCATTGCAACAAACTAACGTGTGTGGCCGGGTAACTGTGACGGGGATCCTCCACAGATGCATCACAAGCACGCACTAATGTCGCCCTCTCGGCCACACACATGACCCCAGCAGGTGTCACACACATGCCCCCAGCGAGCGTCCACCCAGCATCCGGGGTGAATATTATGTAGGTGGTGGGACTGGACTCTGAACACAGGGTCCAGGCTTCAGAGCTGGTGTCAGATGCTAAAGTGAAAGTGAAGTTGCTCAGTTGCGTCCGACTCTTTGCGACCCCATGGACTGTAGCCTACCAGGCTCCTCCCTCCATGGGATTCTCCAGGTGAGAGTATTGGAGTGTGTTGCCATTTCCTTCTCCAGGGGATCTTCCTTCACATCCATGCACAAAACCTCCCAATTTATATCTTTTTAACATGTCGACTAGTCACACTCTACAGCTTCCCAGGTGGTGCTAGTGGTAAAGAACCTGCCTTCCAGGACAGGAGACTTAAGAGATGCAGGTTCGATCCTTGGGTGGGGAAGATCCCCTGGAGAAGGAAATGGCAACCCACTTCCGTATTCTTGCTTGGGAAATCCCATGGACAGAGGAGCCTGGCTGGTTATAGTCCATGGGGTCTCAAAGAGTCAGACGCAACTCACTCTTTATACCACTTTCTCTGTATCTATACACAGACACGACTGAGCGACTAAGTACAGAACAGCACATAGACAGGTTTATATTTCTAAATAAAATTTTCTTCACTGTCAAAAAATAAATAAACAAAGTAGAAACTTCCCAAAGTTAGAGAAGCCTTCCTAGTCCCTGAGGGAAGGACCACACCACACTGACCTTGACGTCCCCGATGCTTAGCTGGGGCTCTGGACGCAGCAGGCTTGGGGCCGATGGGCAGGCTTGGATGGAGACTTTGCCAGAGTTACCACGGACATCACGACACCCTGAGTGCCAAAGAAGCGAACGATGTCTTTCCTCTTTCAGATGAAGAATGTGTTTTCCCGTTCTCCTATGGAAACAAAAAGCACTCTGACTGCACATTCCATGGTTCCATATTCCCATGGTGTTCCCTCGACGCAGACTATGTAGGAAGATGGAAACACTGTGCTGAGAGAGGTGAGCGTGTCCTCGTGTGAGAAGCACCAGGCTTCCAGATGAAGGGGGAACATCCATCCCAGAGGGAAGCCTTGGACACGAGTATGAGCAAGCTTTGGGAGCTGGTGATGGACAGGGGAGCCTGGCATGCGGCAGCCCAAGGGGTCGCAAAGAGTCGGACACGACTGAGTGACTGAACTGAAATGACCCGAGAGGGTAGTCTCAGGCGTCTCCTGAAGCAGCCCCATATGTTCTGCTTATGTCCCTTTCTCTCTCTCTCCCTTTTTTCTTGGTGGCTCTGGGTCTTTGTTGCTAAGCCCAGCTCTTCTCTAGCTGCGGTGAGTGGGGTCTCCTCTCCATTTCTGTGTGGCCTTCTCACTGCAGTGGCTTTTCTTGCTGGAAAGCACAGGTTTCTAGGAGCACAAGCTTCGGTAGTTGCAGGGTGTCAGCTCAGTAGTTGAGGTGCCTGGGCTTAATAGCTCCTCCGCCCGCTGGCTCTTTCGGACCAGGGTCTGAATCCATGTCCCTTGCATTGCAAGGCATTCTCTACCACAGACCACCAGGGAAGCCCCCTTTTCTCTTAACATGATTAAAAACAACCCTCCTGAGATTAATGGTTCACCCATTCCTTCTATTTTTCAGACCATGCCAAGTGTGCCTTTCCCTTTATCTTTGGAGGCAAGAACTATGAGACTTGCACAAAAATTGGGAGTATTTTGGGGTCTTGGTGCTCACTCTCTCCAAGCTACGACCAGGATAGAGCTTGGAAGTATTGCTAGCCATAAAAAGAGGTGAGAGTGTCCGGGGAGGGTGGGAAGAGACAGGGGTGAGCAGGGAAGAGAGCTGGGTAAAGAGGTGGAGTCAGACGCCCAGTGAGGAGAGAGGAGGCAGGTGGAGGGAGGGGATGAGGGAGAAAGATGCAGGAGGAAGAGTGAGGAGCCGAGTTTCACGAGGAGACACACGCAGAGGGGATGAAGAGGAGAAGGGGACCAAAGAGGGAAACAGAGGGAGACACAAAGGCAAACTGCAAACAGTGGAGAGAGGAGAGTCCCCGAGGGAAGGAGAGAGAGAGGTTGCAGGGTGACAGATGGAAGGAGGAGGATCTGGGGAGGATCAGCGCCGAGATGAGGTGGAAGAGAAGGTGAGAGAGGGGCAGAGGGAGGACAAGAGTCTTAGGAGGACGTGCGAGATAGCAGAATCGAGACAGGAAGAGCAGAGAGCAAAGGAGAAAGAGACCTTTGCCCTCCGTGGGACTGACTGAAAAGCAAAGTAGACTCGTTAACACTGACCCCAAAACTATGTTCAGTTACTGCCCAGTGCATCCACCGTTGGCCATGGATGCATCAAGCCTTTGAAACCTCAGTGAAGAAAATCAGGAAATCTCAAGCATGAAGATGATGCTCTGAAAGACAGAGGTGAAATCCTTTCCCTACATCTCCACCACGTTCCCCCTGTGCGTGGGTCCAATCAATAAACCACCTTCTCAGCAGGTGTGGTCTTTTTTTGTTTTTCTCCACAGAGAAACCTGATTGGGAGGGTCTCAACGTGCTCAGGTTAACCAGGCAGGATCTTCTTGTTTTGCTTTCCCTTCCTTGGGGTCCCGATGGAAAATCAATACACATCACAATTGTCCCTCCTGGGGGCTTGATTGACAGGTGAAGACCTGGTGGTAAGATGTGAGGTGGGGGGAGGAGGGCCCCAGAAGGTATGGAGGACTGCTCCTTGTCATAAAAGATCTGTCTTTTCCCAGCTTAGATGAAATGTTATTCCTTCCTGGAGCTGTTCTCTGACTCCATAGGATAAGCAGTCTGGATCATGTCTTTCCCGTTCATCGTTTCTTTCCTTAAAATTAAACTGCCCATCTTCCACGGTGGGGCTGTAATTTGGAGAAGGGTCAGGATGGACTGTGTTTTCCCTGACTTCAGTACTAGTACAGAATCTGACACATCCTTGGTATTTATCAACAGGACCACTCTCCTTTTTAAAACAAACAGGAATTTTAGACAAACTTTTCCGTCACTAACTGGGCCTGATTGAAAGAAGGTTAAATTTACACGTGTTAGAAATAATGAAGGGCCTGAAAGGTCCTGATCACTAAATTTTAGCCTGGTCAAAAACACCCAGTGCCTATCTAAGGAGTCCACGAGACCTGTGATGGACTTCCGTTCACCATCCAGGGAAGAGGTACACAGATGTTTAATCTCCATGCAGGAAGGCTGTGTTGATAGAATATTTGTCCTCTGTATCTTAAGGCCAGAGATGCAGAGCCTCACTTGAAACCAGGACATAAAATAAATAATTTTAAACTTAAAGCATAGAAAGTATTTTCATTAAAAAGACTTCCATTAAAAACAAATAAAAGGAAACCAGGGGCTTCCCTGGTGGCTCAGTGGTAAAGAACCTGCCTGCCAATACAGGAGAAACTGGTTCCATCTCTGGTGCAGGAAGATCCCACACCCTACAGAGCAACTAAGCCCGTGTGTCACAAATGTTGAGCCTGAGTGCAGGGGCCCCAGAGCTGCAACTCCTGAAGCCCATGGGCCCTAGAGCCCACGCTCTGCAACAAGAGAAACCACAGCAATGAGAAAGAAGCCTGGGCCCCGCAACTAGAGAGCAGCTCCTGCTCGCCACAACCAGAGAAAAGTCGGCACAGCAACAAAGACCCAGCGCAGCCAAAATCAACCAATAAATATTAAAATTTTAGAAAAGGAAATGGGGACATTGTAAGAGCAATGCAGTTAATGGGAATCAGAAGATCTTCCCTTCGGGTCCCAGAGAAACAGCAGAGAAGCCTCCTTTGTTGACCCTCCAAGTAGATTTTAAGGAAATATTGCCCTTGGGGAACGTCCATTCTCATTCCCTTCACACACTTGCTCATGGCACTGAATTTACACAAGTGAAAAGGGGCCCAATCACACACACACATAACATATACACAAACATGCACACACACACATGCATTCCTAGCTGAGGAGTAACGAAAAGTCTATAGCACTGGCAGAAAAAAAGATTTAAAACCAACTTCTAAGGGAATTTCCTGCCAATCCAGTGGTTAGGACTAGGTGCTTTCACTGCCAGGGCCAGGTTTGATCACTGGTGGGGAAACTAAGATGTTACATGCTATGTGGTGCAGTCAAGACATAAATTTAAAAAATTAAAATAAAACATCTTGATGCTTCTACCAAAAACAAACCAAAAATTCAGCACATCTCAGATGTGTCTGATATATTAAGTCTCACCAGCTATGACAAGGAAAAGTAGAGAATAAGTTAAAGAAAAAAATGAACTTTATTATTAGTCTTTATTTTTTAGCTCAAGGAACTCTATCTAATTGAAAGTCCAGAATTAATCCTCCACATTTGCAACCTATCAAGATAGTTCAATGTGGGACTCCCCTGGCGTTCCAGTGGTTAAGACTCCACACTTTTAATGCAGGGGGTGGGAGTTCAAACCCTGGTCAAGGAACTAAGATCCCACATGTTGCCAGGCAAGGCCAAGAAAAAAAAAGGTAGTTCAACGTGGCAGGAATAATATAATAATCTTTGCAACAAGTGGTGCTGAGACAAGCATATTTGTATGCAAAATAAGTAAGCTGGATACCTTCTTCATACCATGCCCAAAAGTTAAGCCAAAATGAGCCATAGACTTCATTTTTAAAGGTGAAACTATAAAATTCTTAGAAAATGTAAGAGTAAATCTTTAAGACCTTGGGTTAAGAAATGAGTTCTTATATATAACACTAAAAGGATGAACGACAAAAGAAAATGTTTGTAAAGTGGACTTTATAAAATTAAATTATTTATGCTTTAGTTTTCATAAAAATGAAAAGAAAACTGCCAGAATAGGAGAAAAGTATTTGCAGGTCAGGTGTCAGATAAGGAAGTTGTACTGGAACATGTAGAGAACACTTACACCTCAACAATAAAGTAAAAAATAATAAAAAATAACCCAATTTAAAATTAAGCTAAGAGACTGATGCTCCCCTTGTGGCTCAGATGGTAAAGAACCCGCCTGCGATGCAGGAGACCTGGGTTCGACCCCTGGATCAGGAAGATCCCCTGGAGAAACCCGCTCCAGCGTTCTTGCCTGGAGAATCCCATGGACACAGGAGCCTTGTGGGCTACAGTCCATGGGATCCCAAAGAGTAGGACACGACTGGGTGACTAACTCTTTCTTTTCTTTCTAAGAGATTGACTAGATACTTCACCGAAGAATATGTTCAAATGGCCAATAAGCACATGAAAAAATGTCCAGTATCATTAGACATAAAGAAAATCTCAATGATATACCTCTTCATTCTAACCAGAAGGCCAGCAATGGATACTTGCAGCCCGGTGTTCACAGCAGCATTATTTACAATTTGCCAAGATACACAAGCGACTTAAATGTCCATCAGATGAATGGATAAAAAAGATGTGGGATGTATATATAATAGAATACTACTCGGACATTTTTATGAAATGTTGTTGTTTGCAACAGCATGGTTGGACTTGGAGGGTATTAGGGTAAGTTCCTTGGGGGCTTGTACTGGGTCCCGTAGTCTGGCCTATTATCCAGTCAGCAGGAGAGGTGGACAATGAGTTCTTCCCTTTTACAGATTGAGTGTTCTTGATACTAATCAGAAAGTCCCAGACATATCCCAGGGATTCATCTATATGTGTATTACCCCCCACCCTGCATCACCTTCATGAATTTTCAAGACTGGATTTTTCCATCAAACCAAAAGAACCAGGGGACACCTTCACCTCTTATTACTACAAAGCCTGCCTCCTGCAGCCCCTGCTTATTCACTCTGCACCGAACTGCAAACCCTGGGTGGCCCCACGTGATGTGCAATGCCCTCCTCCCCAGACTGTGAACATATGTGGCTAGGTCTCCCACATTGCAGGCAGATTCTTTGAGTCAACACGAAAGCCTTAGGTTTGTCCCTTTTAGAAAGATAGCTGCCTGGAAGCTGGACAGGAGACAAGGAGGCAAGCTGGGAAGAAACCGCAGTAGGTCAAGCAAGTGATCGTGAAAGCTTAGAACAGTGGCTTTCAAACTGTGGGTCACAACCCACAAGTGGATCTTAAAATGGTTTTTATTGCAGTTAGAAAAAATAGGCTCAAATGGAAAAGAAAATATTAAAGAGTCTTTTGAAATAGGTGGTGGGGTGGGGTGGCGGGGGAAGCAGCGATCAGTGATCAGAACACAGATCTCTGCAATCTGGAGGGCAAGCAGGCCAGTTGCTCCAGGAACACAGGCACAGCAACGTGTCATGTGGGTGGGGATGAGTAGCTACTACTGTGCAATTGACTGAAATGAACCACAATTTACATGGCGTATTTTAAATTGACTGAAATGAACTACAGTTTACATCAAGCCTTCCCCTGGAAGGTGTTAAGCCTGTCGACAGACGCTGGTGTGGTGAGAGCATGCGCAGTCGTGTCCACCTCTTAGTGACCCTTGGATGTAGCCCGCCAGGCTCCTCTGTCCATGGGATCCCCCAGGAGAGAATGCTGGAGTGGGCTGCCATTTCCCCCTCCAGGGGCCTTCCTGACCCAGGCACTGCAGCTGCGTCTCCTGCATTGGCCAGGGGATTCTTTACCACTGAGCCAGCTGGGAAGCCAGGGTTCCAAAAGTTATATCAGACAGATTCTGAGGGTCCAGCTGTTGTCAGGTTGGAGAGACGGATTCCTGGTGCTTCTTACTCTGTCGCGTTCCCACTGTCTGCCAGAGTTATTGGCTTAGATCAGCAGTTCTGTCAAGTAAAAGGGAATTCACGGCACAAAGGGTCATGTTCAACAACAGCACAGGATATGATTCGCAAAACTCAGACTGCAGAAACTCTGAAAAATAGTGACCTGACTTTGTCAAAAATTAATTTAGTTTGGGACTTCCCTGGTGGTCCAGTGGTTAAGACTCCAAGCTCCCAGTGCAGGAGGCCCAGGTTCAGCCCCTGGTCAGGGAGATAGAACCCACACGTCACAACTAAAGATCCTGCGTGTTGCAGCTGAGACCCCGCACAGCCGCAGCANCCTGACTTTGTCAAAAATTAATTTAGTTTGGGACTTCCCTGGTGGTCCAGTGGTTAAGACTCCAAGCTCCCAGTGCAGGAGGCCCAGGTTCAGCCCCTGGTCAGGGAGATAGAACCCACACGTCACAACTAAAGATCCTGCGTGTTGCAGCTGAGACCCCGCACAGCCGCAGCAATAAGTATTAATAAATTTAAAAAATAATTTTAATGGGATAAGAGGAGAGAGAGGAAGGAAGCTACAGCTCCAAAAGAAAGTTAAACACACAAAATCAAGTGCAATATGTAAAACTCACTAGGCTCCTGACTTGAAAAACCAGGAAAAATACTTTTATGAGACAGGTAAGGAAATCCATTCTTTGATTGGCTATTTAACCTATATGTATTTTGAATTCTCTTAGACTATGCATTTGGAACTATGCATTTCAATGTGACTTAATGGTTTGTTCCAAGAAAACCTCACCCAGAAGGATGTCTGTAAAATAATACATAACTCATTATTTACCCCCAGGAAATTCATGCAAACCAGTTTAAGCAAACAGTTTATTCACCTGGGCAAACAGGTCCTTTTTCAGGATAACAGATCGCTCATGTAGGCAACGAGTTCACTTATTACACAAAAGTTTGCTTATCAAGGCTTGTTGCAAGATTGTCGTTTCCTTGTGTTCACCAACCCTAAATGATTGTGCCATAATCTTGGCTTAATCTTAGCTACTTCCTTGCTTAGAAAAACCCTTCCCAAATAGCCTTACTTAATTTTCCCTTTTGTGGCACTACTGAGACTCTGGTGGTCTTTGTGAGAACCAACTGTTGCTATTGTATAGTCAACATTATGTATAATAATACTGATAATATAATAATATTTTATATTATAGTAAATATTTAATAATTTTGTGTGGCATGTTTATTTTTAAAGGGAGGGGAGCTTATCTGGACAAACCTGCTTTCTTGAGCAATCATTAACTTACAGGGGTCGCCCATATTTTTTCTACTTACAGTCCCCAAGTTGGATTCATGATTTAACCACCTACCTTGTCCCTTTGTTTTTGCTGTTCAGTGGAAAAGTTGGGTCCGACTCTTTCCGACCCCATCAGTCTCCTGTAGCCCATCAGTTTCCTCTGTCCATGGGATTTCCCAGGCAAGAATACTGGAGTGGGTTACCATTTCCTACTCCAGGGACAATGGAATATTACTCAATCATAAAAAAAGAATGAGATAATGCCATTTTCAACAAAATGGATGGACCGAGAGATTATCATACTAAGGAAGCAAGTCAGAAAAAGAAAGACAAGTATCATAGGACATCACTTACATGCGGAATCTAAAATATGACACAAGTTAACACAGCTGGAAAACAGAAACAGACCCAGAGAGAACAGACTTGCAGTTGCCAAGGGGAAAGGCAGGGTGGGATGGAGTAGCAGTGTGGGCTTAGAAGATGCGAACGATCATATATAGAATGGATAGCCAACAAGGTCCTACTGCATAGCATGGGGAACTATGTTCAATATCCTGGGATAAACCATAATAGAAAAGAATACGAAAAGTGTAACTGAATCATTTTGCTCTACAGCAGAAATTAACACGTTATAAATGAGCCCTGCTGCTAAGTCGCTTCCGTCGTGTCCGACTCTGTGAGACCCCATAGACGGCAGCCCACCGGCTCCCCCGACCCTGGGATTCTCCAGGCAAGAACACTGGAGTGGGTTGCGATTTCCTTCTCCAATGCCTGAAAGTGAAAAGTGAAAGTGAAGTTCCTCAGTTGTGTCCAACCCTCAGTGACCCTATGGACTGCAGCCCACCAGGCTCCTCCATCCATGGGATTTTCCAGGCAAGAACACTGGAGTGGGTTGCCACTTCCATTTAAAAAGAACAAAAAAGGCAGGGAGCTTATATTTTTGAAGAAATAAATAGAATAAAGGATTTACAAATTTAAGGAAACGAAGTCTGACATTTGCTTCAATGTAATATGGGATAGAGACTGGTGGAGGCATAGAAGAAATAAAATTAACCATAAGGTGACAACTGTTGAAGTGAAAGCCTCTGTGCTTTCACTGCCTGGGTCCCGGCTGGGGAGTTTCCTGTACTATTTTTGTCTACTTATGCATATGTTTGAACTCATCCAAAATGAAAGCTTTTCTAAGTGTGCTCAGACCACATCGCTGGAGCTATGCTTGGCCTTCCTCTCTTCCTCTCCTAACCTACACCCAGTCGATTAGCATATCTAACTATCAGATTTCCTCTAGAATCTGACCATTTCTCATGACCTTCACTGCTACTTCCTTGGTCCAATTCACCACTCTTTCACTCCTTGATTATTGTAGTGATCTCTATGTTGCAACCTTCAGTTCAGTTCAGTTCAGTCACTCAGTTGTGTCCTACTCTTTGCGACCCCATGAATTGCAGCATGCCAGGCCTCCCTGTCCTTCACCAACTCCCGGAGTTCACCCAGACTCACGTCCATCGAGTCCGTGATGCCATCCAGCCACCTCATCCTCGGTCGTCCCCTTCTCCTCCTGCCCCCAATCCCTCCCAGCATCAGAGTCTTTTCCAATGAGTCAACTCTTCACATGAGATGGCCAGAGTACTGGAATTTCAGCTTTAGCATCATTCCTTCCAAAGAAATCCCAGGGTTGATCTCCTTCAGAATGCACTGGTTGGATCTCCTTGCAGTCCAAGGGACTCTCAAGAGTCTTCTCCAACACCACAGTTCAAAAGCATCAATCTTTCGGCGCTCAGCCTTGTTCACAGTCCAACTCTCACATCCATAAATGATCAC
>SJYX01005724.1:225782-247607 GCA_006410675.1 Oreotragus oreotragus
AAAAAAAAAAAAAAACCCAACAGACAAAACACAGGGACTTCTCTGGTGATTCAGTAGCTAAGAATCCGAGCCTGCAAAGCAGGGGCCTGGCTTCCATTCCTGGTCAGGGAACTAGATTCCACATGCCACAATGAAGAGACCGCGCGCTGTAACAATGATCCAACAGGCGGCAATGAAAATCTCGCTTGATACTGCGTGCCACAATTAAAACCCAGCGCAGCCAATACAACAGCCAAACTTTATTATGGATATAGTACACACTATTGCTGGGAAGTGTAGACCAGCAAAATAGAAAGCAGAAGTGGTTCATAATCCCCTTACCTCAGGAAAAAAAATAGTAACATTTTGATACCAATTTTCCTCAGCAGCTTCACGTCAGAGGAACCCTGTCCTCTTCGCTTACTAACTAGCCCTTTCCAGTTACACATATTAACCTGGAGGGAAGTTACTTATTATTTATTTTTTCTCCCTGGAGTTGTTTCTGGAGGTCGGTTCTGTAAATTTTGTTGGGTGAGGGGCATAGATTTGAGAGACGGACTGAAGTTGGAGTTGTGCTTGGAGTTGTTTTTCAATTTGAAGTGCTCACCTCCTAGCTTTGGGGGCAAAAAGTATTTCAAGCCTTGTTTTTTACGGTATTTGTATTCAAGAACTGGTCGTGTCATTTGGGGTTGTTTTACCTCAGAATTTTTTAGCGCTGGCCGCTTTCCTTCCTTTGAACGGTAACAGCTAGAACTCTGGTGACGACTGGAACTGGCTTTGGCCGTGAGACTTTAATTTGTAATGACGACTGGTGGCTGTAGGGGGTGGCCGTGCCTCTCCGGCGCGCGCTCCCTCTGGGTTCAGGTCTCTGGTCCACACTGGAGAGGGGAGCTCCAGCTAGAGAAGGGCGGAGCTGGCGCGAGGCGTCTGCCCGGGGCCTGCCGGCAACCAGGCAACAGGGGCCTTAGCAACGGGGAGAGGGCGAGATGTGTATAAGAGACAGATATAATATATTAGATATAATTTTATAATATATAGATATATAATACATAATATATTATATATTATAAATATATCTATATATTATATTATATATTATATATTCATATTTATTTGTTATCTATAAAAATATAATATTGTATATAAGTATAATATATAATATATATTAGTTATATTATATATTATTATATAATATTATATACAATGTAATATTATATAATATATGATTATATAAAACAATTATGTTAAAATATAATATAGGATTATATAAAATGATTACATTATAATATAATATAATTATATATACAAATAATTATATTAAATATATTATATAATATATTATACATATTTAGTGTATATTATATTTATATAATATGTAACCAGGCTTCCTTGGTGGCTCAGACGGTAAAGAATCTGCTTTCAAGGCAGGAGACCCAGGTTCAATTCCTGGGTCAGGAAGATCCCATGGAGAAGGGAATGGCTACCAGTATTCCTGCCTGAATAATTCCATGGACAGAGGAGCCTGGCAGGCTACAGTCCATTTTATAGGTATATGTATATATCGAGCTGTACACTTCAGTTTTGTGCTCTAAGTTACACAATAATCAAAATTTTAAATTTTAAAAAAATTTTAATGAATAGAATAAACAACTAATACGTTAGTACATTCAAGGCATGAAATAGCAGAATGCAGGGCTGGTCCAGTGGGGTGCACGTGTGGAGAATTGGGGTCCAGGTTCTCAGATGCCCTGTCTCACCACAAGGTGGCTCTCTCCTCCCTCAAGACTCTGATCAAGTCTCCGGGAGGGAAAACCGACTGAAGATGACATTGCTCACTTAGAAATATTCCTGAAGGCGGAAGGTGTGTGCTCCAGAAAGGAGAGCGCGGGCCTAGGGTAGAAATGCTGTGCATCGATGCTGGCCTCACTAAAGAGGACTGTAGCCCTTTCAAAACCAGGGACTGAATCCCAGCTTTGTCATTTCCTAGCTGTGTGACCTTGGAATCATGATTTGCACTGTGGTTGCTGTTGTTCATTCATGTGAAATGACTTAGTCTTCATGAAGGTCTTAGAACATCACCTTGTGCAGAAGAGCCCTGATGGTCAGTGGCTAGGACTCTGCCCTTCCACTGCAGGGGGCACAGGTTTGATCCCTGGTCGAAGAACTAAGATCCCATAAGCTGGGCAGCATGGCAAAAAAGAGAAGAGCTCAAAGTCATTATCGGAATAATATTGAGATGAAGTCTCAGTAGTGAATAGGGTAAGGCTGGCCACCCACTGCTGCAGGGAGCAACTGGGTATGGAGAGCCTTGCCAAGCAGGACGTGCCATTTTGGGTTCTGTGTTCTTTTGCCGGAGCCTGATGGCCCACTCACAGCCACCACAGCCAGTGCTGATTCAGATCTGTGACCCACAGAGGGTTACACGAGTCTTTCTGTTGGTACCGAAACTGTGGCTCGGTGTGGGAGAGAGAATGCGCACGCAGGTGGCTCAATTGCTTCAGTCCTGTCCGACTCTTTGTGACCCCATGGACTGTAGCCCCCAGGCTCCTCTGTCCATGGGGTTCTCCAGGCAAGAGTACTGGAGTGGGCCGCCCTGTCCTCCTCCATGGGCTCTTCCAGACCCAGAGATTGAACCCGTGTCTCTTTCGTCTCCTGCATTAAGCAGGTGGATTCTTTACCATTAGTGCCACCTGGGAAGCCCGGGAGATAGAATAATGCCCCCCTAAAATGTTCACGTCCTAATCCCTAGGACCTGTGACTATGTGATCCTGTGTGGCAAAAGGGGATTTGCAGGTGTGCTTAACTCAAGCATCTTGCGATGGGAAGATTATCCTGACAATTATCAGGAAAGGTCCAGTGTAATACTTGGGTCTTTATACAAGGGAGGCAAGAGGGTCAGGGTCAGAGGAGATGTGCTGACAGAAGCAGGAATCACAGTTATGTGGCTGGGAGCCAAGGAATGCAGGCAGCCTCTGAAAACCGGAAAAGGCAAGGAGTAGATTCTTTCCTGGAGCCTCCTTTTTTTTTTTTTCTTTTTAAAAAATAGTTATCTATTTGCCTGCACCGGGTCTTAGTTGCAGCATGTGGGATCTAGTTCCCTGAGCAGAGACTGAACCTGGGCCCCCTGCAATGGGAGCGTGAAGTCTTAGCCACTGGACGACGAGGGAAGTCTCTTTTGAAAGAAGATGGCTCTTGATTTTAGCCCAAGAAGACCTATACAAGATTCCTGACCTCCAGAGCTGTAAGATAGTAAACTTGTGTTATCCTAAGCCATTAAGATTGTGGTCATCTGTTATAGCAGCGATTGGAAACTAATACACTCAATGTAAGCAATGTCTGGGCAATTTGATGATGTTTGTAGCTGTACATCTCAATTTCTTTTTATTTAAACTGGAAATACAATACCCTAGTTCAAAATTCAGTAAGTGTATACAACTACTTGAGGAAACTCTTTCTCAGTATTCCGCTAAACATATATATATATATATATCTCCTTTAACCCTGCACTTGCAGCCCTGCCTACATACTGAATAGAAGTGCATAGGTATGTCCACCAAAGGACTCTGACAAGAACGTTCCTGGCAGCAATATTTGCAGTTGCCAAAAATTGGACATATGGGACTCTCAGAACTCAACCTGGCTCAAGACTCTGTCTGGAAGCACTTTCTAATCGTTGGGCTGTCCTGCACATGGGCAGCCTTCCCGGGAGGTTGGTGGGCACAGGCTGAGGGTGCCAGGGTGTGGGCTGATAATGTCCTTCCAGCTCCAAGCTGGGTGCAGTGATAGGAGTGGGAAGGACCTGGAACATCACCAGTGTTACAAAAGCCCAACAGTGAACCGAGGCCCTTTGCCCTGGGCCAGAATAATATCTCTGTGTGGCTGGGACCTCCCCTGCACCTCCCACTGCTTTGAGATAAGGATCAAGAAATCTGAGTTCTGATTGGCAACACATAGGGAAAATAGTTAATACTCCAAATGCATGATGTGTGCTGTGTGCTAAGTCGCTTCAGTCCTGTCCGACACTTTGCAACCCTATGAACTGCAGCCCGCCAGGCTCCTCTGTCCATGGGATTCTCTAGGCAAGAATAGTGGTGTGGGTTGCCATGCCTTCCTCCAGGGGATCTCCCTGACCCAGAGATCAAACCCAAGTCTCATGTCTCCTGCATTGGCAGCCGGGTTCTTTACCACTAGGGCCACTTGGAAAGGCCAAATGCATGACACAGCTTCCAAATATGAAAGACTGGGCTTGGGCTTGCCAGATTAGCTGTAAAAGGATTGCTGTTATTCCAGACCTGACTTTCTCAAAGCCTGTGAGCCCTGAGAATAGGGAGGCTACTCCAGATCAAGAGTCAGGAAAAACCCACACCCGCAGTTCCTGTAAGAATGACAGCTTCAGAGGAGACCAGCCCCTCCGTTCTACATGCTGTGTTGCCAGAGAGATGGGAGTGTGCCTGCATCCCGGTCAGGCCTCTGTGCCCAGACAGCTGTCTCCATTCTGAGGGTGACAGCCCAGTGAGCCTCGCTTCAAAAAAAAAAAAAAATAGGGAAGTTCTAGAATCATCTGGGTCCAGTCACTTTTACAAGCAGCAAAAGTTCTGGGAAACTTACTTGTGGAAACCCCTCAATTTTCTTCGCTCGTCAAATGAAGGTAATCATAATCTGGCTATAGGGAACTGCTGGGATGATTAAGTGGCTTCCGCAGGGCACACAGGAAGGAATGTGGGTTTGCAGAGCTCAAAGCTTACACAAGAACTAGGAGGAAAGATTTCAAAATGACTCCAAAGATCTGAGGATGCATGAATCCCTCATCTGCACCTTTGTGTACAAAGCAAGGCTTCATTGAGCTAAAGACAAAAATTCAGAAAAACATAGCCCATGTATAATTGATTGATAAATAGACCTAAATTAATATATTTAGATTAAAAGCCTCAAATCAGATAATGCAGGGACCTCCCTGGTGGGCCAGTGGCTAAGACTCAGGTTCAATCCCTGGTCAGGGAACTAGATCCCACATGCTGCAGCTAAGAGTTCGAATGGCACAAGTAAAAGATTGCAACTAAGACCCAGGGCAGCCAAATAAAAATAAGTAAATAAATGAATATTTTTAGAAAACAGATAATGCAATGATATGATCAAATAAGGCATTCACTCTTCAATAGCCAGCAAATGTGGATGCCTTCCAGGCTTCCCGCCAGCTCCCTCTAGACAGCCACACCCAAATGAGAAATGCAGACACAACAGCTTCTTCCCCCTGCCATTCTCTCTATTCTGTTTCCTTCCCCACATAAGCCCTGGCCACCCTAGGCCTGAGAGTTTTCTGCACAGAGCCATGACACGGGAGCTCTCTGGGGTCCTCTCAGAGACAAGCTCTGATGTCTCCCACTGGGGAGCAGAGCCCAAGATCTTTGAGCTGATGATAACTGTTGGCCCCCGATTCCTCACCCCTCCCTGTAGTCACGCTATTTACCATGTAACTTTGTAGTTACATGACTCTGGGTTGGCTGTGTGACCTGCTTTTACCAGCAGAATGAGTTGAAAGTGACAGAGTGCCAATCTCCAGCCTAAGTCTTAATTGAGGGGCCCCTACCCATTTCAGGGGAAGGCAATGGCACCCCACCCCAGTACTCTTGCCTGGAAAATCCAATGGACGGAGTAGCCTGGTGGGCTCCAGTCCATGGGGTCGCTAACAGTCGGACAGACTGAGCGACTTCACTTTCAGTTTTCTCTTTCATGCATTGGAGAAGGAGATGGCAACCCACTCCAGTATTCTTGCCTAGAGAATCCCAGGGATGGGGGAGCCTGGTGGGCTGCCGTCTATGGGGTCACACAGAGTCAGACACGACTGAAGTGACTTAGCAGCAGCAGCAGCAGCAGCACCCATTTCAACCTGTACTTTTGTTGGGATGAGACCAGGCTAGATCAGCCAACAGCTGACACCCCCCCCCCAACCCCCTACCCTGCCCCAAACTTGTGGGTAAGTACAGCTGAGCCCAGGAAAACCATTCGGCCAAGCTCAGCCTAAATTGCCCAGGTACCACAAACTTGTGAGCTAAATGAATGTTACTGAGGGTCAGGGCTGGTTTGTTGCATAGCATTGCTACAGCAGAAGCTAAATGGTATGGGAAATCTGCAGGTCCAAACAGTTACAAGACAAAGTCCCAAAGCCAGAGTACTTTCCCAAACGGGTCCTGACCCATTTCCCCAGCCTCCTTGGCCAGGCTCCCTCCCACACAAAGATGCACCCTTTTCCCAGAACAAGGGGGATTCTCTCAATCCTTGGCTACTTGTCCTTTAAGGCTCTGCTCTAACGTCACTTCCTTCAAGAAGACATCTCGGAACCCGGGCACTGTCCACAGCTGAATATAGTTGAATGTTGTCGCTGCATTAGCCAAATATTAAAACAGGAGTACTCTGCAGAGCCAGGGAGCTAATGTTCAGGGGATTTCTCAGGAAAGAATACCAGGGTGGGTTCTTCTGCCTTTCTCCAAGGCTCCTAGAAAGCAGGGACTCCTAAGAGGAGGTGCCGGGGTCAGGGCCAGTGTAGATGCTAACTCAGCTGGCCGTGCTCCATCCAGCCACCAGAGGGCGTTCTCAAAACACCAACCTGACTTCTTGGCCTGAAAATACCACAATGGCTCCGACTTATTCTGGATTCCTATCGATTCAAATCCTGGATCCACCACTTAATTCATTCTGAAACTCTGGACTAGAGACCACCTCTCCAGATCTCTGTTTCTCCATGGGGTCGTTCAGTTCAGTTCAGTCGCTCAGTCGTATCTGACTGTTTGCAACCCCATGAACCAGCACGCCAGGGCTCCCTGTCCATCAAGGACTCTGGACTTTACCCAAACGTCCATTGAGTGGGTGATGCCATCCAAATATCTCATCCTCTGTCATCCCCTTCTCTTCCTGCCTTCAATCTTTCCCGGGATCAGGGTCTTTTCAAATGAGTCAACTCTTTGCACGAGGTGGCCAAAGTATTGGAGTTTCAACTTCAACATCAGTCCTTCCAATGAACACCCAGGACTGATCTTCTTTAGGATGGACTGGTTGGATCTCCTTGCAGTCCAAGGGGCTCTCAAGAGTCTTCTCCAACACCATAGTTCAAAAGCATCAATTCTTTGGCACTCAGCCTTCTTTATAGTCTGACTCTCACATCCATACATGACTACTGGAAAAACCACAGCCTTGACTAGACGGACCTTTGTTGACAAAGTAATGTCTCTGCTTTTTAATATGCTGTTTAGGTTTGTCATAACTTTCCTTCCAAGGAGTAAGGGTCTTTTAATTTCATGGCTGCAATCACCATCCGCAGTGATTTTGGAGCCCCAAAATATAAAGTCTGACACTGTTTCCACTGTTTCCCCATCTATTTCCAGTGGAGTGATGGGACTGGATGCCATGATCTTAGTTTTCTGAATGTTGAGCTTTACGTCAACTTTTTCACTCTCCTCTTTTACTTTCATCAAGAGGCTCCTTAGCTCCTCTTCACTTTCTGCCATAAGGGTGGTGTCATCTGCATATCTGAGGTCATTGATATTTCTCCCGGCAATCTTGATTCCAGCTTGTGTTTCTTCCAGTCCAGCGTTTCTCATAATGTACTCTGCATATAAGTTAAATAAGCAGGGTGACAATATACAGCCTTGACGTACTCCTTTTCCTATTTGGAACCAGTCTGTTGTTCCATGTCCGGTTCTAACTGTTGCTTCCTGGCCTGCATACAGATTTCTCAAGAGGCAGGTCAGGTGGTCTGATATTCCCATCTCTTTCAGAATTTTCCAGTTTATTGTGATCCACATAGTGTTAGGAACAGATTTTATGATCTCAACCCTTGCATGTCCTCACATCTAGAGAAGCCCTTCATGGTGACATCAGATCCTCGTGACTAACAGAAAACTTTTGTAAAATGAGTGCTTCAGGGCACTGAACTCCCCCTTCACCAAAACCTCATATGCTGACTTTCCCCCACTGCCGCTTTGGAGCCGCCTCTCAGAGCTTTCTCAGATGCTGCCCCCCGGGCTGCGGTCCTCATTTTGCCCCCAGTAAAACTTAGCTCACAACTCTCAAGTTGTACATTCTTTTTTAGTCGACATACTCATCATGGTCTAAGAGAGTCTTCAAAGTCTGGCCCCCCACTTTCCACCACATTACCCTCACCTCCCCTACTCCTCTCTGAAACCCAGAAATTGACCCCAAAAGTGTGTAAGGAAACCCTCCGGAAGATGGTAAGGTTCTGATTCATGATAGGAATCTGGTTAGCACGGATCTACATGCTTGTCATAAGTCTAAGAGTGCTTAAGATTGTGTAACAAAACAGAAAATAAATATTGAACACTCATTATTTTTACACATGGGATAGCATTGAGAGAGAAGTGTACTTTGAAAGGCAAAAGAAAAATCAGAGGGAGTAAAACGGATACACAGGGAGATGGGAAGGCGAGTGGACATGTGATAAAGCAAGTTTGGTCAAATAGTAATTGTTGAATCTAGGTGATGAGTCAGAGAAGGCAATGGCACCCTACTCCAGTACTCTTGCCTGGAAAATCCCATGGATGGAAGAGCCTGGTGGGCTGCAGTTCATGGGGTCACTAAGAGTCGGACATGACTGAGTGACTTCACTTTCACTTTTCACTTTCATGCATTGGAGAAGGAAATGGCAACCCACTCCAGTGTTCTTGCCTGGAGAATCCTAGGGACGGGGGAACCTGGTGGGCTGCTGTCTATGGGGTCACACAGTGTCAGACACGACTGAAGCCACTTAGCAGCAGGTGATGAGTGTTCACTATGAAATTATTTCAGATTTTCCCTGTGTTCGAAAATTTTCATTAAAAAGGTTGGGGAAAATGTAAAAATAAAAGCTGATGAGGGTGGCTTCAGCAAAGAAATTTCGATAGAATTGGTTAGATCCAAGAAAACAAGAATTTCTCTGGGACTTTCCACAGAAACCACAGCCACTTTCCTGCAGTATTCAGGAATGAATTATGCCAGCTGTTAAGTGCTGGATCAGAAGAAAGGCTCCCACAGAGAAATGAAAATAGCAGAAGAGATATCGCCCCACTTCTCAGAAACCCTGTGACAAAGAGCTCTGTTTAACATCTGAATTTATTTATTATTCATTCAACAAACATTTCCTGAAACCTCTTCACCCAGCCCTGTCCTCAAGGGACTCCAGTGGTAGAGACAGACTTATTCCTCAGAGATGATCTAGAGTGATCAGAACAGTTATGGAGGAAGCCCAGGGACTGTGGGAGTTCCAAAGGAAGACTCTGAGCCAGACTGGAGGTCAGACAGGGCTTCCTGTTGGAGAGGATATCTGAGGTGAGTCTTAAAAGAGGAGTAGGTGTCAACCAGGTAGAGAGAGAGAGAGGGCAGGACCCAGGAAAAGCATTCTGGGTAGAAGGAACTGGCACACAGAAAAACCAGGAAGTGAGCATAAGACTACAATGCTTCCGGTAAACAGAAGTTCAGAACAACTAGAATACAAATGTAAATAAGGGTGGGGGAGAGGCGTAAGAGGCAGGAAGGAGTCTGCATCACGTAGAAGGGTAGGTAGGGCCACAGAAAGCACTTGGACCGTCTCCTGACAGTGCTGGGAGTCATGAAAGGGTGATAGACAGTGAACTCGGGCTGCTTTGCAAAAGATTCCAACTGCAGGGCAAGTGAAGCGCGTGAGGAACACATCTGTCAGGATAGGCTAGGTTATGCTGCGGAGACGGCTCCAGAATTCAGTGGCTCGAAGATGGTTTACTCCTTGTGAGCATCACTCCTCACTCTGGGCCACGTCGTCCTCACACGATGACCCTGGCTGACAAAAGATCTTCCATTTGGAAGGTTGGTGGTCATAGCAACAAGGACCCATAAAATAGAGATGCATGTAAGTTTAAACGCTTCCAAGCTGAAGCATCCCGCGTCACTTCCGCCCTTATTTCATTGGCCACAGCAAGTCACGTGGCCACGTGTTTCTATAAGGCAGGAAAGGGTGATCCTCCCAAATGCCCAGAAGCAAGGAAGGACTATTGGGACCAGGATTGGTGACTGCAAGCGGACTTGAGCACAGAATCTTGGAGAACAGCGGGAGCAGGCACCAGAAGCGGTAGCCCGGACTCAAGCAGTAGAAAGGGAAGAAATGAGTAGATTTGAGAGATACTCAAGAATCACACAGAATTCTGTAAATGCTGGCCATCTGTCCTAATTTCATAATCTAAAAACTAACCGACCAGGCTTCCGTGGTGCCTCAGTGGTAAAGAATCTGCATGCCAATGCAAGGGACACAGGTTCCATCCCTGACCAGGAAGATCCCACACGCCACACTAAGCCCCTGAGCCAAACTTCTGAAGCCTGGTGCCGTAAAACCTGTGCTCCACAGCAAGAGAAGCCCCGTAATGAGAAGCCCGCCCACCACAGCCAGAGAGTAGCCCAGCCAGAGAGTAGCCCCTGTACTCTGCAACTAGAGAACAGCCCGAGCAACAAGAAAGATCCAGCATAGCCATAAATAAATAATAATAATACATTAAAAAAACACACACACACACACACAAAGCTCCTGAGTGGTGAGATCGGTATTTGCTTGTTTCCCATCTCACATTCAATAAATGTTTAAAAGATGAAAAAAACAAACCAACCAACAAGAAACAATAAAAAATTAACCATCAGGTAAAATGGATATATATTGGTCAAAGGGGGTGAACTTGTTTTTATAAGATGATTAATTTCTGGGAATCTAGCATACAGCATCAGTTCAGTTCAGTTCAGTTGCTCAGTCGTATCTGACTCTTTGTGACCCCATGGACTGCAGCACACCAGGCTTCCCTGTCCATCACCAGCTCCCAAAGTTTGCTCAAACTCATGTCCATCGAGTCAGTGATGCCATCCAAACATTTCATCCTCTGTTCTCCCCTTCTCCTCCTGCCTTCAATTTTTCTCAGCATCAGGTCTTTTCCAATGAGTCATTTCTTCAATCAAGTGGCCAAAATATTGGAGCTTCAGCTTCAGCATCAGTCCTTCCAATGGATATTCAGGACTGATTTCCTTTAGGATAGACTGGTTGGATCTCCTTGCAGTCTAAGGGACTCTCAAGAGTCTTCTCCAACACCATGATTCAAAAGCACGGATTCTTCCGCACTCAGCTTTCTTTATAGTCCAGCTCTCACAGCCATACATGACTACTGAAAAAACCATAGCTTTGACTAGGTAGACCTTCATTGGCAAAGTAACATCTCTGCTTTTTAATATACTGTCTAGGTTGGTCATAGCTTTTCTTCCAAGGAGCGAGTGTCTTTTAATTTCATGGCTGCAGTCAGCATCTGCAGTGATTTTGGAGCCCAAGAAAATAAAGTCTGTCACTGTTTCCATTGTTTCCCCATCTATTTACCATGAAGTGATGGGACCGGATGCCGTGATCTTAGTTTTTTGCATGAACACACGGCATGGTGACTTTAATTACTGCTATGTATTATTTACTTGAAAATCGCTAAAGAGTAGATCACCACACACACACACACACACACAGTGTGTGGTGGTGTTCAGTTGCTAACTCATGTCTGATTCTTTGCAACCCCATGGACTGCAGCATGCCAGGCTTCCCTGTCCTTCACTATTAGCCTGATTGTGGTAATTATTTCACAATGTATATGTATATCAAATCATCATGTTGTGCACCATAAGCACATGCAATTTTTGTCAATTGTACCTCAATAAAGCTGTGGAGAAAACCAATCAGTGACTGTCAGAACAAAAAATGGGCTCTGAGGGCTGCTTGAAGTAGTAGCTAATGTTCCAGTGCCCACAGTTTTTCTAAACCAGCACCGTCCAACAGAACTATAATGGTGAGCTTCAAATGTAATTCTACATTTTCTAGTAACACATTTTTAAAAAGGAAAAGGTAAAATAAATCATATTTAAATCCAACACATTCAGAATATTATCACTTTAGAATGTGATCAACATAAAAATTACGAATGACTTGCTGTACATTCGTTTGTATTTTTTTATGCTGTGGGAGAGAGCGAGTTAGCTAAGATAGCCTGTTCAGGCTCTCTGGCCCCACATGTTGTAAATAATGACTGTGTAACAGCTGAGCTCATTTGTAGCACCGCGCATGCGCATCATGAGGTGCTCGCTTGGTCACGAGCTACGGCGGACTGAAGGCACATGTGAGCTCCACCTAGAAAGGGGCCGCGTTACTGCTGCCTCAGGGCTGTGGCTGTCGGGTCAGCCATGGGAGGAGCGAATACAGCGAGTCTGCTGCTAGGGCTGCTATACCAGCCAGGAGTGAAGAAATACTGCTCCTTGCATTTTTTCCAGCCCCTTAACTCTCTCCTTGCCTACCCTGGGTTCAGCGAACAGTGTGGACAGTGGGAACAGCGGGACAACTGGCACTGTGATCGGGATCAGCCATACACACACAGAGTCTTCCAAATGCAGTCCCTACTTTACACTGATAGTGCACCTCTGTTTAGAGCAGCCACATTTAAAAGGCCAGATCGCTAGCGGACTGAGTCTGTTTCTGTTACATAGATAATCTCTAGGTTCATCCATATTGCTGCAAATGGCATAGTTTATTCTTTTTTATGGTTCAGTAATATTCCAATATATTCCACGTCTTCTTTATCCATTCACCTGTTAATAAGCACTTAACTTGCTTCCAAGTCTTGGCTTTACTGGAAATAATGATGCAATAAACAGTGAGGTGCCAGTGTCTCTTCATCACTAGATAAAGCAGAAAGTTGGAGTGAGTTCTCTGTGAAGCCCCAGACCAGGGGGTGGAGGTAGGGGGGTGACCAGGTCTCTCACTAAGAGCCATTCTATGCCAGCTCCAGAAAGAGAACTCCAGTGTCCCTTGTCATGACCCTTCCTTTCCAAGTAGGGAAACTGAGGCTCAGGAAAGCCACAGGAAGGATAGAAAGGATGCATCAGGAAGGATGGGAAAATCTCCTCCCACGCCCATTCTGTGGCCACCCAATTTCTTTCCAAGTCAAAACTAGTTATTGCCTTGTGTGAATTTCCTGAAGGGTTTTAGACTGAGTCTGTTTCTGTTACATAGATAATCTCTAGGTTCATCCATATTGCTGCAAATGGCATAGTTTATTTTTTTTTATGGCTGAGTAATATTCCAATATATTCCACGTCTTCTTTATCCATTCACCTGTTAATAGGCACTTAAGTCGCTTCCAAGTCTTGGCATTACTGGAAATAATGATGCAATAAACAGTGAGGTGCCGGTGTCTCTTTATCACCAGATAAAGCAGAAAGTTGGAGTGAGTTCTCTCCAGACCGGGGGGTGGAGGTAGGGGGGTGACAAGGCCTCTCACTAAGACCCATTTTATGGCAGCTCCAGAAAGAAAACTCCAGTGTCCCTTGTCATGACCCTTCCTTTCCAAGTGGGGAAACTGAGGCTCCAAAAAGCTACAGGAAGGATAGAAAGGATGCATCAGGAAAGATGGGAAAATCTCCTCCCATGCCCATTCCGTGGCCACCCAATTTCTTTCCAAGTCAAAACTAGTTATTGCCTTGTGTGAATTTCCTGAAGGGTTTTAGGCATATACAAGTGTTTACACATAGATCGTTTATTTAACACGATGCGTGCGAGCTCAGTCGTGTCTGAATCTTTGTGACCCCATGTAGCCCATCAGGCTCCGCTGTCCCTGGGATTTTCCAGGCAAGAATACTGGACTGGGTTGCCATTTCTTCCTCCAGGGAATCTTCCCGACCCAGGATCTAACCGCAGTCTATTGCGTTAGCAGGTGGATTGTTTACCACTGCGCCACCTGGGAAACCCGTTTAACACCATGGTGGCACACAATTCTGCATCTTACTTTAATTTTTAACTTGAAATTATCTTCAAGGTTTCTCCAGACTAATATATAAGATGTGCCTTTTTTTTTCCCTTTAGCCACGGACTCTATTTGAATATTTGCATTATTATTCTATACACAGTTTTAATTTCTTACAAAACTATCTGTGCCTCATATTTGTTTGTTTGTTTGTTTTCAAATGCCCTTAGAGCATCAAACGGTCTGCTGCTGGCTGCTGCTGCTGCTAAGTCGCTTCAGTCATGTCCGACTCTCTGTGACCCCATAGACGGCAGCCCACCAGGCTCCCCCGTCCCTGGGATTCTCCAGGCAAGAACACTGGAGTGGGTTGCCATTTCCTTCTCCAATGCGTGAAAGTGAAAAGTGAAAGTGAAGCCGCTCAGTTGTGTCCGACTCTTAGCGACCCCATGGACTGCAGCCCACCAGGCTCCTCTGTCCATGGGATTTTCCAGGCAAGAGTACTGGAGTTGGGTGCCATTTCCTTCTCCATCAAATGGTCTGAATGTACCATAATTAACTTAGCCAGCCCCCTCTTAATAGACACGTAGGAGATTCCTAGTTTTTGCCACCTCAAACATTGCTGTAATTAATATCACTTGGGCAGACCTCGTGCTGGCTGTATGATCCATGCCTGTAAGATAAATTCCTAGGAGGAAAACTGCCAAGTCAAAAGTGATGTGCGTTCGTCATTTTGAAAAATATTTCCACATTGCCTTCCAAATTCCTCCTCTGTCACTGGTTGACTGCCCATTCCTCAAAAGGGCTTTTTGCTCTCTCTATATATTTTTGAATGTTTTTACAGTGAGAAGGTATTCGTGTATTATTTATGTAACTGAAATTAAACAGAGCCCTTCCTTAAAAACACAAACTTGGGAAGAAGAGAAACCAGCAAGACCAGTTTGGCCAGTCTCTCCCTCTGTCCCCTGTCACACCCGCCTCATCCCCAAAAAGCCCTGCCTGATGTTGAAATCCATTTCTCAAGCACAAACAGGGACCTCAAAGGTCCAACCTTGGGAAAAATACAGGGATGAGATTATGTCAGGGTTTCTTAGGTGGCTCAGTGGTAAAGAATCTGCCTGCCAGTGCAGGAGACGTGGGTTTGATCCCTTGGTCAGGAACATTCCCTGGAGAAGGAAATGGCCACCCATTCCAGTATTCTTGCTGGAAAATCCCAGGGCCAGAGAAGCCTGGTGGGCTGCAGCCCATAGGGTTTCAAAGAGTAGGGCACGAGTGTGCAGACGCGTGGCACACACACACACACACACACACACAGGTTGTATCATTGTTGTTTTTACGTAACTAGATTCTGCTGCTCTTCATCTTCGTCCTCTTTCACCTCCTTGTCCTTTTTGCTCTAACTTCTTTTACAGCGAGAATCACACTAAGAAGATTTTTAAGATATGCCCAGTTCAGTAAAAGAACATCTAACTTACGTGGAACCTAGTACTAATAACAAGAATCAGAAAAGGGAAGGAAAGAATAGCTAGAGGCTTCTAAGTAGAAGCTGGAAGAGCAAAACAATAATCTATTTATTTTATAAGGAAAGGGTGTTTTAAAAAATATTTATTTGTTTAGCTGCTCTGGGTCTTCATTGCAACACATAGGATCTTCAGTTGGGGCATGCAAACTCTTAGTTGCAGCCTGTGGGAACTAGTTTGCTGACCAGGGATCAAGCCCAGGTCCCCCGCATTGGGAGTGCAGAGTCCTAGCCACTGGATCACCAGGGAAGTCCCTGTTCTATTTTAAACACATCGATCTCTTCCTTTCCCTTCCCTTCCTCAGCACAAACAAGCAGTTGTCTCGAAGAGGGGCTGGAGTAACCAGGAATAGGGTGTCAGGGCTCAGATGGAACAGGAAATCCACCCCAGGGCCCAGAGGAGCAGCCACAGTTCAGCTCAGTCGCTCAGTCGTGTCCGACTCTTTGCGACCCCATGAATCGCAGCACGCCAGGCCTCCCTGTCCACCACCATCTCCCGGAGTTCACTCAGACTCACGTCCATCGAGTCCGTGATGCCATCCAGCCATCTCATCCTCGGTCGTCCCCTTCTCCTCCTGCCCCCAATCCCTCCCAGCATCAGAGTCTTTTCCAGTGAGTCACCTCTTCGCATGAGGTGGCCAAAGTACTGGAGTTTCAGCTTCAGCATCATTCCTTCCAAAGAAATCCCAGGGTTGATCTCCTTCAGAATGGACTGGTTGGATCTCCTTGCAGTCCAAGGGACTCTCAAGAGTCTTCTCCAACACCACGGTTCAAAAGCATCAATTCTTCGGCGCTCAGCCTTCTTCACAGTTCAACTTTCACATCCATACATGACCACAGGAAAAACCATAGCCTTGACTAGACGGACCAGCCATAAGGGACTGCTTACTCTCAGGAGGATCCAGCAAATAGGTAAAAATGCCAAGGGCACCAGGGGCCAGTGTTTTCACTGCCAGAAAAGTGAGCTACAATGATACGAAGGGAGAAACCCAGAAGGAGCCCCATAGTGCTGGGCTGGAATCAGAGATAGTGTAAACTCATGACTTTCAATATAGAAAGACAGATGTAGAAATGAATACAGGTAGACTATTACTCAACCATGAAAAAGAATGCAGTAATGCCACTTTCAGCAACATGGATGGCCCTAGAGATTACCATACTGAGTGAAGCAAGGCAGACAGAGAAAGACAAATATTGTATGTTATCATTTATATGTGAAATCTTAAAAAATGATACAAATAAACTTATTTGCCAAACAGAAATAGACTCGCAGAGATAACAACAAACATATGGCTATCAAAGGGGAAAGTGGGGGAGGGGAAGGGTAAGTTAGGAGTTTAAGATTAAAATATACACACTATTGTATATGGAGTAGATAACCCATAAGGACCTACTGTGAATCACAGGTAACTATAGTCAATATCTTGTAATAACCTATAGTAGAAAAGAATATATAAAAGTATATATATATATTTGTTTATATATACAAACACATGTATGTATATATGAATCACTTTGCTATATACAACATTGTAAATTAATTGTATTTAAATAAAAATTTTAAAAAAGAAAAGCCTAGGCTCCTCATCAAAGATTGAATAAAGAAACCCATATCAGTATGTTTTAAGTTTAAATTTAAAAAATATATATATAGATGTAAATCTCTGGTTCCTCTGCCTTTTCTAAACCTAGCATGATACCTGGAAGTTCTTGGTTCATGTACTGCTGAAGCCTGGCTTGAAGGATTTTGAGCATAACCTTGCTACCGTGTGAAATAAGCACAATTGTACAGTCGTTTGAACACAATTGGGCATTGCCCTTCTTTGGTACTAGAACGAAAACTGACCTTTTCCAGTTGTGTGGCCACTGCTGAATTCTCCAAATTTGCTAACGTATTGAATGCAGCACTTTAACAGCATTGTCTTTAACAGCTCAGCTGGAATTCCATCATCTCTACTAGCTTTGTTTGTAGTAATGCTCCCTCAGACTCACTTGACTTCACACTCCAGGATGTCTGGCTCTAGGTGAGTGACCATACCATTGTGGTTATCTAGGTCATCAATCCTTTTTTGTATAGTTCTTTATATTCTTTTCACCTCTTCTTAATCTCATCTACTGCTATTAGGTCCTTTCCATTTTCTTTTTCCTTTATCATGCCCATTGGTACATGAAAGGTTCCCTTGATATCTCCAATTTTCTTGAGATGTCTAGTCTTTCCCATTCTGTTGCTTTCCTCTATCTCTTTATTTTTTTTGCTGCAAAGCTGGTAGTTTAATTACCAGTGAGTGCTTTTTCATCCCCTGCTGGAGGCACAGGCTTACTGAAAAGGACACAGATTAATTATGGGAGAAGAGGAAAGGACAGGGGAGAAGCATGTCTCTTGCACAGTGAGACACACTAGGGGAGGACTGGCTGGGCATCCCACACAGAGATAAGGCCTGCAGAGGGACAGACCCACAGCCGGCCCTAATCCTGAAAGTCATTAGAAGCCATCTGAGAAAGTGGGGCGTTCAGCCGGTCAAGTTCATCCACTTGTGGTGGATGGTACATTAATATTTCTTGGTCCTCCAAGACATCTTCTCCAGCAGCGACTAGATTTGTGAGGGACTTGCTTCTAACACACTGGAAATCCACATGGCGACTCTTCCCTTCTTCTTTTTCCCAGGACATCTGGATAAAGGGGCGCTGCACATAATTATAGATTACTTCCGACCGGCCGCCAGGTCTCCTCTTAATTTTTTCTTTACAGGTAGGATAACCTGAAACGGGGAAAAAAGGCCATCATAACCCCAGAAAATCGATTACTCGGGTTCCCATACTTCCNCCAGGAAGCAAAATAATGTGTGAAGAATGATGGGATACACAAAATAGATGACTAACAAGGACCTACTGTTTAGCACAGGGAACTCTACTCAGTACTCTGTAATGGCCTATATGGGAAAAGATTCTAAAAAAGAGTGTATGTGTATGTGTATACATAGGCATGTGTGAAGTGAAAATCACTCAGTCGTGTCCGACTCTTTGCAACCCCATGGACTACACAGTCCATGGAATTCTCCAGGCCAGGATACTGGAGTCTGTAGCCTTTCCCACCTCCGGGGGATCTATAGGCATACATTTATTAATATATGTAAATATATGCATATAAATGTGTATATATACATATATGTATGTGCATGCTCGCAAAGAGTCAGTCATGTCTGACNCTCTTTGCAACCCCATGGACTACACAGTCCATGGAATTCTCCAGGCCAGGATACTGGAGTCGGTAGCCTTTCCCACCTCCGGGGGATCTATAGGCATACATTTATTAATATATGTAAATATATGCATATAAATGTGTATATATACATATATGTATGTGCATGCGCGCAAAGAGTCAGTCATGTCTGACTCTTTGGGACCCCATGGACTGTAACTCACCAGGCTCCTCTGTCCATGGGATTTTTCAGGCAAGAATACTGAAGTGGGTTGCCATGCCCTCCTCCAGGGGATCTTCCCAGCCCAGGGATCGAACCAGCACCTCTTGCATCTCTGCACTGCAGGTGGATTCTTTACCACTGAGCCACCAGGAAGCCCAATATATATGTATATGTATTAGTAAATGTATACAAGCATATGTGTGTGTATATAACTGACTCATTTTGCTGTACCACTGAAATTAACACAGCAATGTAAATCAACTCTAGTCCAATAAAAAAAAATTGTTTTTAAATCACTTAGCTTCTAAAACGAAAAAAAAAGAAAACAGGATGAGGGGAACAGGCCAAAATGACCTGGAACCAGCTGGAAAGGGCAGGTCANTTCAGTTCAGTTGCTCAGTCACTTTCTCCCCCCCCTCCGCCAACCCCGGCCCGCGCGGCCACGCGGCTGAGTCACCCGGCGCTTCACGCTGAGTCCCCTCCTCTATCTCTTTAAATTGTTCGTGTAAGAATGCTTCCTTAACCTATATCTACACACACACACACACACACACACACACTCCCTACCTCTGCCCACTGAGAGAGCCTGGATGCAGTAAAAGCCAATAGCAGTGACCACATGTAACTTCAGACTCTTGGTTTCTAAATGTCACTCTGCAGTGAAACAGATCAGGGCTTCTCGGAATAAAGACTTCTCGAACTGGGACAGAGCAGATAGAAGGCGAGCCTGTATTGCTGTGCTGCGTGTGTGTGAGCCGAGTCGCTCAGCCCTGCCGACTCGTGCCACCCCATAGACGGTAATCTTTCAGGCTCCTGTGTCCATGGGATTTTCCAGGCAAGAACACTGGAGTGGGTTGCCATGCCCTGCTGTGCCAGGAAGCAAAATAATGTGTGAAGAATGATGGGATACACAAAATAGATGACTAACAAGGACCTACTGTCTAGCACAGGGAACTCTAGTCAGTACTCTGTAATGGCCTATATGGGAACAGATTCTAAAAAAGAGTGTGTGTGTATGTGTATACATAGGCACGTGTGAAGTGAAAATCACTCAGTCGTGTCCAACTCTTTGCAACCCCATGGACTACACAGTCCACGGAATTCTCCAGGCCAGGATACTGGAGTCGGTAGCCTTTCCCACCTCCGGGGGATCTATAGGCATACATTTATTAATATATGTAAATATATACATANGTGTATGTGTATACATAGGCACGTGTGAAGTGAAAATCACTCAGTCGTGTCCAACTCTTTGCAACCCCATGGACTACACAGTCCACGGAATTCTCCAGGCCAGGATACTGGAGTCGGTAGCCTTTCCCACCTCCGGGGGATCTATAGGCATACATTTATTAATATATGTAAATATATACATATAAATGTGTATATATACATATATGTATGTGCATGCTCGCAAAGAGTCAGTCATGTCTGACTCTTTGGGACCCCATGGACTGTAACTCACCAGGCTCCTCTGTCCATGGGATTTTTCAGGCAAGAATACTGAAGTGGGTTGCCATGCCCTCCTCCAGGGGATCTTCCCAACCCAGGGATCGAACCAGCACCTCTTGCATCTCCTGCACTGCAGGTGGATTCTTTACCACTGAGCCACCAGGAAGCCAAAATATATGTATATGTATTAGTAAATGTATACACGCATATGTGTGTGTATATAACTGACTCATTTTGCTATACCACTGAAATTAACACAGCAATGTAAATCAACTCTAGTCCAATAAAAAAAATTGTTTTTAAATCACTTGGCTTCTAAAATGAAAAAAAAAGAAAACAGGATGAGGGGAACAGGCCAAAATGACCTGGAACCAGCTGGAAAGGGCAGGTCAATTTGGGAACAGCTGGAACATCAAAATAAACAGTGATTTTAATAGATTACAGTCCTTTGACGCTCTGAGTTTATCCTGATATGACTAAATAAATGAATAAATCGAGAGTTTTGACAAGGAACAGGGTATTTACATGACCCCAAAAGATCTTCCCAGAAAACACATTAATCACGAAGAGGAAAAGAGTAACTTTACAGTGGAGAAGGCTGCAAGACTCCACCTTAGCCTCAACATCCTGATGGCTGTAAGATCCCATCACTTCTGTGACCCACCTGCCGGAAGCGCATGACTGGAATCTGATTGGGAGAGGATATCAGATGAACACAAATTCATGGGCATCCTAGCCAAAATTGGCCTTGTAATGTTCACAAGAGTCACGGAGGTCAAGGAAAAAATGGAAAAATTTTCTGGACTAAAGGAAGCAAAAGAGACATGGCAACAAAATGCACTGCGAGACCTAGAATGGAACCCCTGCTGGAAACACCGTTATTGGGACAACGGGTGACGCTGGAGTGGAGCAAGAAAATTAGTCTCAGTTGCTCAGTCGTGTCTGACTCTTTGTGACCCCATGGACTGTAGCCCACCAGACTCCTCTGTCCATGGGATTTTCCAGGCAAGAGTACTGGAGTGGGTTGCCATTTCCTTCTCCAGGGGATCTTCCTGACCCAGGAGTTGAACCTGAGTCTCTTACGTCTCCTGCATTGGGAGGAGGAGGTTCTTTATTATTGAGCCACTTGGGAAGTCCCAGCATGAAGATTAGATGGTAGTAATTCATCATTGCTAATACGTTTTTATTTCTGAGGTTATGCTTTATGTAAGAGATGATCCTGTGTGTAGGAAATACTTTAAATATCTGTAAGTGTTGGAGCATAAGTTTGGCAACTCATTTTTATATGGTTTAGGAAAAATAATTTCCTTGTACTGTACGTGCAACTTTTCAGCAACTTTGAGATCTTTCCAATTTAAAAATATTAAAGCCTGCTTTTGAAATTTGTTTGAACACATGGGGGTAAGAAATGTATTTGACACACACAAAAAAACAGTACAGAACATATTTGTGAAACTAAAACACATCATGAAACAAAGCATCAGTTCATTTCAGTCACTCAGTCGTGTCCGACTCTTTGCGACCCCATGAATCGCAGCACGCCAGGCCTCCCTGTCCATCACCATCTCCCGGAATTCACTCAGACTCACGTCCATCGAGTCGGTGATGCCATCCAGCCATCTCATGCTCGGTCATCCCCTTCTCCTCCTGCCCCCAATCCCTCCCAGCATCAGAGTCTTTTCCA
>SJYX01005724.1:250664-261742 GCA_006410675.1 Oreotragus oreotragus
CTTCCTGACCTGCATACAGATTTCTCAAGAAGCAGGTTAGGTGGCCTGGTATTCCCATCTCTTTCAGAATTTTCCACAGTTTATTGTGATCCACACAGTCAAAGGCTTGGGCATAGTCAATAAAGCAGAAATAGATGTTTTTCTGGAACTCTCTGGCTTTTTCCATGATCCAGCGGATGTTGGCAATTTGATCTCTGGTTCCTCTGCCTTTTCTAAAACCAGCTAGAACATCAGGGAGTTCACGGTTCACGTATTGCTGAAGCCTGGCTTGAACAAAGCATAGCCTTGCTCAAAAAGATCATAACACATAAATCAAATACACTTCAATAAAATAATTTTTTAATATAATAGTGAATGGATTATCATATTAAGTGAAGTAAGCCAGACAAAGACAAATATTATATGATATCACTTATATGTGGAATCTAAAAACTAATACAGATAATTTATAAAACCGAAACAGACACACAGACACAGGAAAGAAATTTACGGTTACCAAAGGGGAAAGGGGGGAGGGATAAATTGGGAATTGGGGATTAACAGATACACAGTATTATATATAAAACATAAACAACAAGGACCTACTGTATAGCACAGGGAACTATATTCACTGTCTTGTAATAACCTATAATGGGAAATAATCTGAAAACCAGAATGTACACCTGAAATGTTGTATATCAACTTCAGTTTTTTAAAAGGGTACTATCAAATGTGGTTTTATAAATGGTTAACATAACACAGGAAAAAGAAATTCTAAGACACACAGAAAAGAAACAGACTCCAAAAGCACTGGTGGAGACTTACTAAGTTGATTTCCTGACCTACAAATTTTGTCCACAAGCATATTATTAATATAAGAGCAAATACATATATAGGTTGTATCACGCCCTGGGCACTGCTCTAAGTACTTGACAAATACTGCTTAATCCTCACAACAATCTTAGGAGGAAGGTAACATTCACTCCCATCTTAAAGGTAATGATACTAAAGCCGAAAAAGGTTAAGTAATGTGCCCAAGGTCACGCAGCCAAGAAAAGGTGGGGCTTGCTTAGAATTTTAGGCTGCCTTCACAAAAGGCCTTGCAAAAGGAATATGATTATCCCTCATTTGACAGGTTGGGTAACCAAGGCTCAGAGAAACTAAACGGCCTGTTCATGGCCAGGCTGATTCTGAAAGCAGAGACTAGTCCTCAAGAACAGACTTGCATAATCAGGGAGAAACGATGTCAATGCTTAGATCCCGAACCAGCTTAGAATTTTAGGCTGCCTTCACAAAAGGCCTTGCAAAAGGAATATGATTATCCCTCATTTGACAGGTTGGGTAACCAAGGCTCAGAGAAACTAAACGGCCTGTTCATGGCCAGGCTGATTCTGAAAGCAGAGACTAGTCCTCAAGAACAGACTTGCATAATCAGGGAGAAACGATGTCAATGCTTAGATCCCGAACCAGGAACCACTGTTTGCTCATCTAACCCAGTTACAAGAACAAGCCTCCTACTTTCACCAGCACTCAGGCTGCCGGACAAGAGCTTCGCTGTCCAACAAGGTAGTCACAAGCCACAAGCGGCTGGTTAAATTTAATTCAAATTAAACAAAATTTAAACTTTGATGGCTCTCACTCACCACCTTTAAACGCGCACTCATGAGCTCATCGTCAGCACAGAGCACAGCAGAGGCTGCAGACCATTTCCGTGGGCCCTGGAGGTTCTGTTGGACAGGGTGGAACCTAGAGATTGCCTTGCAAGGGCTTGACAACTGTTTTTTTCAAAAGCAGGGACTGGGATATTCTGGGTTTTCTTTAATATATGCTAGAGCACATCCTATCAGATTTTTTCCTAACAACCACATTTAAATGTGTTTTTATTGAAGTCACAGGCTTCCCTGGTGGCTCAGATAGTAAAAAAAAAAATCTGCCTATAATGCAAGAGACCCAGGTTGGATCCCTAGGTCAGGAAGATCCCTTGGAGAGGGAAATGGCAACCCACTCCAGCATTCTTGCCTGGGAAATCCCAGGGACAGAGAAGCCTGGCAGGCTACAGTCCATGGGTTCACTAAGACATGACTGAGCATATTTCACTTTCACTTTTTTTCATCCATTGAAGTGATGTTGTCAAACTTTTCATATAAACTAACAAGGTAGTAAGTAAATAAAGCCCCAAAACTCCAACTTCAACTTGGGTTTCAGTCCATGGCCATGATTGCTGATGGCATTTGTAAACTCCCACCTTATAAATTTCTTTTTTGTTTTTGTTTGTTTTTTTCTGGCATGTGGAACTTCGCCAATCAGGGATCGAACCTCCACCCCTTGCAGTGGAAGCTCCAAGTCTTAACCACCGCCAAGGAAGTCCCACCTTGTAGATTTCTAATCCAGTGGCGTGAAACCCCAGATCTTGCTCTGAATGTGGCATTCTGTGCCACATGATATAATTATTGCCCTGAAGAATTACAAGAGCAGAGCTCAGTAAGCGAAGCGTCTGCAAATAACTGCAGCTACCAGTCATCAAATGTTCTACCCACCTAGGGCTGTTACAGGCCTAATCGCCACTATTTTCACGCTAACCCTAGAGGGCTTCCCTGATAGCTCAGTTGGTAACGAATCTGCCTGCAGGGCAGAAGACCCCGGTTTGATTCCTGGGTCGGAAAGATCCACTGGAGAAGGGATGGGCTACCCACTCCAATATTCTTGGGCTTCCCCTGTGGCTCAACTGGTAAAGAATCTACCTGCAGTGAGGGATACCTGGGTTTGATCCCTGGGTTGGGAAGTTTCCCTGGAGAAGGGAAAGGCTACCCACTCCAGTATTCTGGCCTGGAGAATTCCACGGACTGTAATGAGTCAGACATGACTGAGCGACTTTCACTTGAACCCCTAGGAAGTACATGTGATGATCTTCATTTTACAAAATGAGGCACAGTGGCTCACAGAGGTAAAGTCACCTGCCCAAATCCACATAGGTAATAAATGTAGAATACAAACTAGATCTCTCCACCTCAAACTCCACATTCATCTTCTTCCTTTACCTAATCAAAAGAAAGGTTTCCCAGCTTGTGCTCGTGGTAAAGAACCGACCTGCCAATGCAGGACGCCTGAGTTTGATCCCTGGGTCAGGAAGATCCCCTGGAAGGGGCATGGCAACCCACTCCAGTATTCTTGAAGAGAGGATGCTAAGGTCGCACAGAGATGGACACAAATGAAGCGACTTAGCATGCACGCAACCTAAAGCAAACCAAGGAGAGACACGATTCTAGCACAAAAATAATTCTGATTCAGCCCACTGGAAATTCATCATGATATGGATCAAAGCAATTAGGATTACAATAGATTAATCACTGAATTTATGCTGATGATAGACATGTCAGAGGGAGGGTGGAGAGTAGGAAAAAATAACAGGCGTATGGGGGCAGATGAAAAGCCTGCAAAAAAAACATAATAATAAAGATTAAAGCTAAGAGTGAGGAGAGGAAATGTCCAGCTGGCTAATTTTTTCCCCGGTCTATTGCTGACACACCATCTAAACAGGCCCCAGTGTTCATCAACATCACCTCTGCCATGGGGATTGAAATTACACACCTTTTCCATCTTATCCACTAAGGTCCAGTGCTGTGGTGGAAGAAATTTTCACGTACTGAGATTCCAGGAACTCATTCTGGCTTATATATGAGCTTACAAACTTTCTCTTTTTTTGGCCTCGCTGCTCGACATGTAGGATCTTAGTTCCCCCACCAGGTATCGAACGCAGACCTTCAGCAGTGAAAACGCAGAGTCCTAACCACTGGACCACCAGGGAATTCCCAAGCTAACTTAAATTTTATGCTAATTAGGACAGCAAGTTTTGTGGCGTATCAGAAGCAGTTCATCTGCTTTAACCATGAAAGAAAATGCATTTAAAAATTCAAATGGGGTAACTGTGGTTCAGTCATTCAAAATGGAGCTGAGTGGCCACTGCGGATGTGGTTTCAGACACATTCCTGCATCACTTGAGAACTTGCATTTTCTGAACTGTACCGGATTTGAGAATACCACCAGCCATTTTCAAAACAATATCCGCTAGCAGCTGCCAGCTGCAACCTTATGGTCTCAAGAACTCCCATTGTAACTAAGCAACCCATTCTGGATCCCAACCAACCCTTGCTTAAACAGCACCCTTACTTCTCGCCAGCTCCAGTCCTGATTCTTGACAAACAATTTATGTAATTTTGTGGTTTTTGCTTTTACAAGCCTCCCTCTTTTTGTAGTCTAGCGGAACACAATTCAAGTGCTTCTTGAATCTATGTCTCCTGGGCTTTTGCTCTGTTTGGCTCAAACAAAAATTCAAAATTGTCTATTCCTATTAACAGTTTGTTTATTGCTTATGTCCACTGACAGCTGTAATAATGGGAAGTTTTATGTCTGAAACTGTTCATACAGCGGCCTCAGGCGGTAACCTGAGCACTCAAAGAGCACCGAGAAATTAAATGTACATTTTTAATTTAATTTTAATGATTTAAAGTTAAATGTAGGGACAGAACTTCCCTGAATCTGCCTGCCAATTCGTGGGTCACGGGTTCAATCCCTGGTCCAGGAAGATCCCACATGCCCCACTGCAACTATACCTAAGCGCCACAACTACTGACCCCGTGCTCTGCAACAGGAGAAGCTGCCACAATCAGAAGCTGGAGCACAGGGGCTAGAGAGTAACTGCCGCTCGACCGCAGCTAGAGAAAGCCTACTGGCCGCAATGAAGACCTGGCACAGCCAAAACAAAGTCTGAAAAGAACAGGAAGTGGAAACCAAAAAAAAGTTAGATATATGTAACACATGTGGCTGGTGGCTACCGTACTGAACAGCACAGCACTAAATGGCAAGATGCAGAAGTTAGGACAGGGCTTTCCCATTTGCGACCCCCAAAACCTAGCATGTGAACTAGTTGTTTAAGGGGCACCGTCCGAGGTCAGACTCCCTGGGTCCAAATCTCTGTTCTGGGAAACTTTGAGGAAGCACTTAATCTTGTCTGTATCTCAGTGTTTGCATCTGTAACATATAATATAAATTTACATATATATATATATATATATATATATAATGGAGTATTACTCAGCCACAGAAAGAATGAAATAATGCCATTTGCAGCAGCATGGATGGAGCTAGAAATTATCATATAAAAGTGAAGTAATCAGAGAAAGACAAATATAGGATATCATATTCTGGCTATTGTAAATAGCCCCAGTGAATATTGGGGTGCATGTATCTTTTTGAATTATGATTTTTTCCGGATATATGCCCAGGAGTGAGATTGCTGGGTTATATGATGGTTCTATTTTTAGTTCTTTAAGGAAGCTCCATACTGCTCTCCACAGTGGCAGTACCAATTTAGAGTCCCAACCAACAGTGTAGGAGGGTTAAATCCACTAGTTTAAACCTGTATGTTTTTTTCCAACACTACAAGCAAGTAACTCAATTCTGACACTATCTACTGAGAGATAGCATCGGATTCCACAGGTTAAAAGCTCAGTCCAGGCCTCCTGCCACCAACTACAGATGTCAATCACAAGTCCAGGTTGTCACCTGTGCTTCTGACTGATGGGCGATAGCTCAGAGGTTCCCACAACCCTCTCCTTGGTGTTGGTTAATTTGCTCGAGCAACTCAAGGAACTCAGAGAGGGACTTCCCTGGTGATCCAGGGGTTAAGACTCCTCTCTCCCAACGCAGGGAGCCTGAGTTTGATCCCTGGTTGGGGAACAAAAATCCTGCATGCTGTGTTGCCAAAATAGAAGAAGGGGGAAGGGGAGATAATGTATTGAACTGAATAAAATGAAAATACAACAGAATCAACTTAAAAAAAAATTTTAATAAAGAACTCAGAAAGACATTTTACTTACTGAATTACTGGTTTATTACAAAAAGATGTAACTCAGAAACAGCCAGAAGGAGGAGATGCACAAGGCAAGATACCAAGATTGGGCGGAGGAGTTCCAGACACTCCATCCTCCTAGCACCTCCACAATTCGTTGACCCGGAAGCTCTCTGAACCCTATCTTTTTGGGGGTTTTGGTGGAGGCTTTTGGGGTTTTGGGTGGAGGCTTCATTACCTAGACATGATTGATTAAATCTTTGGCCACTGGCGATTGATTTCAACCTCCAACCCTTCTCTCTTCCTGGGAGGTGGGGGTTGGGAGGGCCTGAAAATTCCAACCTCTCTAATTACACGGTTGATTCCCCAGGTAACCAGCCCCCATCCTTAGGTGCTTTCCAAAAGTCTCCTCATGAGGATAAACTCAGGTGTGGTTGAAAGGGGTTTATTATAAATATCAAGACTCTTTTACCGTTCTTATCACTTAGGAATTTCCAAGTGTTTTAGGAGCTCTGTGTCAGAAGCCAGGATGAAGACAAATATAGGTTTCTTATTTTAAATCACAATATCACAGTATCTATGGTTGACTCTTGCTTGAATCGTCGTTATAAAGGTTGTCAAATGGTGACTGCTCCAATGCTAATTATTCCTTCTACATCATTCTTTAATTTGTAACTCTAAGAATGTGCTTTTGCTCCTTTTTATTTTAAATCAGACTGTAGTCATGAATTCTTGTTCATTTAGTGGATTATAATCCTTTTTTTGTTGCTGTTGTTTAGTGGCTAAATTGTGTCCAACTCTTTTGCGACCCCATGGACTGAAACCTGCCAGGCTCCTCTGTCCATGGGATTTCCCAGCCAAGAATACTGGAGTGGGTTGCCATTTCCTTCTCCAGGGGAAACTTCCCAACCCAGGGATCAAACTCAAGTCTCCTGCATTGGCAGGCAGGTGGATTCTTTACCACCACGCCACCAGGGAAGCCCAATAATCCTTTACTATCTTTATTTAATCTGACGTTCAATTTGTTCCAGATTTGGTCATAAGAAGCCTCTTTAAGATGTCTTCCTGCATCCTTCTGACATCCCGACATCATTCTTTGAGTATTTCCTTACTTCTAGATTGCTTTTCTTTTAAAGATGGAGAAACTGAGGCGCAGGGAAGTTGAATAACTTGCTCATGTTGTCCTGATGTTAGTTGGCAGGACCAAGATTTGAACGCAAGCAGTGTGGTTCCAGAATCCAAGCTCTTAACCACTCAACCATATTCCACCTCACAGGGGCAGGAATCGTGACTTTTTCTTGGTAGCTAGTTCCCTGACCGAGCCTGGTGGGCTGCCGTCTGTGGGGTCACACAGAGTCGGACACGATTGAAGTGACTTAGCAGCAGCAGCAGCAGTTCCCTGACCAAGGATTGAACCCGGGATGCCAGCGGTGAGAATATGGTGCCCTAACCACTGGACAGCCAGGGAATTCCCCTTAATATATACACAAACTGGGCTTCCCAGGTGGCTCTGTGGTAAAGAATCCGCCTGCCAATGCAGGAGATGCAGGTTTGATCCCTGGGTCGGAAGATCCTCTGAAGGAAGAAATGGCAACCTGCTCCAGTATTCTTGCTAGAGAAAAAAATCCCATGGACAGAGGAGCTTGATGGACTACAGTCCATGGGGTTGCAAAGAGTCACATACAACAGAGCAACCGAGCACATACACGCACATAGATGTTAAGTATACATGCTTGGATTTATTCTGGCATTCTTTTTTTTAACTGAAGCAGAGTCAATTTACAATGTTGTGATAGTTTCAAGCGTGCAGCGATGTGATTCAGATACATACATATCTATATTTATATTCTTTTTCAGATAAACCATGACTTCTTGTTCAAAGCTATATCCTCACCACTCAGCATGACGCCTTATCCATGGTAAGTATTAAATATAAATATGTTAAACAATGAAAGTGATGAAAGTGAAAGAGAAGAGTGAAAAAGTTGGCTTAAAGCTCAACATTCAGAAAACTAAGATCATGGCATCTGGTCCCATTATTTCATGGCAAATAGATGGGGAAACAGNAAAAAAAAAAAAAAAGAGTTTATTGGTGGTTTTACGAATTGCAATTTGGAGACACGGACCAGGTAAAGGCAAAAGAGTGTTCCGAGGAAGAGGAAAAGTCAGGGGCTCATAAAGCCGAAACGCCACAAGGTTGTTAAAAGTTGCCGGGCAAGAATTGTGATTGACTCTAACGAGAGTCAGAAAATATTTGTCCTCAGGGAATCACAAGTTGTTTTAGGGTAGAAGTCCAACAAGTAGACAGATGGTCACGAGTCATTTTAGGACAGCGTGTGGTAAGGATCTTGAATTTCTGGCAGGTGATCTGATCTTTGATCAGATTCCATCCAGGCTGAGCGTGCAGAAGTCACACTTCCTTACTAGCCTCCTGGCTTCATTTCAGAGTCCTCGCTTAGCAATACCAACTCCATTTTATAAAAACTTTTTATTTGTATTGGGGTATAGCCGATGAACAACACTGTGATAGTTTCAGGTGAACAGCGAAGGGACTCAGCCACACACACACATGTCCTGTCTCCCCCAACTCCTCTCCCATCCAGGCTGCACAAAACAATGAGCAGAGTTCCATTTGCTATACGGTAGGTCCTTCTTGGTTATCCATTTTAAATATACCAGTCTGTACTGTACTGTATTTCAAACTCTCTAACTATCCCTTCCCCCAGACAACCATAAGACCAACTCCATTTTTACCTTCCTCTCAAATTAGAAGAAAATCACTCGACCCTGTTGAAAATTCTGACTTTAAATCTGTGATAATATAACCTTCAGTGGGCCCTTAATTCTGCCTAGAAAGCAGCCTAGACTTTTCTGGTCCCATATACTTGCATGCTCTCCTATTTTATTTCTTCTCAGCGCTCCACGAATCTCCTCCTGTTATCCTCTTAGATGCCACGCGAGTGAAAAGGTACTCAGAATGCTTAGGGACTAGGCCTTCCCTGGTGGCTCAGCTGGTAAAGAATCCGCCTGTAATAGGGAGACTTGGGTTCGATCCCTGGGTTGGGAAGATCCCCTGGAGAAGGGAAAGTATTCTGGCCTGGAGAGTTCTATAGACTGACTGTATAGTCCATGGGGTTGCAAAGAGTTGGACACAACTGAGAGACTTTCACTTTCACTTTCTGGCGGTCCAATGGTTAAGACTCCACATTTCCATCACAGGGTGGGATAGCCAATTTTGAAAAGGGTCTGCTAGTTTCTTATTAAAATTAATATACCCCCATCCTTTGACACAGCGATTCCATTCAATATTTATGCCAGAGAAATGAAAGCCTGTGTTCGTAAAAACAAATATACAAGAACACTCACACCAGCTTTATACATAATAGCCCCAAACTGGAAACAGGTGTCCAGCAATAGAAGAATGAATAAACAAACCGTGACAATACCATATTTCACTGAGTGAAAGAAGCCTTACCCCCCAAAGGATACACAGTATATCTTCATCTATACAAAGCTCTAAAGCTTTAGATATTGAGCACTTAAAACGTGGCTAGTGGGGACTGAAAGGTAACATAAGCATAGGATAACATAAGCATGGGACTCCGAAGACTTAGTACAACCACCCAAAAATATCTTATGAATAATGCTTTCACACTGACTATATATTTAAATGATAATGAAAAGTGAAGGTGTTGGTCGCTCAGTCCTGGTCTGACTCTTTGAGATCTCCGTGGACTGTGGCCCCCCAGGCTCCTCTGTCCATGGGATTTTCCAGGCAAGTGTATTGGAGTGGGTTGCCACGCCCTTCTCCAGGGAATTTTTCTCAACCGAGGGGTTGAACCCGAGTCTCTATGTCTCCTGCACTGGCAGGCAAGCTCTTTACCACCAGCGCCACCTGGGAAGCCAGCCGCAGGTAAGAGAGAACACAACAAATACACTTAAAGTTCACTCTCGTATTTGTTATAATAGAACTTCTATTATGTATTAAATAGTGTGCACATAAGTCTATGAGGAAAAAGCATTTTGATGACCCAGATTTGGTTCAAAAGACTGGAGTTAGGTTTTCATTTTTTTGTTGCTGTTCAGAATATTGTATAAGAAGAGATACTATTTTGTTGTGATAACATTAAATATGTTCAGTTCAGTTGCTCAGTCGTATCCGACTCTTTGTGACCTCATGTACCACAGCACTCCAGGCCTCCCTGTCCATCACCAACTCCCACCCAAACCCATGTCCATTGAGTGGGTGATGCCATCCAAACATCTCATCTTCCGTCATCCTCTTCTCTTCCTGCCCTCAATCTTTCCCAGCATCAGGATCTTTTCCAATGAGTCAGCTCTTCACATCAGGTGACCAAAGTATTGGAGTTTCAGCTTCAACATCAGTCCTTCCAATGAACACCCAGGACTGATCTTCTTTAGGATGGACTGGTTAGATCTCCTTGCAGACCAAGAGACTCTCAAGATTAAATATGTATGCACTGTAAAATATTTTTTAACTATAAAGATCATATAAAAAAGAATTGGATCTTCTCTTTTTACCTGTTTAACATGAATACTAGAAAACTGTTATTTAGATATGTAATTTAAGTGTGTTTTGCAATATACTTCTGTTGGGCCATGATGGTCTAAAACTTAGAAATAAGATAAAAGGGGAACCACATATAACAGATCCATCCAGGGATTATCTGATTCTCTGTGGGTAACAGGGATATGTCTTCTTACCTAGAGCCCAGTGCTTGGAAACAAAGAGAAACCACCACAATGAGAAGCCGGAGCACCACAGTGAGGGGCAGCCTCCCGCTCGCTGCAGCTAGAGAAAGCCCACACACAGCTTTCCTGTGGGGAACCTCGGGCTGTGCAGAACCTGGGGAGCGTAGCCAGCCGGGGGAGGGCTGGAATCCTGACTGTAAAAAAGGTGCCTGGGTGCCCAGCACAGTCAAATATAAAACCCAGCAGAGTCAAATATAAAAATATATAAATAAAAGCCTAAACGCTGGGCTGGAAGAAGCACAAGCTGGAATCAAGATCGCCGCGAGAAATATCAATCACCTCAGATATGCAGATGACACCACCCTTATGGCAGAAAGTGAGGAGGAACTAAAAAGCCTCTTGATGAAAGTGAAAGAGGAGAGTGAAAAAGTTGGCTTAAAGCTCAACATTCAGAAAACGAAGATCATGGCATCCGGTCCCATCACTTCATGGGAAATAGATGGGGAAACAGTGGAAACAGTGTCAGACTTTATTTTGG
>SJYX01005724.1:263041-284471 GCA_006410675.1 Oreotragus oreotragus
AAAAAAAAAAAAAAAAAAACAGAAACGATATTGAAGCAAATCGAATAAATACCTTTTTAAAAATGGTCCACATAAAAAGACTCTTTAAAAAATGAGATTCAAAATGAATTCTTGTCTTATAGGGTGATAAAACCTTACTCTCTGGGGCTTTATTGTTTACTGGGCAGAAGTCATTCTGTCAGAAATTATTTTCTTTACCAAACAAAAATTATTTGCAATGATCTGAACTGTGAGGCAATAAATTTCTGTTATCTTAATCACTAAAGGTCCAGTGGTTAAGACTTTGCTTTTCAATGCAGCAGGGGAGCAGGATGCAGGGTCCATCCCTGGTCAAGGAAGTAAGATCCACATGCCTTGCAGTCAAAACACTAAAACATAAAGCAGAAGCAATATTGTAACAAATTCAATAAAGACTTTAAAAATGGTCCACATCAAAACAAATGAAAAAAATTTTATGATAGTAATACTAAAATGATATAATCTGATAATGCAAATATTCCTGCCTGGCATATTATAGTTGACTATTTCTCTCTGGATACTGACCAGTTCTTTTAGCATTCCCGATCACCTATATGCATGTGCTCTTGGAATTCTCCTTTGAACTGGTTGCAACATTTTACATAAGGGTCTCATTCATAAATGAGTTAAATAAAATCTTGGACATCCTGGATCTGTGTAAGAGCTGATTTTACTTTTTGAAACATATTATCCGTCAGCACCCACTTCCCAAATTTGGAACTTCCTCCAAAAATTAGAAAACTCCCACCCCCACAGAATGAGAGGTGATAAAAGGATGATTTCCAGTCTCGACACCCTCAGAAACCCAGGAGCCCTCTGACTTATACTACTAAGATTGCAAAATACAGACTCAGAGTTACCTCTAAAGAGTGTAACACGCTGGTTGGCAGGTCTTGCTCATCAAAGCAAAAATCCCACAGGTTACATTAACAATCTTCATTCCAAGGTGTTCCAGGGTTTCCTTCTTGACTCAGTGGTAAACAATCTGCCTGCCAATGCAGGAGATGTGGGTTTAATCCCTGATCTGGGAAGATCTCACATGCCATGGAGCAACTGAGCCTGGGGGCCACAAATATCAAGCCCTAGAGCCCGGGAGCTGCAGCTACTGAACACAAGTACCCATGCTCAGCAACCAAAGAAGCCGCAGCAACGGGAAGCCCAAGCGCTGCAGTGAAGAGTAGCCCCCTCTTGCCGCAACTAGAGAAGGCCGACATTGAGCAACAGAGACCCAATGCAGCCAAATAAATACAAAAATAAATAAAATCAGATAATAGTAATATAAAAAAAAAAAGATATTCCAATAAGGTGGACTTCCCTGGTGGTCCAGTGGTTAAGACACAGTGCTTCCACTGCAAGGAACACAGTTTAAGCCCTGGTCAGGGAACAAAGATCCCACAATGCCTCCCAGCATGGCCGAAAAACAGAAGGAAAAAAAAAGGCATTCCAGTTAAGAGACAGAGGCTAGAATTCAGTCTGAACTCACCTTGGCTGAAACACAGGCAGTTGAGTTTTTAAGAACTGGGGTGGGAAGTCGAGGGGCAGGTCATCTCTGTTTGCTAACTGTCTTCACCCAAGGGAAAAGGAAGCGGTCTTGCAACATCAGGACGAGGAGCAGTGTCACAACTTGGACTGAAGTCAGGAAACTAGGAGACAGATGTCCTGTCTCCTGTGATGTTTATATTTCAAAGAGATAGATCCCAGGTCCTTTCAAATGACAGTTCCTGGGTTGTAAAACTGGCAAGAGGCTTTTAGAGACTTATATGCAACCCGCTCCAGTATTCTTGACTGGAGAATCCCTTGGACAGAGGAGCCTGGCAGCTAAAGTCCATAGGGTTGCAGAGAGTCAGACTTGAGTGAAGGGACTTTGCATGCACGCATGCATCTCAAAAGGACAAAGAATTTATGATATGCTAACTGTCTTCACCCAAGGGAAAAGGAAGCGGTCTTGCAACATCAGGACGAGGAGCAGTGTCACAACTTGGACTGAAGTCAGGAAACTAGGAGACAGATGTCCTGTCTCCTGTGATGTTTATATTTCAAAGAGATAGATCCCAGGTCCTTTCAAATGACAGTTCCTGGGTTGTAAAACTGGCAAGAGGCTTTTAGAGATTTATATGCAACCCGCTCCAGTATTCTTGACTGGAGAATCCCTTGGACAGAGGAGCCTGGCAGGCTAAAGTCCATAAGGTTGCAGAGAGTCAGACTTGAGTGAAGGGACTTAGCATGCACGCATGCATCTCAAAAGGACAAAGAATTTATGATGACAAGTCTTCTAAAGTACATGCTCTAAGAAATAGGAGGTCAGGACATCTGTGGTTAAGCTGTCTGGATTCTGGAAGGGATGAGGGTGAGAGGGAGTACAGTGGTTTAGAGGCAGGAAAAGTCTATCTAAAGTTTAGTTAAGCTGAGGGAAAAGTTACAGCACTTGTGATCATGCTCTATAAAGCTGGTCAGCCTGGGTTCAAACTTGAACTCCATTGCTTATTAGCTGGGTGACATGAGGTAAGTTACTCAACCACTCTGGGCCTAGTTTCCTCATCTTATAAAAAGCAGATGATTACTAGTTAATTCATTAATATTTAATTCAAAAAGCAGAGACATCACTTTGCCAACAAAGGTCCATATAGTCAAAGCTATGGTTTTTCCAGTAGTCATGTACAGATGTGAGAGTTGAACCATAAAGAAGGTTGAGCACCAATGAACTGATGCTTTCAAACCGTGCTGCTGGAGAAGACCCTTGAGAGTCCCCTGGACTGAAAGGAAATCAAACCAGTCAATCCTAAAGGAAATCAATCCTGAATATTCATTGGAAGGACTGATGTTGAAGCTGAAGCTCCAATACTTTGTCCACCTGATGTGAAGAGCCAACTCATTGGAAAAAGCCATTATGCTAGGGAAGATTGAAGGCAGGAGGAGAAGGGGATGACAGAGGACAAGCTGGTTAGATGGTGTCACCGAATCAATGGACATGAGTTTGAGCAAGCACTGGGAGATGGTGAGGGACAGGGAAGCCTGGTGTGCTGCAATCCAGCACACGTCACAAAGAGTTGGACGTGACTTATCAATTGAACGACAACAATACTTAATTCACAGGATGGTTGGTTAGATTAAATATGTTAATCCAAGTACAGCCCTTAAACCACTACCTGGTACATAATAAATATATGACTTGCTGTGGGTTAAATTACTGTGCCATTCTTAGCCTGCATTTCCCCAAACCATGCTATCTAAGAATTATACGGAAAATTAAATGAGAAGATGGATGCATACAACCTTAGCCCAAGCCTGGCATCTGGCAAGACTCTTTTAAAGGACCGATATTCCCATAACTAGAGTTACCATTACTGATACTTGTATTATTTGTTTCTCAGGCTCAAAAACCTATTTTGTTACAATATCACTACTTACTATTATTATTAACTCACATATTCCCTATTATGAATGGTAATATCAGCAATATAACTTTTTTTTTTTAGCTGCCCTAAATCGTTTATGGGATCTTAGTTCCCCCACCAGGGACTGAACCCTGGTCCTCTATAGTGAAACCACAGAGTCCTTAGGACTTCCCTGGGGGTCCAGTGATTAAGACTCTGCACTCCCAATGAGAGGGCACAGGTTCAATCCCCGGTGGGGGAACTAAGATCCCACATGCCATGCGGTGCAGTCAAAAAAAGAAAGAAAGCACAGAGTCCTAACCACAGGACTGCCAGCGAATTCCCAGTATTACTATCTCACTATTCCGCACATCTGGCCCCCCTCTTCAGGCAGTCCAGAAGCCTGCCAGGGTTTCTCCTTCCCAAGCCAGGCTTTCCCCCGCTGGCCCCCCAACCCTTCATCTGATTGGAGAAGGTGATGGTGAGGCTCAGGCCCCAAGTTCCCAACAGGAAGCAAAGACTGACAGCAGCACCTGCCAGCCCTTCGGACAAGTGGGATGCCATGACCGAGCCACTGAATGATTCTTTTTTTTCTTTTCATTGTGAAGCTAGGCTATTTTTTCCTATATCATTTTAAAGGTTACTTTCCATTTACAGTTATTAAAGAATAGTGGCTATATCCCCCGTGTTGTGCAATGATTCTTAAGAAACCAGATGGATAGCAAGCAGGTAAACCCATGAAACAAAACTCCCCTCTGCTCCCAAGCATTGCTAAGAGTCCCATTCACCCCTCCACATTGCTCAGGTCTCACCTGGTCTCCCTCTCACCAGTGGGACAGCCCACGTGTGCCGCTCAACTCAGGAGGGGAAAGGTGTTCAAGCGCGACTTTCCCCAGGAGCTGTAACTCTGGATCTCAGTTTCTCTATCTCGGTCTTGGCATTCCCACCCTAGGTCAACTTCCCACGAGTCTGGTGTCAGCAGCGAACTAGGAATAACTCCTATAAAACACTACACAGGACTTCCCTGGTGGTCCAGTGGCTAAGACTCCACACGCTTAGACTCCTTCAAAGTACAGGGCCCAGGTTTGACCCTTGGTCAGGAAACTAGATTCCCACGTGCCGAAACTCAAACATCCCTCACAACTAAGACTGGGCACAGTCAAATAAAGAAACAAATATTTTTTAACATTTTAAAACAAATAAAACACTATACAAAGTAATCAAACTTTTATTGAAGCCTTTATGTGCCAGACACGACACGGGCCCTGCTCTTGAGGAGCTCACAGTCTAGAAAAGAGAAGATGCCAAAAAAATGTTTCCCACAAAGATGGAAGGGCCTGGGGGGCGTGGGGTGGGCAGAGCCATCAACACCCCCGCCTCTCCTATCCCAGGTTGGCTGGAAGAGAGAACAGAGAGCTTATCACCGTTTCTCCCTCCCTCCCTGGGACAGCTCTGACTTCCCACTGTCCTAAGTATCAGGAGGACACCAGGGAGAGACAAAGATGCGGGGGATACAGCTGTTGCCCTCAAAAAGCTAGAACATGCCGGCAGGATATATATATACATATACAATGGTAACTTTGTGCCCCAAAGCCGCAAACCAGTGCAGCAAAAGCCGGGGAGAACGGGGGCTGGGCCAGCCCAGTCCGGGGGTTGGGAAAAGAAGTAATGGAAAGGGAGGTATCCAGGACCCAGGAAGTAGGGCAACAGGTGGAGAAGCTCAGAGTANGTAACTTTGTGCCCCAAAGCCGCAAACCAGTGCAGCAAAAGCCGGGGAGAACGGGGGCTGGGCCAGCCCAGTCCGGGGGTTGGGAAAAGAAGTAATGGAAAGGGAGGTATCCAGGACCCAGGAAGTAGGGCAACAGGTGGAGAAGCTCAGAGTAGGGCGCCAGCAGCCACAGCCAGCAGAAGAGTCACCCATCCCGCCCAAGGCGCCGCAGAGCCTTTACTATGGGTCACATATTTTACGGGGTACTGCCCCATATTTCTGCGGTCCTGGTGGCCACTAGCACCTCCAGCCAAGCTAGCTTCCTCTTCCTGGAAGGTCTCACGCCCCACCTCTTGCGGAGAAGTCTGGTTGGTCCGAGTTGGGGTGATGGGTTTGGTGGTGGACCGGGTGGTGGTGGGGACTGGGGTAGCTTTGGTGGGGACGGTGGAGGATGGGGCTGAGGTGGAGGTACTGACAGGTTTGGTCGGGGCCAGGGTGGTGGACCGAGGTGGGGGCAGCAAGACGAGAGGTGGGAATTGAGGGGAGAAGTAGGTCTTGTTGCGCAGGTCCGAGTTACAGCGGGACCCCTGGCAGCAGGAGCCGCTGAGCGTGAACCCTGGGCCTGTCGCCGAATCCCGGGTGCAGAACTCGTCCTGGACGCAGCCCCGGACAGGCAAGGACACGGTCACATTGGCTGCAGGAGAGAAACACGGGTAGGTCCATGGTTGGGGTAGGGGGTAGGCACAGCCAGAACAAAACTTAGGGGCAACACAAGACCAAGAACATCCAAAACAGAGGACGGAAGGGCTCCGCATCCATTAATCCCTATGTCTCCATTTGGGCCCCACTTTGAGAAACACTGTCCCGCTGTCTTTTGTATTCGCTAGACCACATTTCCCATAGGACTTAAGAGGAAAAATGTGTAGAATGAACTACAAGTTCCACAGTGCTTTGGAAGAAAGGTTTGAACTGGGATACAACACCTCTCAACAGGATGAAAGAGAGGAGGATTGCCTCCCTCTTCCTCCCGTGACTCCACCGTTGCCAAAATTCAGTCTTAGAGTCAGAACTCAGTTCAGTTCAGTCACTCAGTAGTGTTTGACTCTTTGCAAGCCCAGGGACTGCAGCATGCCAGGCCTCCCTGTCCATCACCAACTCCCAGAGTGTACTCAGACTCATGTCCATTGAGTCGGTGATGCCATCTAACCATCTCATCCTCTGTCATCCCCTTCTCCTCCCACCTTCAATCTTTTCCAGCATCAGGGTCTTCATCTCCCATACTACACCCCGCAGAGGATGGGATTTCAAGAACTCATGGTTCCCTGAGGCAGAGACCTGGAGGCNGTGATGCCATCTAACCATCTCATCCTCTGTCATCCCCTTCTCCTCCCACCTTCAATCTTTTCCAGCATCAGGGTCTTCATCTCCCATACTACACCCCGCAGAGGATGGGATTTCAAGAACTCATGGTTCCCTGAGGCAGAGACCTGGAGGCTGAATCACATCTCTCCTAATACTTTGGGGTGGGACAAAGTATTAGGAGACACTAACCTTTGAGTTTTAAGGACTAGATTCCCCACGATGCCTGGACAGAATCTTAGAGGCTTAAATACATTTCCCATTGCACATCCTCCCATTCTGCACCTGGCAAGCCTCTGTGAAAACATATTTCCTCCAAAACTCTGGGACAAAAGTAGTCCTATTCCCGTGCTATCCTGGCAATAGGACTGCATTTCTCATGATGCTCTAGGACAAGCCACCAACTTAGGCCTACGGTTCCCAGAAGGCGCGGGAAGGTGAGGGAACCCTTTGGGTAAAGGGGTACTATTACCTACCACCCATGAGGCCTCAGAAAAGGCTACCACGACCCGTGCAGGCCAGGTGCTTTGGAGCTCCTCTCACCTGCTGTCAAGGTGACGTTGCCGTCGAAACAGCCCTTGTAGAAATGGTCGCTGGCGTTGTAGCAGCTCACGACGGGAGGCGCCCTGCCCTGGCACTGCTTGCGGCTCAGTCCCACGCAGCTGTAGCACTCGACGCCGTTGGGCTGGTAGGCACTCTCATTGCCTGCGAAGAGGGCGAGGAGGAAGGAAGCGGTCCAGTGGGTTCAAGAAGCACTGACCTGCTCGTTGTCCCTCAAGTCCAAGTCTCCGCCCCTCGACGGACACGCAGCTCCGCCTCTAACCCCGCCCCCAGGGTGTGACCCCGCCCCCAGCCCTTGAGGATTTTTCCCGCCTCCTGCTTGCGGCCGCCCCCAGCCGCTCGGCCCAGGCGTGGCTCCGCCCCCAGGGCTTTGGCTCCGCCCCCACCGACCTGCGGGGTTGAGCGCTCGCGAGGTGAGGTTGAGTTTCGCGTTGCAGCGGTCCTGGGGACACTGCTGCAGCTGGATGAAGGCCAGAATCCCGTGAAGGTCCAGTCCGCGGTCATTCTTGCCGGGAATTCCCGAACCGCAGCCCCGCACTGCCACCGAGAATTGCCCGTGGACTGCGAAGAGGGGAGGGGGCGGGGTCAGAGGGGCGTGGCCTCTGGGCGGAGCCTCGAACAAATCGGCCCCAGAAGATAGGCAGGCTAAGGTGGGAGCACCGCGGAGAGGGGGTTCAGAAAGAGCAGATCCGAGGGCAAAGAACAACAGACTTGAGAGATCTGAGTATGAGGGGACAGAGAAGCTGACAGATACTGTACACAAAAGCTGGGATGGGGTAAGAGTGATAAGAAGGGGCACGACCACAGGGAGTCTCACCTGGAAAGCAACATCAGAAAGAACCTGAGACTGACGAAAAAGGCACAGGATCAGAGCTAGATGGAGCCTCCTAAGGAGCTGTGACCTCAGACAAGGGCGGGTCAGAGGGACCCGAAACCTCAGCCTTGGGACCCTAGGAGAGTATCTCTAGGGTGGGTCTCCATCACCAAAGTCCCCATTGAATGGGGGAGGCTTGGTTGGGGTGGAGAGGATTTTGGAAGGGTCAGAAGGCGATAGCGAGATCAAGCCAGGCTGTGCCCTTGAAGGAGACGAGGTCCCAGGTCTGGATTCTCCCAGATCACCCCTGCGCAGCGCTCAGTCCTCACCTCTCTAAACGCTAAAGGCGTGGGTGTGCCGAAAGGCCCAGGCCCTTGCAGACTGAAAGGAAAGAATGGGGATGCGTTCGAGTGGGTGTGGCCAAAGTTAGAAGGAGGGGCTGGACTCTAAGGAGGCGGGGCCCGGATGGAGGAGCTGGAAGCTAGTACGCAAGGACCAGGAGGTCGCACTCACTAGTCTCCACGGCCCCCACAGCCTCTGTGCAGACTTCCACGCCTGGTGCACACTTCATCGTCTTCATCTTCTGCGGCGAGCACCCGTCATCTGCGTTCTGCACGCAGCTGTAACACTCCAGGGCCTTCGCTCCTGGGGGCGCAGAGGCAAGTAGAACTGAGCGATCCCAACCGAAGTCTCCTCCCCAAAGAAGAAATAGTCCTTCCCACTCCCTCCAACCCTGTGCAACTGTTCCGCACATCCTTTTCCAGGGCAGGGAGATAAGAAAATGTGTGCGCGCTAAGTCGTTTCAGTCGTGTCCAACTCCTTGCTACCCTTTGGACTGTAGCCCGCCAGGCTCCTCTGTCCAAGGGATTCTCCAAGCAAGAATACTGGAGTGGACTGCATGCCCTCCTCAGGGACAAGGAAAACGTAGCCGAAAACCTGAGACCAGGAGATACACTGTATCCCTTTCATGCCTACAGTGGGAGTATCTTTTTCACAGACCCTTATGCCCAAGGTGGGGGATCCTTGACTTAAATGGGGGGACTCCTTCTTTCAGTTCTCCACTTAGGTTGGGAGAATTTTACCCACAGTCAGGTCATTCGGTGAGACATCCCTCCCCACCACCCCCCACTAGATGNCCAACCCAGGCCCTCTTACCTGAGCCCGGGATGAGTAACCTCCCCCCAGGCAACCCTGGCCTTGCCCAACCGGGCCAAATCAGCGTCCGCTGTGGGGTGTGACACCCGCCCCTGGGTGCGTCGTCTCCCACAGCTGCCAAGGAGGGAAAGGGCGGGAGTCACGGTTCCCTGGCAGTTCCCAGGAGAAAGTCTGTGTGTTTGGGGTCTGAGACGGGGGAGAGAGGAGAGGACTGAGGCTCACAGAAGGGGTCTACTCAACGGTCAGCATCAGTAAATATTGAATGAGTGCAGGTTTGGGGTCGGGTGATGCTGGAGACTAGACAGAGCCAGTGCTGGTCCTCCCAGAGGTCACTTTCTGATGGGGGAGAAAGATATGAATTAAATAACCATCCAAATTGTTATTTCCAGCCAAGGCAATGAAGGAAGAAAAGGAGGGAGCTGAAAGGAGGTGTGCAGTCTAGAAGTAGGGGGCTGATCAGTGAAGCATCCCTGGAGATGGAAATCACTGAGTTGCCTGATAATCTTCAAGACTTGGAGGTTTAAACAGTGAAGCAGGTTGGAATGGGGGCAGAGCACATGACAAAGCCCTCGGTGGGAAGCAACATGGACCATTCAAACACAGAGGAGAGCAGTGCCCCTGGAGCTCAGAAGGTGAGGGGCGTGAGAGGGAAACTGAGGCACAAGAGCCAGGCAGCAGTCACACTGCTCCAGGCACGCCAAGCCCTGCAGAGAGATCTGAATTAACTTTGAGAAAGATGGAGAATGTTTCTGGGGGGTCTATATCTGGGGGACACAATCAGATTTGCTTTTTGATCTGTCAGTCTGGCACATGATGCAAAAACTTCTCAAGAAATGAATTCACTAAACCCAGGGAATTACCCAGCAATGAAAATGGGCCAACTACTGGCCTGGGCAGCAACGTGAATCTCAAAAACTTTATGTTGAGCTCAAGAAGTATTAAACAAATAAAAGATACCATGTGACTCTATTTCTATGAAAGTTCTAGAACAGGCAAAGCTAATCAGTGGTGCTAGAAATCGGGGTCATTTTAGGAAGGCATTGCCCCAAAAGCCCCTCCTGTCTTCATCTGGGTGGTGGTTACACATGTAGCTACAAATATGTAAAAGATCACCAAACCATATGCTGTATATTTATGCACTTTATGTACATGATTCTTACAAAAAGAAAGGGGAGGGTCTTTCTTGACAGTGCAGGGGTTAAGACTTTGCCTTCCTATGCAAGGAGTATGGGTTTGATCCCTGATTTAGGAACTAAGATCTCACACGTCTCATGGCCAAAATACAAAACAGGAAACAGAAACAATATTGTAACAAATTCAATAAAGACTTTAAAATGGTCCACATCAAAAAAAATCTTAAAAAAAAAAAAACCTGTATTAAAAAAAAAGTTAAAAAGAAAAGTGAAGTCACTCAGTTGTGTCTGACTGTTTGCAACCCCATGGACTGTCGCCCACCAGGCTCCTTGGACCATGGGATTCTCCAGGCATGAATACTGGAGTGAGTTGCCATTTCCTTCTCCAGAATTAAAAAAAAGAAAGGGATAAAGGCAGGGTGGAATGCCACTGTGGCCTCTGTAAAAAAATGGAAAAGACTATAGTAGGGGCGAGAAAAGGAGGGCAGGAGACAAGGGAGGGAGCAGGGCAGTCTCCCGGGTGAGAAAGACAGCAACAAGCCTGATGACTGGGAGTTGGAGCCCTATGTGGTCCGTTCCACCCCTGCACCAACACAGATGAGGCCCGCACTGTGACCGTGATGGAGTGAGACACAGTCAGGACCACTGCCTCCCATGTCTGAACACAGAAACAAATAAGAACTCAGGGCAAACCACAAAGTGACTAAACATCCCCATATATAAACTAATATAAGTGACTGTGTCTGTTATATGTTATTTATATTTTATTATTATTTAAAGCTACAGCTGTAATCTTACTTTGTTTCTCCTGACTAATAGATGATGAGATTTACCTGTGGCAGGAAAATAGCGGCTGTGTTCATAAAAATTTTATCCGTTCCCTGGACCCCATGGGGTACCTCCCCTCACACACACTGCCAACAATGACTGGCACCTCAGTCACCGAGGCTGGGCCACTTGGCATCATGCCACAGCTCAGAGAGAGAAAGTGAGTGACTGTGAAGTCATTTAGCACTGCCCTTGCCTTCCTGCCTCCCAGCCTCGGAATCTCAGCCCCACTTACGGTTTGCTCTGTGACCCTACCAAAGCGTCTTCATCTCTCTGAGCCTCTGAGGTGTCTTATAATAAAGAGAGAAGAGTTTTTTTGCGGTGGATCGAGGCAGTGGACAAAATTTCAAGTTTGGAGTCGACAGACTACAATTTTACCCCTGCCTCTGCCATCCTCTTGCTCTGTGACCTCCAGCCACACCATCTCCCTCTCTGAATTTCAGCTGCCTCCTTTGCCAAATGGGTCTGAAACCCCCTATCTCCTGAGGGAATGGAGTGGGGCAGGGTGACAATACCAGTATTATTGTGCGCTCCAGAGCAGGAGGCCCTGCAGGCCCCAGCTGCGTGGGAGAGTTTCAGGGAGGAACCCCAACTGGCCAGACCAGAAGAGCTGGCGTCTTGGGAGGGAGTGGGACCCAGGGTGGGGAGTCTCCTCTTGCTCAGGCCTGCCCGCATCCTGGGTGCTGACAGCCTGCCCCCCCCCAACCCCCGCAACATGGCCTGTGCCCAGAGAACACAGGGAGGTTTAAATGCAGGGTCTATGCTTATAGCTACTCTATGACTCTCCCCAGCTCTCCTGCACAGGGATCAATGCAAACAGGTTTAGAATTTGTTCCCCAGAGAGATGAACAGAGGGGTCAGTGTGGAGGCACCAGGTCCCCAGCCCCGGAGGTCATGCCAGGGCATCAGACAAGCCCGGGGCCATCTGCACTATGGATTTCCTGTCCCCTGGGGAAGGGTAGGCTCTGGGCCCGGTGATGCTTCCAGCCTCCCTCAGACCCACTCCCTCTGGGATGTGTCAGAGAAAGGGAGGTGTCAGAGCCAGGGCCAGCTACATAATTTGCTGGGCCCAGTGCAAAATGAAAATATGGGGACCTGGTTCAAAGGGCAGAAAAGGGTGTAATGAAAGGTATTAAAGTAGAAATGCTGGGGACTTCCCTGGTAGTCCAGTCCAGACCCTGAGCTCCTACTACAGGGGGTGTTGTGGGTTCCATCCTTGATCTGGGAACTAAGATCCCACATGTCGCATCGCATGGCCAAAGAAAAATAAATAAATAAATGCTACTTTCCTTTCTTTTTCCGTCTCTCCCAACCCCACATGTCATGCTCCCTTGGTCTAATGTCTAATGTCATGTTCCCTTGTGCACAGGTATACTCATGGGACAAGCACAGACTCTCACAGATGTTTAGAGACTCTGCCCCTCAACTAAACCATTCTGGTTGCTGGGTTTCCCTTCTACCAGTTGCCCGCTGCTGTGCCCACCTGAGATGCTAGGAGGCACAAGTGTCTGACTCTCCTATGGGCTCCCAGGCCCCTGCCGGGGCTTGTGGATGGCAAAGGTCACAGGGCAGGAGCGAGGAGGGGAAGGCAGACAGAACCTATCCCAGGGAGGTGGGAGATGACAGGTGTGGGACTTATTTGAGCTGAGGCCCCAATCCCCCCAGATCAAGCTCCATGTCCCTTCAGACTTCACTTCCAAAATGCAAATTCAAATGCAAAGTTAAGAATTTCCAGATGGCAATTGCAGATGATTAAATCCAAGAGGGCTCTTCTGAACGCAGGGACCTGTCAACCCCATGAGTCACATGCCTGGGAAGCTGGTCCCTGTAAGGAGACCCAGTTTGCAGAGGGGCTGAGGGATGAAATAATCCAAAGATCCAGATATCTCATAGCTGGAGGTAGAAGCCAAGGAACAGCTGGGGACCCCAAAGGCCTGGGGTTTGAGTTGTTTGCATTCTGGGGCTTCAGGAGGACAACTAGATCCTTAAGGAATCCTGGGACAGGACACCCAGGACTAGAGGCGATGGGAACCAGAGGAATTGAATGCCTAGTTCCAGAGAAGTTTAAGGGAGGAAAAGGCCTATTCCACACAGGGACAGCCTAAAGGGGTCAAGGTTATATTTGGGAAGCTCAAGGGACTGTGGAAGCCCACCAGGGATCAAAGAGAGCTTCCTGGAGGGGACACATTGTTGCTGTTGTTGTAGTTTTTTAGTCACTCAGTTGTGTCCGACTCTGAACTGCAGCACACCAGGCTTCCCTGTCCTTCACTATCTCCTGGAGTTTGCTCAGACTCATGTCTATTGACTCAGTGATGACATCCAACCATTTCATCCTCTGTTGCTCCCTCCTCCTCCCGCCCTCAGTCTTTCCCAGCATCGGGGTCTTTTCCAAGGGGACACCTTGGGTGAGACCTAAAGGGTAAAAAGTTCTGTCTGTCCTGTTCACCACCATCCCATCCTCAGAATCTCTCTCATCAATTTATTCAACCATCAGACATTGCCTTAACACCTAATTTGCATACAGGCCCTTTGTTGTGTGCCAAGGACTCAGTAGTGATGGAAACAGTCCAACCCCTGCCTCCTGGAGCCCCCGCCCAGCACATGAAACACTCATCATCATTGATGACCCAGAGTAGTCAAGGCTCCAGTGGGGAAGGTGCAGGCAGAATGATCAGGGCTGGATCAGGAAGCCCTGAGGAAACATCTGACTCAGAAGAATCAGGGAAGGCTTTCTAGAGAAGGAACCATCTGAGTTTTGACCTAAATGATGAGTAGGGTAGAGTGGGGAAAGGTAACTTAGCAAAGGGAACACTGGGTATATTATTTACCAAGACTGAGAGATGAAAGGATAACTTTCTTTTTCCCTTTCATGGAATGAATGTGCCCTATGGTGCTGGAAATATAGCTATGACCAGGACAGCCCTGACTCTGCCTTCTTGGAGCTCCCAGTCTGTCGGGACATAGATCCATCACCGATGATGACCCAGGATGTTCAGGAATGGACCATGCGTGCGTGACTGCTAAGTTGCTTCAGTTGTGTCCTACTCTTTGTGACCCAATGGACTGTAGCCCAGGGGAGCTCAAAGGCGAGGGTGTGTTTGATCCAGGTGGGGGGGTCAGGAAGGGTTGCCTGTAGAAGGCGACAATCCAATTAAGAAGCTAAGAACAAGGAGATAGCTGGTTAAGGGAAGGGCAGAGGGAATAACATGTGCCAAAGCCTGGAAGGCAGGAGCCTAGGAGTTCCTAGAAATTGCCCAGTCAGGTCCAAAAGGGTAGAAGCAGGCGGACCCACAAAGTGAAAAAACAAAATTGCCATATGCCTCTCTACACCCACCCCCTGCTCCCATTAAGACCATGGGGTTGAAGACTTCCATTCCTTAAGGGAAGAACCAGCTGAGGGATGGTTGGTTGTCTTGGGTACCCGTAACTCAGATGCCTTGCCTAGGGGTCGAGGGGTCCCGTAGGTCTGTGCTGGGAACCTCAGCAAACTGTTTTCTTCCATGTTTAATTCGGTATCACAGGAGCAACAATAAATAGTTCCTTCCCGCCCCCGCAATCTTCCTCCAGCCCGAGGCAGAGCCCGAGGGGCTGGCTTCCCATCCGGAGAAGGCACCTGCAGCCCGGAAAAGTCGCGGCTCAGACCAGCCGAGCCATCAAACCCACAAAACTCCCTGGAGAGTTACAAAGGGGCGGGGCCAGGCTTCCCGACAGTGGGCGTGGCTTCGAGACAGCGCGAGGGCGGAGCTTCACTGAGACGTCCCCGCAGAGAGTGCGGTCAATCAGGGGGCGTGGTTCTCATCAGCCGCTGTAACGATGACGTCCATCCAAATACGCACCGCCTCTGGGCTGGGAGCCACCATGTAGAAAAGGCGTTCGTAGGTTTTGACACAGAACGTTAGGCGAGGGTTCGGGCTCTGGAATAAGTAGCGGAGTGGAGGTGGTTAAGATAACAGATATGACTCCACCGTAGTTCAAATTCCAGCCTTGCTATTTACAGGATGTGTAGGGTTGGGCAAGTAATTTAAACTCCCTGAATGTGTGCGGATCTGTCCTCCTAAATGATGCTACCTACTTCGATGGGTTATGACGGTTTAATGAATTAACACAGGAAGGCGCTGAGAATTATGGGAGCAAGAGGAATTTAAAGGAAGGACCCATGTTCCAATCCCCCAGCTCTACCTTCTCCTATATTAGAAATTGTAGCTGTTGTTCAGTCGCTAAGTCGTGTCCTACTCTTTTGTGATCCCAAGGACTGTAGACTGCCAGGCTCGGCTCCTCGTCCAGGGATTTCCCAGGCAAGAATATTGGAGTGGGTTGCCATTTCCTTCTCCAATGCATGAAAGAGAAAAGTGAAAGTGAAGTCGCTCAGTCTGTCCGACTGTTAGCGACCCCATGGACTGCAGCCCACCAGGCTCCTCCGTCCATTGGATTTTCCAGGCAAGAGTACTGGGGTGGGGTGCCATTGCCTTCCTTCTCCTATATTAGAAATTGTAGCTGTTGTTCAGTCGCTAAGTCGTGTCCAACTCTTTTGTGATCCCCAGGACTGTAGACTGCCAGGCTCGGCTCCTCGTCCAGGGATTTCCCAGGCAAGAATATTGGAGTGGGTTGCCATTTCCTTCTCCAATGCATGAAAGAGAAAAGTGAAAGTGAAGTCGCTCAGTCTGTCCGACTGTTAGCGACCCCATGGACTGCAGCCCACCAGGCTCCTCCGTCCATTGGATTTTCCAGGCAAGAGTACTGGGGTGGGGTGCCATTGCCTTCCTTCTCCTATATTAGAAATTGTAGCTGTTGTTCAGTCGCTAAGTCGTGTCCAACTCTTTTGTGATCCCCAGGACTGTAGACTGCCAGGCTCGGCTCCTCGTCCAGGGATTTCCCAGGCAAGAATATTGGAGTGGGTTGCCATTTCCTTCTCCAATGCATGAAAGAGAAAAGTGAAAGTGAAGTCGCTCAGTCTGTCCGACTGTTAGCGACCCCATGGACTGCAGCCCACCAGGCTCCTCCGTCCATTGGATTTTCCAGGCAAGAGTACTGGGGTGGGGTGCCATTGCCTTCCTTCTCCTATATTAGAAATTGTAGCTGTTGTTCAGTCGCTAAGTCGTGTCCAACTCTTTTGTGATCCCCAGGACTGTAGACTGCCAGGCTCGGCTCCTCGTCCAGGGATTTCCCAGGCAAGAATATTGGAGTGGGTTGCCATTTCCTCCTCCAGGGGGTCTTCCCGACCCAGGAATCTGAACTTGTGTCTCCTGCGTCTCCTGCACTGCAGGCGGATCCTTTACCACTGAGCGCCCTGTGCTATGCTTAGTTGCTAAATCATGTCCAACTGTTTGCCTGCCATTGACTGTAGCCTGCCAGGCTCCCTGTCCATGGGGATTCTCCAGGCAAGAATACTGAAGTGAGTGGCCATGCCCTTCTCCGGGGAATCTTCCCAACCCAGGGATCAAACCTAGGTCTCCTGCATTGCAGGTGGATTCTTTACCACCTGAGCCACCAGGGAAGCCCTACTGAGTCCCCTAGGAAGTCCATATATTAGAAATACAAGAATTCAAATTTCCCCTCTTCCAAATCTAGGTCTCCCTGGTTTGTAACTGGGAAAAATTCAGTCTACAACCTATTTATTGAGTACCTACTTGTCAACCCCAAATTAAGTAAAGCCTTTACGTCCATTTTCTGTCTTTAACCTCAACTCTGGAGACATGGGTTTAAGAGAGCCCATTCTGCAGGTGAAGTCACTTTTCCGATGTCCCACACCTGGGATTCCAGCCTAAGTTCTAAAGACACAGTTACTCTCCAGAGCTTTCTAAACATTGTATCAGTTTCTGGTACTGCACTTTTATAAATGTTCCAATTCCAGAATTCTCTGGGGAAAAATAAATCTGATATGATACCACAGGACCCGTTCCCATTTGGCAATTGTGAGAAGATGCTAAGAAATGATTCTCTCCTTTCGATGCTCCCAGGAGGCCTCAGCCCCCACCTTGCCCAATTCAGTCATTCACCCTTGACTTGGCATCTGAGTTTCCCAAATTTCAGCTCTCAAACTTGTGTTCCAAGAAAAATAACTGTGGCTGAGAGCCAGAGACTCAGCTCTTAATTTCTGGCCCCTGCAGTGAAATGACCTGTTTGGGTTTCCTGTGCTGGATGGAGTACCCTGACAATAGGGGCTGTGGGTGGCCCTTCCCCAGGGGATAAGCTAAGATTTGCCTGGCGGGGCTCCAACCATGAGGGCAGGGCAGCACCCAACAGGGGCTTCACCTTGAAGGCACAGCGTAAGTGGTCGTAGTAGACTTCCTCGATAGCCTGGAAGTAGATGACACCTTTGAGCTTGGTCTCTTCCTTGTCTGATGGAGGGGGTAAGAGAGAAACAGAGCCAGTGAGAGATGGGTTGGGGTTGGAGGGGAGGGTACCAAGGGGGAGAGGAGTCTCTGAGCCCAAGTCCGGAGACTGGGGTTGGGGTGAGGAGCATGGTGATAGAATCTGAAGGTCCCTAAAGTGCTGTGGTTAGGAGGTGAGTGAATGTCGATGGGAGACTGGTGTAGTGAATGGATAAGGCTGGGAGGTGGGGTCTGGGGAGCTGGAATCCTAGGTTCCCAAGTCCCTTGGCCCCTGAGAAGGGCAGAGACCCAAGGAGAGGTTCAGAATCATCGATTACCCTAGAGAGGAGGGAGGAGAGGCTTGGACCCCTAGATCTGGGGGATAGGCACTGATAATGCTCCTCCTGGGTATGGGGAAACTGGGGTCTGGGCACACAAGTGATACCCAGTGAGGGCTGGGTCGCTGAAGGAGGAAGCGACTGGGGGGTCCAGGCACATACATGGACCTAAGAGAGGAGAGACCTGAGGGTGAAGGTCTGGAGTGGTCTCTTTCACAGACTTGGGGGCCCAGGCACCTCAGGCAGAGGGGCTGGGCTTACCTGCGTAGTAGGCCAAGCGGCGGGCCTGGCGGTCAAAGCAGAACCATCGCTTCCTCCAGGTCTTGATGCGGCCACCCATCTTCACCAGGGGTCCGCGGCAGCAGCCTCCGGAAACCTGTAAGTGCGGGCAGTTTTCCGGATTGTGGCCCCAGCGCTCCAGGTGCTGCCGGAGATCCAAGACCCGAGGGCCAGCAGGGCTGGATGGCGGCATGGGCGGCGCCTGGGGAGGGAAGAGACGGGCGCTGTGACGTCATAGGGTCAAAAGCTGGCAGGGAAGTCTGTAGCCTGGACCCGAGAGGGGAGTCCGTCGCAGTAGCTCAAGTGTAAGGACCAGCACAGCCTTTAACTTTGGCAATGAGGCAATTAAGGTGGTATTTCTGACAGCTACTCCGATTGACTGACACACTGCCCAGAGCTTTACCAGCATCCATTCCTCAGCTCCCCTCAACGGCCACTCTTGGGTCAAGGCTACTATAAACCCCGTTTTTCAGATGAGCACACTGAGGTACAGAGAGAAATAATCCACCTGAGGTCACACAGAGCTTCTAAGTGACAGAGCAGGGATGTGAAGCCAGGTCTTCCTGACCTTAGCGCTCACCCTGAAATACCAGAGATGTGTTAGAAAAGTGATAAACCCCAGTAAGCCCTCATCTACTGTATCTGTAAAACAGGAACCAGAGAGTGAGTGGTTATAATGAGAGTGCTGATTCCATTATGATTATTGTTGTAGATAGCATTCTTGCTGTGANAGCCAGGTCTTCCTGACCTTAGCGCTCACCCTGAAATACCAGAGATGTGTTAGAAAAGTGATAAACCCCAGTAAGCCCTCATCTACTGTATCTGTAAAACAGGAACCAGAGAGTGAGTGGTTATAATGAGAGTGCTGATTCCATTATTATTATTGTTGTAGACAGCATTCTTGCTGTGATGAAATTGGCGATCATTACCTGTGCTAAAACACACACACACACACACACACACACACACACTTTATAATCTCTGCCCCCCTTCTCCTCAGGAGGTAGGTATGTCATCGTCCCCATTTTACAGATGTGGAAACCAAGATTCAGAGAGGTTAAGTCACAGGCCCAAGTCACACAGCCAGAGCTGACGAGCCAGAACTCCCCAGGCAGAGTGGTCATCTCAGGTGGCCATAAAGAGGAGCACAATGAAGGCAATCAAAGCATCTACTGTTATAATGTCTAGCCTGATCAAAGCTATTCTTCCCGAATGCTTCCTTCAAAGAATGGTATATGATCCCCAAGGTCACACTGAGGCCTCAGACTCCAGCATGCAAGCAGACCCCTAAGGGATTTTGTTAAAATGCAGACTAGGATTCAGTTCAGGGATGCTGATGCTACTGATCCATGGACCACTCTATGAGTACTGAGGGTTGAAAACACTGAAGTAAGGCTAAAGCAAGAAAGGATGAGAATAGAGGTGAGAAGAATTGCATGGAGACAAGGGAGAGTGAGGAAGGCATGCGGGGAGGAGCTGGGGAACACACAGGAGGGGAAGGGGTGGTCAAAAGGGCACCCACTGGGTCATCCTGCCAACTCCACACAGTAACACTAAGTGATCACCATGTACTGGAGGTCTGCTCTGCGGCCAGCACCGTGCCAAGTGATCACCTCCCTGCTTCTCCAAAACAACCCATTATTGTCCCCATTTCACAGAGGAGGAAACTGAGCTCTCTTAAAGAGGAAGTGACTCACCAAGGTAGTCCAGGTAGGACATGGGTGGAGCCGGGCCCCAGTCAAGGAGAGCAGGGATGGGCTTGGGACTGGCAACTCCCCTACTGCCCACCCATGTCACCTCCAGGGAATGCCTGCCCCTCTCCAAGTCTTGGTTTTCCTCATCCCAGTACCCTTCTCACGGGGCTGTTTCCTGGATGAGCTCGCTGTTGTCATCTGGTGAGTCCACCCCCAGGCGCAAACCCAGGGACACGCTTGCTCATGGATTCGAGAAGGCAGCTCGAGGTGTGAGGGGGTGGAGATGGGGGACAATGCAGTCAGCAAGGGACTGGTTAATAAATGATGGTGCTACACAGCAGGAGTGTTTCATTTTTAATGAGGCAGAGCTTATGCCTGACAAGCTGGAAGGCTCCGCCAGCCTTCCTGCTTTAGTTTATTCCCGGCTCTTATCAGCACCTGACATGCTCCTTATGTTACTTATTGATGCTGCTTTCTGTCTCTCTCCCCTGCTAAATGCCAGCTTCCAAAAGGTAGGGACTGCCACTCTGCTGTCACCCAGGGTCTACCACACAGTGCGTGCTCGGTCACTCAGTCATGTCCGACTCTTTGCGACCCCATGGACTGTAGTCCACCAGGCTCCTCTGTCCGTGGGATTCTCCAGGCAAGAATGCTGCGGTGGGTTGCCATGCCCTCCTCCAGGGGATCTTCCCCACCCAGGGAGGGAGCCCGAATCTCCTGCATCCTCTGCATTGACAGGTGGATTCTTTATCACTGAGCCACTTGGGAAGGCCCATTAATAGGCACTCCATAAATACTGGGTTGAAATGAATAAGGAAAGGCCTAATGTTTGAGAGAACCAGAAACGGGTTGGGAACCATACACTTGTTTGTGAGGAACATAAATTCACCAAATACAGTTTGATCGGTGAATGTAGAAAAGTATAAACGCAGATTTAAAGTCTCCTCCATGACAGAAAACACTTGCGCCTCCAGGTTGGGAGAACTTCACTTTCCCAAATTCTAAAGTGTTTGCCATAGGGGCTTCTCTAGTGGTCCAGTGGCAGCACTCTGCACTCCCTCTGCAGGGGTCGTAGGTTCAATACCTGGCTAGGGAACTAAGTCCCACAGGCCACACGGGGAGGCCACAAAGATAAATACAGTGTATGTTGTAACAAAAAAGTATTCATATTCTTAGTATAGGTAGAAATAAAAGCTTAATGAGGAGCTGTCAGCTAAACTCAGAGTGTGAGAAATTCTAGATAAATGACTTTTCCATCCCACTCCAGTATTCTTGCCTGGAAAATCCCATGGATGGAGGAGCCTGGTGGGCTGCAGTCCATGGGATCTTGAAATCGGACACAACTGAGCAACTTCACTTTCATTTTTCACTCTCATGCATTGGAGAAGGAAATGGCAACCCACTCCGGTGTTCTTGCCTGGAGAATCCCAGGGACAGAAGAGCCTGGTAGCCTGCCATCTCTGGGGTCGCACAGAGTCAGACACAACTGAAGCGACTTAGCAGCAGTAGCAGCAGCAGCAGCAACCCAATAAATGGCTTTTTTTTTTTAAGTAGGTAGGGAGGACTCAATCTCAGAGATTTAAGACATTTTTACTAAAGGCACTGTGTGTGCTTTGTTTGGATCCAGATTTGAATAACCAACTATCAAAATCTATTTTGGAGACAAGTTGGAGACAATTAGGGATTTTGTTCGGGGAAGGCAATGGCACCCCACCCCAGTACTCTTGCCTGGAAATCCAATGGACGGTGTAGCCTGGTGGGCTGCAGTCCACGGGGTCGCTAACAGTCGGACAGACTGAGCGACTTCACTTTCACTTTTCTCTTTCATGCATTGGAGAAGGAAATGGCAACCCACTCC
>SJYX01005724.1:284891-305188 GCA_006410675.1 Oreotragus oreotragus
AAAATAGAGGGGGAAGGGATGGCAGGGAGAAAGGGGAGGGGGGGGGGGGGGGGGGGGAGGAGCTGGGGAACGCACAGGAGGGGAAGGGGTGGTTCAAAGGACACCCACTGGGTCATCCTGCCAACTCTACACAGTAACACTAAGTGATCACCATGTGCTGAAGGTCCGCTCTGCGGCCAGCACTGTGCCAAGTGATCACCTCCCTGCCTCTCCAAAACAACCCATTATTGTCCCCATTTCACAGAGGAGGAAACCGAGGCTTCAAGAGAAGAAGTGCTCACCAAATGTTAATATGGACCATGTATTAGAATGCTACAGAATTAGCAATAATCTCATAAGTTATGACAGTGGAACTTATGTCAATATATACATAGGTAGATAGATAGATAGTAGGTACATAGTGATGTATGGAGGGAATGATAAACTATGTGGAACTGGCTTTAAAATATTCTACTGCAGAATGGGGAGTAGCTGCAGGTCCAGAACAGCAAAGTCAGTAAGTAAATTAAGATTCAACATTGATAACCAGTGGAGCAACGTGGAGGGCTTCCCTGGTCGCTCAGTGGTAAAGAACCTGCCTGCGAATGCAGGAGTCGTGGGTTCAATCCCTGTGTCGGGAAGATCCAGGGAGAAGGAAATGGCAACCCACTGCAGGATTCTTGCCTGGAGACTCCCATGGACAGAGGAGCCTGGCGGGCCACAGTTCATGGGGTCACGAAAGAGCCAGACACGACTGATCAGCGAAACAACGGTCATGAGCTGCATGGTGGGCACGCGGGAGGCTATTAATCTAGTCAGCCTTTGAACAGTATGTTTGAATATTTCTTAAGTAAAAAGGTTGTTTTTATTTTTTTTTAAGAATCAAACAAATAAAATTTTAAATGCTATTTAAAAGCCCCAGCTTGTGGTTACCCTCATACTGCAGTAACTGCTGACACCGGCACCCACTTACAGAAGAGGAAACTGAGGCACAGAGACTGGAGCGTGTCACATACCGTGGATTCAGATGACCCTGATGGGGATAGAAACTAGGTCTTCAGAGCTCCCCTTCCCTTGCCAAGCCCAGGACACTTTTTGGAGGACAGGAGAGGGTGAGATGTCAAAGGGCAGAGGCCAGGGGAAGTGAGGGGAGGGGTAAGACTCACAATGATGGCAGGTACAGGGGGGCCTGAGGGGCCTTCCTTGCTTCTTCTTGTCCCCTCCTGTGGGTGCAGAAAGAAAGTGTCAGCAAGACTGGAAACCAATCAGAAGTGGGGGAAATGTACTTCATTCCTGGGTCTGGGAGAGGAGGGGCTGGGGGTCTGGACTCCTGGGTCTGGGGGAGGAGGGGCTGGGTCTCACCCTGGCCTGCAGCAGCCGCTCCCTCTCCGCCACGGCCTGCTGCAGGAGCTGCTCCATTCGGGCGATGTCTGGGTAGAGGACCCTGCAGCTGGGAGCAGAGAAGAGAGACGGGGCCAGTGAAAGGAGCCCAGTCTCTTCCCCCTATCTTCCCACCTTCTCCCTGACATCTCACCTATTCCCGGGGCCGCAGTTCAGCAGCTGATAGAGAGGGTGTCTCCCGGAGTCTCCAGCTTCAGGCGGGAGGGCCGAGGCCTCCAGGGATCCTGCGGGGAGAAGGCACGGGGCAATGGGCTGGGATGCTTCCTGATCTAAGGCTCTCCCTCTCTCCCCCAACGGGGGCATCCAGTTTTCTCCATCCTGTGTGCAGGGAGAGTAGTGATGGGAGAAGAGGGTATGTGGTGTGAAGTTGGTACTCACCAGTACAATGGAGCGACAGAGGCCGGGGACATCCTCTCTGACTGGCTCTCTCTCCCCTCTTCCGGGACAGGCTTCCAGTCCTCTGGAGGCCAATGGAGCCCTGAAAACACACACAGCCCAGGCACACAGGAAGAGACGCTCAGTCTCCACCATTAGATCAGAGAACCGCCAAGGAAAACCACCATCTTGAGACTGCCTGGGTGGTCCAAGGGTGAAGACTTCGAGCTCCCCATGCAAGGGGCCGGGGTTCGATCCCTGGTCAGGGAACTAGATCCCACATGCCGCAACTAGGAGTTTGCAGGTGGCAACTAAAGATCCTGCATGCCCCAGTGAAGACTGAAGATCCCCGAGCAACCCGGCGCAGTCAAAAAAATAAATATTTTTTCAAAAGAAGAAACCACCATCTCATTGGCACAGATCAGAAAGCCACTGTAAACACAATGCTGAGTGAATGCAGTAATCACAAAGGACCCCACAGTGTACTGATCAGATTGGTCAAATCCAGAGAGACAGTGGTTGCCAGGGGCTGGGAGGAGAGGGGAATTGAGGGGTGATGGCTCAAGGGTACAGGGTTTCTTTGTGCATGCACGCTAAGTCACTTCAGTCGTGTCCGACTCCTTGCAAACTCATGGACTGCTGCCTGCCAGTCTCCTCTGTCCATGGGGATTCTCCAGGCGAGAACACTGGAGTGGGTGAGCATTCCTTCTTGAATATTCTCTAAAATTGCTGATGGTAATGTTTGCACAACTCTATGACTACACTGAAAACCACTGAAAAATACTTAATGGGTGAATTGTAGAGTAGGTGAATTATAGATCTACATAAAACTGTTTTTTTTTTTTTTAAAGCCCACTGTATTGGTGGAGATGTGGGAAACCCAGACGTTCTCCCACAAGGCTGCTGCTGCTGCTAAGTCGCTTCAGTCGTGTCCGACTCTGTGCGACCCCATGGACACCAGCCCACCAGGCTCTACTGTTCATGGGATTTTCCAGGCAAGAACACTGGAGTGGAGTGCCATTGCCTTCTCCACCCACAAGGCTGAGGGCTGTTTTATTGGAAAAAAGTTATGGAGGTCCATTTGGCTCTTTTTAAAAAATAAAAATGGGAAAAAAGAAAAATAAAATGAATTTAAAAAAAGAAAGGAAATAAAATCAAAATGACAAATGTATAAGCCTTTTGAGCCCCAACTCCATTTCTAGGACTGTATCTTGTGGGTACACTCAGACATGTGCAAAATGACTTGAGTTCAAGGTTAATTCCCACAGATGCCTGGAGACCACCTAGTTACTTAGCTAGTGTTGGTCGCTCGGTCATGTCCAAGTCTTTGCAAGCCCCTGGACTGGAGCCCACCAGGCTCCTCTGTCCATGGGATTTCCCATGCAAGAATCCTGGAGTGGGTAGCCATTCCCTTCTCCAGGGGATCTTTCCAACCCAGAAGTCAAACCTGAGTCTCTTGCATCTCCTGCATTGCAGGCAGATTCCCTACCTAAGTAAGGAAGAGACCACCTAAGTGCCATCGAAAGGAGACAGGCTTGCTAAACCTGAGATCATCCACGTGGACAAAAACCCCAAAGCAGATAAAAGGCAAAGAACGCTGTTTATATCAGCTAGAAAATAATGTTTAAGGTATAAGCAAGTACAGAGAGCGCAAAGAGGATACCACCTACCCATAAAAAGAGGGGGAGAGTGTATCCATGACTGACCATTTCAGTACAGAGTATTGGGACTTCCCTGGTGGTCCAGTGGCTAAGACTCTGACCTCCCAATGGAGGGGGCCCGGGTTCCATCCCTGGTCAGGGAACCTGATCCCGAATGTGGCAACTAAGACCAGCATAGCCAAATAAGTAAATATCCAGTGTACAGTGAAAGTCGTTCAGTCGTGTTTGACTCTTTGCAACCCCATTGACTATACAGTCCATGGAATTCTCCAGGCCAGAATACCGGAGTGGGTAGCCTTTCCCTTCTCCAGGGTATCTTCCCAACCCAAGGATCAAACCAGGTCTCCTGCGTTGCAGGCAGATTCTTTACCAGCTGAGCTATTGGGGAAGCCCAAATAAGTAAAAATAAATACTTAAAAAAAAAATACAGTACATCTCTGGGAAGACAGGAGACACTGGTAACCCTGGCTACCCCTGGGAGGTGAATTGAGTGGATGGAAACAGCGGCAAGAAAGATCTTTTCTCTGAATGTCCTCCCTTTGAACTCAGAACAAGAGGAATATTCTTTTTTAAAATAATAAAATAAACATGACAACCAAGTGCAACCTGTGTTCCTGGACCAGAAAAAAGAATTCTTTTGTTTTTTGCTAACAAAAACACACTTGTGGGACAACTGACAGAAATGCGAATAACAAGAGCTTCCCTGGTGGTTCAGTGGTAAAGGATCTGCCTGCTAATAATGCAGGAGACATGGGTTCCAGCCGTGGTCCAGGAAGACCCCACACGCCAGGGAGCAACAGAGCCTGTGTGCCACGGTCATTAAGAGCCAGATCCCGGGAGCTGCAACTGCCGAGCCCTCCGGCCACAGCTCCTGAAGCCCATGTGCTCTCGAGTCCGTGCTCTGCCGCAGGAGAAGCCACTGCAACGAGAAGACCTCAGCTGCAGAGCAACCCCCTCACCACGGCTGGAGAAAGCCAAGACCCAGCACAGCCAAAATTAGACAACGTATATATGAGTAACATTCGTGGACTTGAATAGCATTGTCTCAGTGTTAGCTTCCTGAACGTGACTGCTGTACTATGGCTGCGTCTGGGAACGGCCTTGACCTCAGATGATAAAAAGTAGATGCATTTAGGGGTAAAGGGGAATCATGCTTCAGAAAAGAAGAATAAACTGTGTGTGTGGGTGTGTGTGTACAGACAGAGAATGATAAGGCAAATGCCAAATGTGGTAAAATGTTAGTCACACAATCTGGGTGACAGGTAGACAGGAATTCTCTCTGCTCTTCCTGCAGTTTTCATCATTTTTTATCATTTCAAGATAAAATAATAAAATAATAAAAAAACTAATAACCCCAAAATGAAAATAAACTTATTTGAGAGTAACAAAGAAAGCAAACTAAAATCATTTCTTTAAAAAAAAAAAAAACAAACCAGCAAAAACTCTGCTTGGATAACAAAAGATAATAAGAATGAATAAGTTGTATAATTTGAGCACCAACACATATAGTGTGTGCCAAGCTGCTTCAGTCGAATAAGACTCTTTTGCAACCGCATGGTCTGTGGCCACCAGCTCCTCTGCCCATGGGATTCTCCAGGCAAGAATACTAGAGTGAGTTGCCAGGCCCTCCTCCTGGCCCAGGGATCAAACCCAAGTCTCTTGCATCTCCAGCATTTCCAGCAGATTCTTTACCAAGGAGCAACCGGGGAAGTCCAACAATATATATGCTCACTGCTTAACTCATCAAATATATGTAATTCAAAGAAAAATCGAATAGGTCACCAAAAGAACCAACTCTTCATTTTGAAGGTAGGTGAATGAAGTGAAACTGTCAAGCACTTTCTTTTCCTACAAAATGCAGGGGGTGCAGGTTCCATTTCTGGTCAGGGAACTAAGACCCTGCATGCTGAGTGGGCAGCCAAAAAATAATAACTGCTTTTTTTGTTTTAAGATTTCTTTAACTACATTAAAGAAAAAAAAATAAACAATAAAAATAAATGAAATAATGACAGATGGGATTTTTCCCACTCATGACCTTCAGGGAATCAATCAATGGACGCCACAAAAAAAGAGACACATGCTCCCAGGTTGACTCACCAAAATGCCAATCATGCAACTACTCAGCCTCCCACATCCAACTTTACAGGAAATAAAGAGGCAGAGCAAGGTGGTGTTGACCCCCACAGATGCAGTCAGCAAACCCTGCCTGCAACAGAGCAACTGCCTGGTTTCTTCATCAAATTTCAAGAGGGACAATAAAAGAAATGGGAGTCTGTGGATTCTGCTGCTTCTGCTGCTACTAAGTCGCGTTAGTGAAGTGAAGTCGCTCAGTCGTGTCGGACTTTTCGACTCTTTGCGACCCATGGACTGCAGCCTACCAGGCTCCTCCGTCCATGAGATTTCCCAGGCAAGAGTACAGGAGTGGGTTGCCATTGCCTTCTCTGTGGATTCTAGGAGATTTAAAAGAGATGCGCTGTGCTTAGTCGCTCAGTCTTATTCGACTCTTTGAGACGCCATGGACTGTAGCCCATCAGGCTCCTCTGTCCATGGGGATTCTCCAGGCAAGAATACCCGAGTGGGTTGCCATGCCCTCCTTCAGGGGATTTTCCCAACCCAGTGATCGGACCCAGGTCTCCCGCATTGCAGGCAGATTCTGTACCGTCTGAGCCACCAGGGAAGCCCGTAGCCACACACACACACAATTTAAACCATAGCGTTTAGCGATAGACACTGAACTGATGGAACTTTCAATGCAAGAAGACTAGGATAAACGTCGGGCTAGTGGTTATTCTCCGGGAGACCGATAGGGGTCACCATTGAGCGTGGGTATGTTGTGACCTGACACCGGGGGCCGTCACCCGAGTGTTCCCGTTAATAATCATTAAGCTGTGCGTGTGCTCGATGTGATTCTCTATGTCTGTATTATTTTAAAACGTTTTTAAAAATAGTAACCATGGGACTACTAGGCTTCCCAGGTGGCTCAGTGGTTAAGAATCTGCCTATCAATGCAGGAGACGTGGGTTTGATCCCTGAGTCCCGAAGACCTCCTGGAGTAGGAAATGGCAACCCACTCCAGTATTCTATGAACAGAGGAGCATGGCGCGCTACAGTCCATGGGGTCGCAAAGAGCCGGGCACAGCTAAGCACACACACACACACACACACACAAACACACACACACACACACACACACACACACACACACACACACACAAAACTACAAGACCCCTGGCGGTCTAGTGGTTAAGACTCTACAATTCCACTACAGGGGATGCAGGTTTAATCCCTGGTTTGAGAATAAGATTCTACATGCCATGCAGCTTCATTCAGAAGATAAAAAAATAAAAATAATAACCAGTATTTACCAAGTGCTCAGTCTTTGCCTAAGAGTGTCTGTGGCACACCACAGACCCATTTAAGCTTCTAGAAGCCCTGGGAGTCAGGAAAGGTTCAAACCACTTCAAAAAGATGAAAATGAGCCCCAAGTTCCTGTGGCTCTTCACTCTTCCCTCCCCTCAACTGATATTCCCAGCACTTCCCAGCTGAGAGATTGTTGGCACTGAGGAAGCACGTAGGTAAGAGAGACTTGGTCTTTCCTGGTGGCTCAGACCATAAAGAATCTGCTTGCCAATGCAGGAGACCAGAGTTCCATCCCTGGGTTGGGAAGGTTCCCTGGAGAAGGGAATGGCAACCCACTCCAATATTCTTGCCTGGGAGAATTCCGTGGACAGAGGAGCCTGGCAGGCTACTAACACACACTGGCAAGAGAGCTCCAAGTCTTGTCTGCATGGAGCTGACACTGTAGGGACTGAGTGACGTGTGTGTGTGTGTTCAGTCGTGTCAGACTCTTTGCAACTCCATGGACTGTAGCCTGCCAGGCCCCTCTGTCTGTGGAATTTTCCAGGCAAGAATTCAGGAGCGGGTTGCCATTTCCTACTCCAGGGGATCTTCCCAACCCAGGGGTTGAACCCAAGTCTCTTGCATCTCCTGCACTGGCAGGCAGATTCTTCACCACTGCACCACCTGGGAAGCCCCAAGGAACTGAATGAGTCATCATGCAAGATGCATATCATCTGACATTGCTGTGAGTGGAGAGTGTTACAAAAGAGTGTTATAAAAGGGTAATATAAAAAAGGATCACCTGCAACTGGAAGACCAGGAACAGCCTTCTGGACACTGACCCTGAGGCCCAAAGGATAAGAGTTGGCCAGGGTTGACTGAGGCGAAGGGTGTTCTAGGCGGCAGAAGATAAGTTCAAGTGTAAAGGCCCTGAGGCAGGAGCCAGCATGGCGTGCTGGGGGGTCGGTGCCCCTGCAGCTGAACAGAGTCAGTACAGGAAGGGGGATGGTGAGAGGTGGGCAGGGGTCAGACCACACCAAGGAGCCTGGGGGAACCATGGAAGGCTTTGGGGGAGAAGAGCTGAAACAGGAGGGATGAAGATCACTCTGGCTATTGTTTGGGAGCCAAAAACTAAGGTGGAGAAAGTCACTGAGGAGGGTGGTAGAAGGTTGTGAAAACCAGAAATGAGGGTGGCAGTGGGTGAAATAAGAATTATAATAATTATAACAATATCAATCAAGGACCGTCCTGGTGGTCCAATGGTTAAGAATCCACCTTCCAATACGGGGGACATGGATTCAATCCCTGGTTGGAGAGCTAAGATCCCACATGCTGCGGAGTAACTAAGCCCATAAGCCACAACTAGAGAGAAGCCCACATATTATAACTAGCCCGATGCAGCCAAAAATGAATTTTTTTTTAAAAAAGCTGGTCTTCCGTCATTAAAAAATATAATATTAATCATTATATAACTAGAGTAACAGGTGCCTACATATAGTAAGCACCTGCTATGTGCCAGACATCACACCAAGTACTTTAATGCATTAGCCAATGAATGCTGCTATTATTCCCATTTCGCAGCTAAGTAAACTGAGGCACAGAGCTGTATCTCAGGTCAACCAGCTAGGAAGTGGCACGACAGGTACTGGAATCCGAGCAGAGTCAGTACTCTTAGGCATCACATGATCCTGGAAAGAAGGGGTGGGATTTGAGAAGGATTTAATAGGACTTGGAGGGAGAGAGGGGCAGGGGCGAGGGGGAGTGATTCGTTAATCCCTGCATTTATCTGCTTGTCTACTGTTTCTCTGGCTGCGTAAACAAAGACTCCCTGTGTTCTTTGTGGGGCTTCCCCCTGTGGTTCAGGGGTTAAAGAATCTGCCTGCAATGCAGGAGACTCAGGAGATACAGGTTCAATCCCCTGGAGGAGGCCATAGCAACCCACTCCGTTATTTCTGCCTGGAGAATCCCATGGACTGAGGAGCCTGGCAGGCTACAGTCCATAGGGTTGAACAAAGTCAGACACAACTGAAGCACCCTTAGCAAGCACGCACATACAACCTCATCCCTGAGGTCCCTCGTCATTGCCTATGAGCTCGTGTTAACCAGGTGCCCACTTGGGTTCTGAAGTTTCCTTGAGAAACCCTCGTCTCTGAAAGGCACAGGCTGAGGAATCAGGCAGCTTTGACTCACACCGAGCTCTGCCGCTCAGTTGGGTGTGTGACTTTAGCAAGTCACGGCTCTTCTCAGGGGGACTCCCCCTCTGTAAAGTGAGCAAGGTCCTGCCGCCCTGCTGTGGCTGATGCAAAGATTCATACACTGACCTCATGCAAAACACACAGAAGAGTGCCTGGCAGGGCCACCAGTGTCCAAGGGCCAGACGCTCGGTGACACCCGCATGCAAGGTGGGTGTGGGGTCCATGCCGCTGAGTACAGGGTCCACCTGCCCTTAGCCTCCCTGTCCACAGAAGCCACTAACTCAGGTAAGGACTCCATAGGAATGGCCCAGGCTTCCCACCAAGTCTTTATAGATATGCCATTTAATTATAAGGGTCATATTTACCCGAAGGCATGTTCGTTGCCTGGCAACAGAGCTGACAATCCACCTTTATCAGCCTTCCAGCTAGAAAATTACAAAAGCTCTGCTAACCCTTTACCTGGACAATAATAGGACCCACTGCTACAGTTTCTTCTGACCCAAAAATAAAATTTTATATTAGGTGCATTTGCAATTTCATACATATATAACATATATTATTGAATTATATATTCAATAAACATATAATTTTAATATAAAATATATTAAGTTGAAGCATGTCAAACTGTCAGTATTTGACTGTTTCTCAACTTCAGATGGGCTTTCCTGGTGACACAGATGGTAAAGAAGCCTGAAGTGTGGGAGACTGGGGTTTGATCCCTGGATCAGGACGATCCCCTGGAGAGGGGAATGGTAACCCACTCCAGTATTCTTGCCTGGAGAATTCCATGGACAGAGGAGCCAGAAATTATGTTTCATGAATATATAATTCAATAATATATGTTACATATGTATGAAATTGTATATGCACCTTATATAAAATTTTATTTTTGGGTCAGAAGGAACTGGCTTTGCATCCATGGGGTCGCAAAGAGTCGGACACAACTGAGCGACTTTCACCCTCAAATAATAGCAGTTCCATGTGGTTCAAAGTGATAAGATGGCTTTGAGCAGATCCTGGCCTATATTAAGCTCTTAAATATTAAAATCAATTACTATTTTAGCAATAGTTAATAATATATTAATATATTGGTATTAAGATATGTTACATATAAGATAATATAATCAACAGGGAAATATTATAATGTACAATATAATTAATTTATTAATATTAACTTGTGAGCTTCCATGGTAGCTCAGACAGTAAAGAATCTGCCTGCACTGCAGGAGGCCCACGTTTGTTCAGTCCCTGGGTTGGGAAGATCCCCTGGAGAAGGAAATGGCAACCCACTTCAGTATTCTTGTCTGGGAAATCTCATGGACAGAGGAACCTGGCGGGCTACAGTCTGTGGATCACAAGGAGTTGGATACGACCGTGCAACTAACAAGAGCGACAACAACATTATGTTACTATTGTGGGTACAAAGACAGACAGACATGGATCTTCATAACATCATTGCTTAAACTGCACAAAACTCCATCTGCCATCCTCAGAGAGAGGAGCTCCAGGCGCCCGCACAGAATTGTGTGCGCACAGAAGCTCAGAGTGGTTCAGAGCGTGGGCTCTGAACGCAGAGTGCTGAGTTCAAATCCCAGCCTTGCTGTATACTAGCTGATTAAGAAACCTCAGCTGCCTCAGTTTCTTCCCTATAAAAGGATAAGAAGAACCCAGCTTGTAGAGTCCTTGCAAGACTAAATGAGTAAATCCACATAAACATTTAAAACAATGCCTGGGGACTTCCCAGGTGGTCCAGTGGTTAAGAATCCTCCTCCCAATGCAGGGGAGGGGGAGGGGGGGGGAGTAAGATCCCACAGCCTTGGGGCAACTAAGCCCACACCCAGCAACTACTGAGCCTGTGGGCCACAGGGAAGATCCAGCACAGCCAAAAGAAAAAAAAAAATTTTTAATTCATAAAATAAAACAGTGCCTGGCACACTATAAAGACTCCACCAAAAAAAAAANTGCAGGAGACCAGAGTTCCATCCCTGGGTTGGGAAGGTTCCCTGGAGAAGGGAATGGCAACCCACTCCAATATTCTTGCCTGGGAGAATTCCGTGGACAGAGGAGCCTGGCAGGCTACTAACACACACTGGCAAGAGAGCTCCAAGTCTTGTCTGCATGGAGCTGACACTGTAGGGACTGAGTGACGTGTGTGTGTGTGTTCAGTCGTGTCAGACTCTTTGCAACTCCATGGACTGTAGCCTGCCAGGCCCCTCTGTCTGTGGAATTTTCCAGGCAAGAATTCAGGAGCGGGTTGCCATTTCCTACTCCAGGGGATCTTCCCAACCCAGGGGTTGAACCCAAGTCTCTTGCATCTCCTGCACTGGCAGGCAGATTCTTCACCACTGCACCACCTGGGAAGCCCCAAGGAACTGAATGAGTCATCATGCAAGATGCATATCATCTGACATTGCTGTGAGTGGAGAGTGTTACAAAAGAGTGTTATAAAAGGGTAATATAAAAAAGGATCACCTGCAACTGGAAGACCAGGAACAGCCTTCTGGACACTGACCCTGAGGCCCAAAGGATAAGAGTTGGCCAGGGTTGACTGAGGCGAAGGGTGTTCTAGGCGGCAGAAGATAAGTTCAAGTGTAAAGGCCCTGAGGCAGGAGCCAGCATGGCGTGCTGGGGGGTCGGTGCCCCTGCAGCTGAACAGAGTCAGTACAGGAAGGGGGATGGTGAGAGGTGGGCAGGGGTCAGACCACACCAAGGAGCCTGGGGGAACCATGGAAGGCTTTGGGGGAGAAGAGCTGAAACAGGAGGGATGAAGATCACTCTGGCTATTGTTTGGGAGCCAAAAACTAAGGTGGAGAAAGTCACTGAGGAGGGTGGTAGAAGGTTGTGAAAACCAGAAATGAGGGTGGCAGTGGGTGAAATAAGAATTATAATAATTATAACAATATCAATCAAGGACCGTCCTGGTGGTCCAATGGTTAAGAATCCACCTTCCAATACGGGGGACATGGATTCAATCCCTGGTTGGAGAGCTAAGATCCCACATGCTGCGGAGTAACTAAGCCCATAAGCCACAACTAGAGAGAAGCCCACATATTATAACTAGCCCGATGCAGCCAAAAATGAATTTTTTTTTAAAAAAGCTGGTCTTCCGTCATTAAAAAATATAATATTAATCATTATATAACTAGAGTAACAGGTGCCTACATATAGTAAGCACCTGCTATGTGCCAGACATCACACCAAGTACTTTAATGCATTAGCCAATGAATGCTGCTATTATTCCCATTTCGCAGCTAAGTAAACTGAGGCACAGAGCTGTATCTCAGGTCAACCAGCTAGGAAGTGGCACGACAGGTACTGGAATCCGAGCAGAGTCAGTACTCTTAGGCATCACATGATCCTGGAAAGAAGGGGTGGGATTTGAGAAGGATTTAATAGGACTTGGAGGGAGAGAGGGGCAGGGGCGAGGGGGAGTGATTCGTTAATCCCTGCATTTATCTGCTTGTCTACTGTTTCTCTGGCTGCGTAAACAAAGACTCCCTGTGTTCTTTGTGGGGCTTCCCCCTGTGGTTCAGGGGTTAAAGAATCTGCCTGCAATGCAGGAGACTCAGGAGATACAGGTTCAATCCCCTGGAGGAGGCCATAGCAACCCACTCCGTTATTTCTGCCTGGAGAATCCCATGGACTGAGGAGCCTGGCAGGCTACAGTCCATAGGGTTGAACAAAGTCAGACACAACTGAAGCACCCTTAGCAAGCACGCACATACAACCTCATCCCTGAGGTCCCTCGTCATTGCCTATGAGCTCGTGTTAACCAGGTGCCCACTTGGGTTCTGAAGTTTCCTTGAGAAACCCTCGTCTCTGAAAGGCACAGGCTGAGGAATCAGGCAGCTTTGACTCACACCGAGCTCTGCCGCTCAGTTGGGTGTGTGACTTTAGCAAGTCACGGCTCTTCTCAGGGGGACTCCTCCTCTGTAAAGTGAGCAAGGTCCTGCCGCCCTGCTGTGGCTGATGCAAAGATTCATACACTGACCTCATGCAAAACACACAGAAGAGTGCCTGGCAGGGCCACCAGTGTCCAAGGGCCAGACGCTCGGTGACACCCGCATGCAAGGTGGGTGTGGGGTCCATGCCGCTGAGTACAGGGTCCACCTGCCCTTAGCCTCCCTGTCCACAGAAGCCACTAACTCAGGTAAGGACTCCATAGGAATGGCCCAGGCTTCCCACCAAGTCTTTATAGATATGCCATTTAATTATAAGGGTCATATTTACCCGAAGGCATGTTCGTTGCCTGGCAACAGAGCTGACAATCCACCTTTATCAGCCTTCCAGCTAGAAAATTACAAAAGCTCTGCTAACCCTTTACCTGGACAATAATAGGACCCACTGCTACAGTTTCTTCTGACCCAAAAATAAAATTTTATATTAGGTGCATTTGCAATTTCATACATATATAACATATATTATTGAATTATATATTCAAGAAACATATAATTTTAATATAAAATATATTAAGTTGAAGCATGTCAAACTGTCAGTATTTGACTGTTTCTCAACTTCAGATGGGCTTTCCTGGTGACACAGATGGTAAAGAAGCCTGAAGTGTGGGAGACTGGGGTTTGATCCCTGGATCAGGACGATCCCCTGGAGAGGGGAATGGTAACCCACTCCAGTATTCTTGCCTGGAGAATTCCATGGACAGAGGAGCCAGAAATTATGTTTCATGAATATATAATTCAATAATATATGTTACATATGTATGAAATTGCATATGCACCTTATATAAAATTTTATTTTTGGGTCAGAAGGAACTGGCTTTGCATCCATGGGGTCGCAAAGAGTCGGACACAACTGAGCGACTTTCACCCTCAAATAATAGCAGTTCCATGTGGTTCAAAGTGATAAGATGGCTTTGAGCAGATCCTGGCCTATATTAAGCTCTTAAATATTAAAATCAATTACTATTTTAGCAATAGTTAATAATATATTAATATATTGGTATTAAGATATGTTACATATAAGATAATATAATCAACAGGGAAATATTATAATGTACAATATAATTAATTTATTAATATTAACTTGTGAGCTTCCATGGTAGCTCAGACAGTAAAGAATCTGCCTGCACTGCAGGAGGCCCACGTTTGTTCAGTCCCTGGGTTGGGAAGATCCCCTGGAGAAGGAAATGGCAACCCACTTCAGTATTCTTGTCTGGGAAATCTCATGGACAGAGGAACCTGGCGGGCTACAGTCTGTGGATCACAAGGAGTTGGATACGACCGTGCAACTAACAAGAGCGACAACAACATTATGTTACTATTGTGGGTACAAAGACAGACAGACATGGATCTTCATAACATCATTGCTTAAACTGCACAAAACTCCATCTGCCATCCTCAGAGAGAGGAGCTCCAGGCGCCCGCACAGAATTGTGTGCGCACAGAAGCTCAGAGTGGTTCAGAGCGTGGGCTCTGAACGCAGAGTGCTGAGTTCAAATCCCAGCCTTGCTGTATACTAGCTGATTAAGAAACCTCAGCTGCCTCAGTTTCTTCCCTATAAAAGGATAAGAAGAACCCAGCTTGTAGAGTCCTTGCAAGACTAAATGAGTAAATCCACATAAACATTTAAAACAATGCCTGGGGACTTCCCAGGTGGTCCAGTGGTTAAGAATCCTCCTCCCAATGCAGGGGAGGGGGAGGGGGGGGGAGTAAGATCCCACAGCCTTGGGGCAACTAAGCCCACACCCAGCAACTACTGAGCCTGTGGGCCACAGGGAAGATCCAGCACAGCCAAAAGAAAAAAAAAATTTTTTAATTCATAAAATAAAACAGTGCCTGGCACACTATAAAGACTCCACCAAAAAAAAAAAAGGCTTCAGAAATTTTAGCAGTCTTTTTGATTTTTTCTGTTTATATCATTATTACAGAGCCATTGAAAAGGAAGAGGCACCTCTAAATGTATCAAAAGAAAAAATCTCCACCACAGGCCTGAGCTAGAAAAAAAAAAAAAGCCAACTAGCAGCTAATACACATGTTTTTGAAAAAAACAATTACGTGGTCGAACAAGCGCTCACTCTTTCTAAGCGCTGACTCCATATCCATACAACAGCCCTACCTCCGGGCACAGCACGCTGCCACTGTCTACTCTATTAAAAAAAAAAAAGGCTTCAGAAATTTTAGCAGTCTTTTTGATTCTTTCTGTTTATATCATTATTACAGAGCCATTGAAAAGGAAGAGGCACCTCTAAATGTATCAAAAGAAAAAATCTCCACCACAGGCCTGAGCTAGAAAAAAAAAAAAAGCCAACTAGCAGCTAATACACATGTTTTTGAAAAAAACAATTACGTGGTCGAACAAGCGCTCACTCTTTCTAAGCGCTGACTCCATATCCATACAACAGCCCTACCTCCGGGCACAGCACGCTGCCACTGTCTACTCTATTTCATTTAAAGTTGCTAGCAACATATTCAATAAATGTTTTAACCCATTCATAAATTGGAACCCCCATTTTTCAGAAAAATCTGGAAGGAATAAACAAATAGCTCCTAGGACCTCCCTGGTGGCCCACTGGCTAAGACTCCGCGCTCCCAGTGCAGGGGGCCCCGGGTTTGATTCCTGGTCAGGGAACTAGAGCCCACNTCAATAAATGTTTTAACCCATTCATAAATTGGAACCCCCATTTTTCAGAAAAATCTGGAAGGAATAAACAAATAGCTCCTAGGACCTCCCTGGTGGCCCACTGGCTAAGACTCCGCGCTCCCAGTGCAGGGGGACCCGGGTTTGATCCCTGGTCAGGGAACTAGAGCCCACATGCTGCAACTAAGACCAGGTATAGCCAAATAAATAAATACAAGTACTAAAAAGGAAAAAGAAACAAACAGCTGCCCGGTTCTGAGGAGGAGGGCCAGGGCTCATTGGGCTGGGGAGAGGAGGACTGATCATCAATATGCTCTGTTGGGTGGCTTTTAAAATTTACATCTGGGGGCCTCCCTGGTGATTTAGTGGTTGAGAATCCACCCGCCAGTGCAGGAGACACAGGTTCGTTCCCTGGTCCGGGAAGACCCCACATGCCAAGGAGCAGCTGAGCCCACGCGCCACAGCTGCCGAACCCCATGCACCCTGGAGACCTTGTTCGCATAGACAGAAGCCCCTGCGATGAGAAGCCCAGGCTCCGCAGTGAAAGGCCCCGCTCGCCGCAACTGGAGAGACGCCCGAGCGCCGCCAGGAAGAGCGGCACAGCCAATGACCAATAAGCAAACAAATCTTAAAACTGACTAAATAAAAGTAACACCTGGGCGGGCCGGTTCCATTTCTCCAGGGGAGGAGAGGTAAGATGTCAGGTAGAAGAAAGAAAAAGAATAATAAAGCTGGAGCTTGGTGAAAGGCAAAAATGCGGCTGGATCAGCCTCCCCTCTCCCTCCCTCTCACCCCCACGTCCACAGCAGAGAAAGCCACGGTGACCAGCGAGACCCCCGGGTGATGAGGCATTTGTTGGGGGGGCACCCCCGGGTGGTGAGGCATTTTTTGGGGGGCACCTGGAGGGAGCTGTGAACAGAGAACAGGCAGGAAGAGGTGGCGGCAGCCGTGTGGGCAGCGGGATCCTGGAGAACCAGCAACTGGCGGTCTGTCTTCTGGGTGAAGAGGAGCTGCAGGAGAAGGGGTGGGGTGGATGCCCGCTGCCGGGAAGCTCTGGCCCAGGCCTCCGGAGCATGGATGCCCGCTGCCGGGAAGCTCTGGCCCAGGCCTTTGGAGCATGGATGCCCGCTGCCGGGAAGCTCTGGCCCAGGCCTCCGGAGCATGGATGCCTGCTGCCGGGAAGCTCTGGCCCAGGCCTCCGGAGCATGGATGCCCGCTGCCAGGAAGCTCTGGCCCAGGCCTTTGGAGCATGGATGCCCGTTGCCAGGAAGCTCTGGCCCAGGTCTCCGGAGCATGGACCAGGAAGCTCTGGCCCAGGACTCCGGAGCATGGATGCCCGCTGACAGGATGCTCTGGCCCAGGCCTCCAGAGCCAGCCCATTTCTAGGATGGAAAAGGAAAGGCTCAAGGCCCCAAGAGAGTGGGAATGCGGTCTCAGGGAAGGAGGACTTGTGTGCAGAGACTGCTGGTTCTCTGAGGAGGAGGCTCTGGAGGTCTGCACTCCTGAGGCCCAGGGGGAAAAGGGATTAGGGGTTGAGAATGGTGGATCCCAAGGGAGAATGGAGGTGGGGGGCCTAGATTCCTGGGTCTGAGGGAGGAAGGGGCTGAAAGGCACACGAAATCTCCATACCTTGGTGAGAGCCTGGTTGGGCTCAGAGAAGTCCCCGCCAGGGGTTCTCTGAAGGCAGTTAAGCTTGAGCAGTCGGCTTCGTTCCTGGGGAGGGTAAGACATGAGCAACTCCTACACCTCAGGGGACATACGGGGTGCAGGCGAGGCAAGGGTATGCCCCAGCCGGAAGTGGGGATGTAAGACAGGTGTTGGCAGTGAACTGACCTGCGTCAGGGCCTGAAGGGCCTCCTCCTTCTTCCGGCTCAGCCCCCGGCTCTCAGCGACCATCTGCTCCCCCAGTGACCTGAGCTGCTCCTCCAAGATCTGGATCCGGCGCTGCAGGGCACCCGCCAAGGCCCGGGTTACTCAGCTGCCCCCGGGCTCCAGCTGGTACCCACAGAACCAGGCCCTCCTTGAGAGCCTGGGGTTTGCTCCACACCATAACAGAGACTCTGGTATCTGGATGCCTGGGAGGGCATGGGGGACTCACAGTTAACCTTCGCTAGTGCCCTTCTCCCCTTTGAGGGCCTAGAAGAGACCTGGGGTGAGCTGGAGGGGTGGAGGTTCCCATATCCAGAGGCTGAGGAAGACAGAGACCCAGAGAAAGTCGACATTGCCAAGGACAGAAAGAGAGAGGGGGACTTTCCTGGTGGTAGAATGGCTAAGACACTGGGTTCACAAGGCAAGGGACCCAGGTTTGATCCCTGGTCAGGGAACTAGATCCCACATGCCNAGAGAAAGTCGACATTGCCAAGGACAGAAAGAGAGAGGGGGACTTTCCTGGTGGTAGAATGGCTAAGACACTGGGTTCACAAGGCAAGGGACCCAGGTTTGATCCCTGGTCAGGGAACTAGATCCCACATGCCAGAGCTAAAAAGATCTTACACGCTGCAATGAGGATCGAAGACCCTGCATGCCCCCACTAAGACCCAGCACAGCCAACTAAATAATATAAAAAAAAAAAAAAAAACAGAAAAAGGGAAAGACAAGGAGACAAACTGGAAAAGACACAGAAGAGAAGAGCCAAGATGGAGGAAGAACAGAAAGAGAGCCTGTGAGACAGGAATGGAGAAAGAGTGGCAGGGAAAACGCCCAGAAACAGAGGTGGGGAAAGGAGGCCCGCATCGGAGCTTTCTCATCCGAAACTCGGGGAGCCTTTGTATGATATCCAGTCTAAAGCTGAAAGTTAGTCACACAGTCGTGTCCAACTCTTTGCGATCCCATGGACTGTAGCCCATTCATGGAATTCTCCAGGCGAGAGTACTGGAGTGGGTTGCCATTTCCTTCTCCAAAATACAGTCAAACTTGTGGCTTTCTCCAGTAGGACTTTTCAGACCCTCGAAAGTGAAGCTCCCAGAAAGGACTGGTGGGAGCGTCGTTGGAGATGAGGGCTGAGACATGGGGAGTGTAGCGGCGAAGACCTAGCAGGTTCAGATCCCAGTTCAATCCTTTGGGAACAAAGTGACCTTGGAAAAGATAACTTGAACACCTTGACCTTGAGTTTCTTCATTTAGAAAATGCGGGAAAAGATATGAAGACCTGTCTCCCAGGAATGTTGTAAGGATTCGATGACTTAAGATTCATGAAATGTTTAGGATCGTGCCTGGCCCCTGGTCAGTGCTCGGGAAACATCGGCGACCATCAGGACTGTTTTGAAGAACATGACACAGGGAGGACACCAGGACAGAGAAGGGATGAGACAAGCGAGTGGAGGAGCCAGAGGGCAGCGGCGAGGGAAGCAGGCGAATCCAGCCGACTCACCCTGTGCTGCGCCACACTGGCCTGGAGCTCCTGGACCTTGCAGTCTGGCACCCCGGCCCCAGGGCTGTCCCGATCTTCTTCCTCCTGCCGGCTCTCGCGCTCCAGCTGCTGGAACTCCAGGTCCTCGTAGGCACGCTGGGCCACGTCCAGCTGTTCCCTCATCTGTGGAGGGGACACAAAAGGACTGGAAGCCTGTACCTCTAAGAACCAGGAGGGTGGAGAGCTGGAGCCACGACTCCTGGACAAGGAAGGAGGAGGNATCTTCTTCCTCCTGCCGGCTCTCGCGCTCCAGCTGCTGGAACTCCAGGTCCTCGTAGGCACGCTGGGCCACGTCCAGCTGTTCCCTCATCTGTGGAGGGGACACAAAAGGACTGGAAGCCTGTACCTCTAAGAACCAGGAGGGTGGAGAGCTGGAGCCACGACTCCTGGACAAGGAAGGAGGAGGGGCTGCGGATCTAGACTCCAGTGTCCTGCGGGTTAGGGGCTTGGGGCCTGAGCTCCTAGGTGGGTGGGAGAGGAGGGGACTGAGGGCCCGGATGGCTGGGTCCTGAGTGGCCTGGATACCGGGTCCCCTTACCTCCTGCATTCCCTGCAGAAGCCGCTCATGCTGGTCTTCAGGCTGTGAGTCGAGCTGCTCCTGGGCCTCCTGGAGTCTTTGGCGAAGACCCTCCACACGATCCCGCTCCTGGCTCAGCCGCCTCTGTTCCTGCACCAACAGCAACCAGGCTCTTAGCCTCAGCCTGAGCACAGGGAGGGAAACTGGCCAGCCAGGGCTAAGGCCAGCCAGATCTTAAGCTCCTTCTCGCCTGGGGAGTGCCCCCTCTCCAAGTCTGGGGTGTTGGCTCTATGAAGGCAGGGAGCCTGTCCCTCTGGTTCATGCTGTGCAGGCCTACCCAGAGCAGACCAAGTAAACAGCATTTTCAGAAATGAAGGAGGGGACAGTTGAATGGATAAAGATGTGGTACGCATACACAGTGGAATATTACTCGGCCACGAAAAAGAGCAAAACAATGCCATTTGCAGCAACATGGATGGAATTAGAGATTAGTATACCAAGTGAAGTGAGTCAGAAGGAGAAAGATGAAGGCCATAGAACGATAATCATGTGTGCCACCTAAAATCTGACACAAATCAAGTAATCCATGTAACAAACAAGCTCACAGTCATAGAGAACCGACCTGTTAGCACAGGGAACTGTATTCAATATCCTGTGATAAACTGTAATGGAAAAGAATATGAGGGGTCTTCCCCTCGGTCCAGTGGTGAAGACAGTGTACTTCCACTGCAGGGGCCATGGGTTAGATCCCTGGTCAGGGAACTAAGATCCCACATGCTAAGCTGCATGGCAAAAAAAAAAAAAAGAATATATATATATATATATATA
>SJYX01005724.1:306126-317943 GCA_006410675.1 Oreotragus oreotragus
AAATCCCACATGCCCCAACTAAGACTCAGCAGAGCCAAAGAAATAAATAAAAATAAATACTGAATAAAAGAGAAAAGAAAAGGGCAGACTGCGGTCAAGAAGAAAGAAGGTGGGATGGCGGGAAGAGATGGGGAATACAGGTGAGAGACGGCAGTGGAAAGGCAGACAAGATGGAGCTCGGGTGTGGAGGGACTGTCAGGCTGAGGAACACGCACCCGGGGTCAGTGGGGAGTCACAGCAAGACTGAAAGGCTGGGGTAGGTCTGGGTATGGAACCATCCCTCTGGGAGATAGGTTCAAGGGGTTGAGACCAGCTCCTTCCTGAGTCCTCCGGGCAATCAGAATGAGACCTTAGACTTCCCTGGTGGTCCAGTGGTTAAGAATCCACCTGTCAACAGGGGACATGGGTTCAATCCCTGGTCTGGGGAGATCCCACGTGCCGCAGGCCAAGTACTGAAGCCTGAACTCCGGAGCCCAAGTGCCGCAACAAGAGAAGTCCCAGCAACAAGAAGCCCCAGCACTACAACCAGGGAGCAGCCCCGGCTCACCGCAATTAGAGAAAGGCCGCACGCAGCAACGAAGGTCGAGTCCCGCCAAAAACTAGTAAATCATAAAAATTTTTTAAAAAAGAATGTTATCTCACCCGAGGTCTAGGCAGGGCAGATACAAAGGAGATAAACTAGCAAGAGAGATTCAGGGGGCACAAAGAACAGAACGTGGTGACTGACAGGCTTGGGGTGAGGTAAGGAGGCGTGCAGAGCGAGCCTCAGGACTCTGGCCTGGTGACCAAAGGGACAGTGAGATGGGACGGTGTGGAAAAGGGAGTTGCTGAGGTCAGCACTGGATATGGTGAATGAGAAGGGCCCAGACTCCTGGATCCAAGGCAGGAGGGGCTGGGGACCTGGACCCTTGGGTCTGAGGGAGGAGGGGCTGGGGGTCTAGACTCCTGGATCCAAGGCAGGAGGGGCTGGGGACCTGGACCCTTGGATCTAAGGCAGGAGGGGCTGGGGTCTGGAAAGCCAGGTCCTAGGGAAAGAAGGAGCATCTAGGAACCAATGTCCTAGAAATCAGGACACATAGGTCTAGATTTTGAGAGAGTAATCAGGGCTGGGAGAAATACAGGCTCTTTGAGGTCACTGAAGACTCAGGATCCAACCCCAGGAAATTCCAATATGTAAGATAAGGGCAAAGAGAGAGACTGATAGAATTACAAAGTTACCATTTTCCAACCTACAGCACTCTCCAGTCAAGCAATGACCACCAATGGATATTAAAGCCTTTAGGTAAATAACTATTAGGAAGGGATCAGAGTGACCTCACTGAGGTCTGGAGAATCAGAGAGAACATCCCCCTGGCCCAGTGCCCCAAATGCACCACAGCACATCTGAATCTGACCCATCTTATACATTTAATCAACCACCTGCTTCCAGGAAGCAAAATGAGATAAAAGACACCCCTGGCATGCAACTGGTTACATACTGACCACGGGACAGAGGACTTGGTTTCTTCAACAAAGAGTTCGGGGGAAAAACCAGTAGGTAGGGACCATTAGAGGAGAACCAACGCAGGCAAGGCATTGCAACCCATTAGAATATACTGGCCTGTGGGGAACCCGATTCAAACAGCCAACTGTTAGCCATTGTTTTTGAGACAGTCTGGGACCCATGGAAACGGACTGGAGATGAGATAGAAATTCTTCAGATGTGACAATGACATAGGGGTGATGTTTTCTTAAAAGAGTTCTTAAAGAACTAAAGTATTCATCGTCAACATGATGTCTGGTACTGGATTTCAAATCTAGGGACAGGTAAGCCAACTGGGGGACATGAAACAGGAGTGGAGGATTCATCGCAGCTGAAATGGGGAGTACACCACATGGCAACGGTCTATTTTTTGTTGGTTTGACATTTTTCACAAAATGACATTTAGAGAGCAAAGAGAGATGGGAAACGCCCCAGTGAGTCAGGCGCCAAAGTCATAGAGGAGGGAGGGAGGAGGGAAACAGACAGGCATAGGTCCCCGCCGCTGCCCACCCCCAGCCCCAGTATCATGGCTTTAACCCCCGGCCCCAGGTCCCAGGAGCACCATGGGAATGTCCGTCCAACAAGGAAGAGAACCGACGATGAAGACTCAGCCGGGCAAACGCACCTGTTCCCGCTGCTCCTGGCCGCCCTTCTCTGAGTCCACCTGCTGCCCTAGCAGCTCGCGAAGCTGCTCCTCCTCCCGCCGAGCGGCCACTCGCTCCCCAGCCAGCTCACCCCGCAGCAGGGCCACCTCCACCTCCATCTGCAGAGAGAAGGCAAGAGCTGGGACCCAGAGGCCTGGGTCTGAGAGTAAGGAAGGGGTGGGGGCGCGCGGACGCCTGCTTGGGTCTGAGCGAAGGACCTGAGAATCCGAACTCCTGGATTCGAAGAGAGTATGGAGCAGAAGGCCTGAGACTCGGCTCCCATGGTTGTAAAGGACTGGGAGCCTGGCCTGACGGGGTTCCCCACGAGTTGGGTGGGGCCAGACTTCCCAAGGGGTCTGCAGCCTCACCTCGATCCTCAGTTCCTTCCTCTGACGCTGTAGCTCTTTCACTCGCTGCTCCATCAAAGCCACGCGAGTCAGTGCCTCCAGCTGCTGCGCGCGAAGCCGCCGCGCCGCCCCTCGCACCCCTTCTCCAGACAGAGCTGGTGCGGGGGGCGTGGCCGGAGTCTGAACTAGAGACGGAGCCTCCGCCTGCGGTTGAAGAGGGCTAGTCAGCTGGGGAGGACTCGCCCCCTGCCGTCACTAAATAGGTCCCTGGGGCGGGGGATGGGGGTGGGAGTCTGAGTTAGCGACCCTCAGCCACCAAGCTCTTTTATCCGAGGCGGGGAGGGTGCAGGTCCGATGACCGCTCGGCCCCAGGAGGTGGCTCAGGGACTCGCAGTCCGGGGAAGGGGCACAACGCTGACTCAAGGATACTGTTTCCCACTGTCTTGGCCTCACGTCTTCGAAGTTCTGTATCTCCTTCTCTCTCCCCGGGTCTCTGAGTCTTTCCCCCTTTTCTCTGGGCGTCTTCTTCCTGATTCAGTATGTCTTCTGTCTCTGAATCGCTGTGTTTCTTTCTCCCTCGGAGTATCTCCCTGTCTCAAGGTTTCTCTGTGTCTCTTTCTGTTTCTCGGAGCATCGTTGTTTCTGGGTTTCTGTCTGTGTCTATCCTCAGCTCTCTGAGTCTCTTGCTCTCGCAGTGTCCCTTGACTCCTTTGGATCTTTGTCTCCCAGTTTCCCCGTCCCTCGGTCTCTATCTGGTCTCCCTATACCTGGCTCTCTGTGTCTCTGTCACCCGCTTGGGTCTGCTCCNTCTATCCTCAGCTCTCTGAGTCTCTTGCTCTCGCAGTGTCCCTTGACTCCTTTGGATCTTTGTCTCCCAGTTTCCCCGTCCCTCGGTCTCTATCTGGTCTCCCTATACCTGGCTCTCTGTGTCTCTGTCACCCGCTTGGGTCTGCTCCTCTGGGTCCCCCCCACCCAGTGACTCTCGCCCCCCGGGTCCCTCACCGCATCGTGGCTGCTTTCGGTGCTGCTGCCTTCTCCCACTTCTTCCTCTTCCTTCGCCTGCTGCTCAGCTCCTTGGCCGCTCGGAAGCTCTGCCGGGGCCTCGGGCGCCTCCCGCTCGCGGGAGTCTTTGGGGTGCCCCCGGGGCTTGGAGGCCCCTTGAGATCGGACCTCTGTGTCGCACTCCGGGACCGCCGCCGGCGGGGCCCCCAGGTCCGGGCTGCTCCGCGTCCCCATGGCCGCTGAGAATTCCCGTCGGGTGGGCGGGGCTTGGGGTTACGGAGGAGTTGGGGGCGTGGCCCAGGGGGCCGGCGCTTCCCGCCCGAAAGCTTCGGAGAGCGCTCCGGAGGCGGGGCCTGAGAGTTCAAAGGAGGGGACTGAACATTCCAGAGGCGGGGTCTGGAGCTTCTAGGGGCGGGGCTCGTGGCTCCTAGGGCGTCACGCCCCAAGAGGCGGGACCGGAATTTGAGTCCGGGTCCTCGTACGCCCCCTACCGGCGTGTCCCTGCTATCCAGGTGTCGAGCCTTGTACTTGCCCACCCGCCCCCAACTATCTATCCCCCTGGACCCCTTTAGAGCGACCCCATCACCATCTGCTTCACGGACTCAGGAGCTGGGTTCCGCTCTGTCCTCTCTGGAGCCCCGTAGTCTCAGCTCTGACGCCCCTGTGTAAGGGAGCCGTGCCCCTCCCGCCTCACCCAGGGATCGGAGAGTGGGGTCTCCTGGTCTCCCTCTCCTGACAAACCAGGAGCCTTGAGTCCTCGGCTCCTCGGGAGCGAGATTCCAGAACTCCAGCCCCCGCGACCCCCACAGCCCCGGCCCCCTCACCGGCTCAGGCTTCGGCGCGCTCCGTTCTGCGCTCCGGCGCAGCAGTTTCTGCCCACTAGACAGGTGGCTGGGGAAGAGGGAAGAGGGAGGAGAGACGGGCTGCTCGGTCCCCCTCCCCAGCAGCCCGGAAGTGGAGTGGGGGACAACAGGTCCAACAGCTCTCGAGGGAGGAGGGAGCGACCAGCTTGCCCCGCCCGCAGCCGCGGCATCGGGCCATCCTGGCCCCACCGGCCCCACCCTAGGAAAACCCAGCATGAAGACCCCCCGGTTCTGCCTCCAGCGCCCCCAGTCCTGCCCTCGGGGGGCCAGGCGCCTTGGTCACCTGTGTAAAAGCGCCTCCCTAATGCCCAGACTCTGAGAATCCTGAGAGGAAGAGGGAATGGAGGTAGGGGCCTCTCCCCTCTAATGAGCACTTTAGAAGGGCCCCAACCGGTTTGGGGAGCTGGACAAGAGGAGGGGGTGCCCTGAGCTGAGTCAGAGGCCCGTCCAGAGACAGCGGGAAGTGTGGCCCCCCCACCTTGCTATGGGTGGAGGGCAGAGGTTAAAGGTCTCAGCCAGACCCTTTCCTCTCTGAGCAAAAACAGGAAAATAACTGCTATGTGAGAAAGGATTTTTGGATGTCAGGAGCTGCCTATATAAACATTTTATACACATTAATTTACTTGATCTTTATAGCAGCTTACAGAGAAATCACTATCTCCATTTTATAGTCAGGAAACAGGCTGAGGGGGGCAAGCGTACCCAGAGTCTACACATGTTGTTAATGTGAGCAACGTATCTGTTCTCTGGAAAATCCATGGTCTTTATCATTAGGCTTACTGTCTTTCAAGCCAGGAAGTCCCTGAGAGATCATTCAGAAAGATAGTAACAATAATAGCTAACACTGATAGAAAATCTGCTGTGTAGGCAGTGTGCCAAGCACTTCATGTATATGAACTCATTGGATCATCACAACACCCTATTATTATGTTTATTATTCCCATTTTACAGATGAGGAAACAGGCTGGGAGAATTGAAGTACTTTATTCTGGGTCTCACAGGGCAAGTGGTTTAAACTCAAGACTGTTCTAATCCAAGGAGCTGAGAAACCCTGCCCCACATATTTGTTTGCTTCTCTCTTATGAGTTACAAAAATCTCCTCCTTCCAGGTTCCCAGGACCTTTATCCTGCCTTGCTCCCTGACCTCTCCAGGGACCAGATCTAACCGCAGATACCTCAGCCCAGAAACTCACTGGTTCCCCCAGAAAACAGAAGTCAGATTCAGAGAAAAAAGATTTTTATTTAAGAAGCTAGTAAGGGAGGGGAAGAGGAGAGAGGCCCCAGTGATGGCACAGCTCCCCTCACCCCACCTAGAGCATTCTTAACGGATGTGAGCTGTGAGCGCCTGAGAGGCAGGGTCTGTCAGGAAGGGGGTGTCTGGATCCCACAGCGCATGTTAGCTGGAACAGCAAAATCTGAAACGAAGAAGCTAAGAGTAAAACAAAGGGGCCCAAGCAGACCATCTGACTTCCCCTCTGCCCCACTGGGGACCCAGACATCCCAATAGCTCTTCTTCTTTGAGAAACTAAGAGTCCAGACCCTCAGCACCTCCTCCCTCAGACCCAGGTCTCCAGACCCCCAGCTCCTTCCCTCAGATCCAGGAGTCCAGATCCTCAGCCACTCACCTATCTGCTGAGGTTTAGGCAGGTTCAGCTTGTTCATGACCTTGACAAACTCCTCACAGCTGAGGGTGAGCCGAGGGTTCAGAGTCCGTTCCTCCTCCACAGTGGACACTGTAAGCCCTAATGGCCAAGGGAGTGGGAAGGAATGTCAAATTGTCCAGTGCCTCTGGCCTCCTAGAACTACATGTCCCAGGAGGCCTCAGGGTACCCCTTTCTGGCCCAGGACTAACAGATTGTTGTCCCCCTAGCCAATAGGCACTATGGGAAATGTAGTTTCCCAGCTCCTTAAGTTCTATAAGGAAGTCCCAGGAAAGCCTATGCCTTCCGGAATTCTAGGCGTTATATTTTCTACATCTACCCTCAGTATACCTCAGCGCTTGATTTTTTGGGCCAGAGGAATTCCTGGGACTTGTAGTCTGAGAGCCACACGAGGATGACAGCAGTTCAGTGCTCCCTCTCAAAAGCTAAATTATGTAAATCCCACAACTCCTCTAGGAAGCCCTCACCGTGGTAATCATGAGCAGGGTAGATCAGACAGTTTCCAGGAAGAGTGAAGATCTTTTCATGAACTGAGTGGTACAAGGTCTTAGCACAGCCTGGGGAAGGAAAAGTCAGAGGTCAGTGGAACAACAGGTTGAGAGAAGCTCCCAAACTGCTTCCCTTCAGGAAAAAGACAGGAGGATAAAAACCACTGTAGCTAAACCTTCTCCCTCATTTTCTGCCAGGAGCCCTTTGGGTAGAGAAGGAGAGGGAAGGGAATTCCAGGTAAGTGGAACAACACATGCAAAGACTTGGGGAATGGTAAGAATTCAGCACGACTGTAAAGAAGGTTGGGATGGGACCCTGAAGCACCAAGTCCCCTCACTCTGGGGCTGCTAAGAGAGGATTCTGGGCAGGGAAAGTGGACTAGAAGGTAAGGAACTGAAGACATGAGGCAAAGGAGGATAGAGCCATAGTTTTGGCAAGAAGCTCTGAGTCCTAAACTGGGACAGGAGCAAACCTCTCAGAATGTTCTGCCATCTTTTCTTTCATCTTTTCTTTGATCTCATGACTGTGTTGGATGAATAAATGGAAGATTAGGAGCTTCAGAGAGAAAAAGACAGAGACCAAGACGGAAAGATAAGGAAAGAGGAAGCAAGAAGCAGCCTGGGGACGTGGCTACCCACAGCCAGCTCACTAAGGCTGTCTCTTTTCTCTCATCCAGCCTCACGCTGCAAGGTGGCTGAATCCTCCCAATCTAGTGTCCACCCCATTCACACACGTACTCAAAGGCCAGCTGAACCCTGACACTGTGAAACTAAACACACTTCCCACAGTGAAACTCTTTAACGTAATTGCCCCCAGCAGCTAAACCCCAAATGTAACATCATGCGTGCATGCTCGGTCACTCAGTGGTGTCCAACTCTTTGCAACCCCAGGGACTGTAGCCTGTCAGGTTCCTCTGCCTATGGGATTTTTCAGGCAAGAATATTGGAGTGGATTGCAATTTCCTCCTCCAGGGGATCTTCCCGACCTAGGGATCAAACCAGCATCTTCTGAGTCTCCTGAATTGGCAGGAAGATTCTTCACTGCTGAGCCACCAGGGAAGCCCAATGTAACATCACCCCGTAGCAATTAAACCACTGAACCTAACCACCTGCTAGCAGCTAAACTCCCTGAGTCTAATCCTGATCCCCTAAAAATCTAACATTGGTTCATTTATTCTTACAATGGACACTTAAAATCCTGGCATTCACATAACCATACTAAAATCTTGGGTCAGGGAAAAGGGCCTGTGACCTTGCTGGAAGTCTGTCCGCCCACACCCTCGGATAAGCAGGGCGTCTCCAGTGAAGGCCATGCTGTGGTCATTCAAGACGAAGGTGACACAGCCAGGGGTGTGGCCAGGGCTGGCCCGGGTCTCCAAGGCCTGGCAGAGAAGGAAAGTACAAAGAGTCACCAACAAGCCTACGGTTTTACACTCATGGTAAAACTGATGGTAAAACTGGCCTCAGATGCTCCCACCTCATCTCAGGGTCACACTTAGATAATGTGTACTTTTTTTTGATTAAAAAAAAAAAAATGTAAGTTAGATCCTAGACTCAGACATCACTCCAGAGTAAATCCCCAATGAATTACAAACTTAAAACAAGGAAATAAAATCATAAAACTAGAACAACAAACATACAAAGAAATAGTAGGTTGGCCAAGAAGTTCATTCATGAAGCTTTTAGCCAACCTGATATATGATCTCTGGTTAGAGAAGAACATTCATCTTAAAAGGCATAAATCATTAAGGGAAAGATCGGTGGTTTGAATTTTAATAAATTTGAGGTTTCAGAATGGCAACCACATCATACACAAAATTTAAAGGAAATCAACACGCTGGCAAAATATTTTTGTAGCACATACATACCAGACAGTAGTCAGGATACTTTATGTACAAACGGATCTTGCATATCAGTAAGAAAAAGATAAGCACACTAATAAATATGAAATACCAAAGAGACATTTAAAATTATGTCATTGAAATAAAATTTAATGATGCTACACAAGAATATTCAATGGCATGAAAAGATGTTTACTAGCCAGTAAGTGCAAAAAAACAGGTTACAAAGCACTTAAACAATGTCTATTTTTTAAAAATGTATTAATTAGCTCAAAATATTTTTTTCTTTAGACTCCTCCTATATTATCTTTTTGTTTTACAGTGAACATGCCATTTTGTAATCAAAAATAAAACACAAAATTCAGGATAAACTAAATAAATACTAAAAAAAAAAAATTCTAGAAGGAAATATAAAAGAATAGATCTATATTATATTAATGTTTATATAACATTATGCATTACATATATAATATAATATATATGTATATACATAAAATCTTGAGGTAGAAAAGGTTTTTCTAAGCACAGTAGGAAATCCTGAGGCCACAAGGAAAAACAGGGACCACATAGTTTAACTTCATTATAGAAAAGGCAAATCAGAGTGACAAAACAAAAAAACTCAGAGACAATGTTAGCAGCATGTATAAGAAAGTATTATAAAACCAGAATACCTGAACAGCTCCTAAACATCAAGAACCCCCAAAGAAAAATAGCTAAATAAAAGAACAGGCAATTCAGGGAAAAGGGAACAGGTATCTGAAAAGATGTTTGATCCCCTTTTAAAAAAGGCAGGGACAGAGAGATCTAAATTTTAAAACCTTTATTTTTCATTTATCAGATTGGCAACTGTCAGAGTTGCTCAGGGTGTTTGAGACAAACCCTTTCATCCTCTGGGATGTGAGGACGACTTAGAAAAGCCATTTTAGACGGCAGCTAAGCAGTGTCTAGCAACATCTCAAAGGCACATATTTTCTGACCTCTCAAAGCCACTACTAAGGCTCTGCTGTTAAGAACAACCGATACATGAGCACAAAAACACCACCCAGGGAGCCCTGATTATCTAAATTCCCACATTCAGTTCAGTGAAGCAACTGTCAGAAAAAAAAATTATTATCCCAGTGATCTAACAATCACTTAATGAGACTAGTTTCCACTCACATATCACTCCTCCTCTCTTAATAGAGGCTCCTCCCACCAGTTAGCATCCTTGTCCAGGACAGTCATCTGCTAATTATCAAAGGACACTATGTGCAGACTCTATATCCTCAGCCGATATCTGTTTTAACCTTCCCCACTCACAGATCTCCAGTTTGGTTTGGGGGCATCAGTGTGCCCAGTTCTCTGGCCAATAAGATCTCAGCAAGTATCCTGAGAAATTCTGGGAAAGCTTTTCCCTTCCTGATAAAAAGGGACTGGCACTTGCCCTTTCCACTTCATCTGGCTCTGAACACAAGATGTGATGGCTGGAGTTGCAGCAGCTATCTTGCAACCATGAAGGAAAAAAAGCCAAGATAATCAACCCCACAAATGATGGTGATGCCAAATCAGAGAATAACTACCTTCTTCCAAATTTCCTGTTATATGAAAAAGTGAAACTGTTTGTTCAAGCCACTGTATGGTTTTTTCATTTGCTATCTGCCAAACACCTTCTTAGTTCATCTGCACTAGGGTATATGGGCAATGCAAGACAAGTGCAAAGGGAAATCACAAATCTTGCAAAATCTTGTGGGAAAAATCACATCTCCTGACTCCTCAAATTAATATTGCCTTTTGGTAGTGGAGGGATGATACTTCACTTTTTATTTTGTATGTTTCCATACTCTCTGAGTTTTTTAAACAAAAAGCATGGAAATTTTTGAACTAAAAAAGGGGATGAATATTCAGGAGAAATGTTCAAAATATTTAACTTTGGTTATAACAAAGCTATGACAAACCTAGACAGTGTGTTAAAAAGCAGACATTACTTTGCTGAAAAAGGTCCATATCGTCAAGGCTATGATGCTTCCATTAGTCATGTACAGATGTGAGAGCTGAACAATAAGGAATTGATACTTTTGAACTTTTCATCCCTTGAAAGAGGGACTTCTTGAGAGTCCCTTGGAAAGCAAGGAGATCAAACCAGTCAATCTTAAAGGAAATCTACCCTGAATACTCTTTGGAAGGTCTGATGCTGAAGCTGAGGCTTCAGTACTTTGTCCACCTGATGCAAACAGCTGACTCATTATAAAAGACCCTGATGCTGGGAAAGATTGAAGGCAGAAGGAGGTGAGGGTGACAGAGGATGAGATAGCTCCATGGTATCACCGACTCAATGGACACGGACTTGAGTAAACTCTGGGAGATGGTGAGAGACAGGGAAGCCTGGCGTGCTGCAATCCGTGGGGCCACAAAGAGTTGGACATGACTTGGCAACTGAACAACAACAACAAATAACACGGGTATTGGCCAATCAGAAGGGCGTCAGTTGTAAACAGCCAGTAATTAGAGTATATAGGGGCTTCCCTGGCGGCTCAGCTGTAAAGAATCTGCCTGCAATGCAGCAGACCTGGGTTCAGTCCCTGGGTCGGGAAGATTCCCTGGAGAAGGAAATGGCAACCCACTCCAGTATTCTTGCCTGGGAAACCCCATGGACAGAGGAGCCTGGCTGGGTCCACCGGGTTGCAAAAGAATCGGAGTGATTAAACAACAGTCAGAGCGTGTATGGTTGACCCTTGAACAACTCAGATTTGAACTGTGCAAGTCCATATAGAGGAGGATTTTTTTTTCTGTAGTAAATACTACAGTACTACCCAATCTGGCTTAGTGAATCCATGGATGTGGAGAAAACACAGATAGAAGGACCGACTGTATCAAGATATACCCCGATTTTTGAATGTGGGGAGGGTCAGTGGCCCTAACTCCCTGAGTTGTTCAAGGGTCAACAGTATATGGCATATTAATTATGTGATGTGTATAAATTAAACAAAATTTTAATATAAATTGAACACAATCCTGCTTGCCACAGGGATCAAAACCTCCTAGGCTCTTAATGACTAAGTCTGTGTCACAGGTGGCTTTGCTAATGGTCAGCCTCCCTATTTATCTTTCCCTTCTCTGGAATATCTAGAATTTACCATCTCTATCAACCCCTGGGCTGTATATTGTCACCCTGCTTATTTAACTTATATGCAGAGTACATCATAAGAAATGCTGGACTGGAAGAAACACAAGCTGGAATCAAGATTGCCGCGAGAAATATCAATAACCTCAGATATGCAAATGACACCACCCTTATGGCAGAAAATGAAGAGGAGCTAAAAAGCCTCTTGATGAAAGTGAAAGAGGAGAGCGAAAAGGTTGGCTTAAAGATCAACAGTCAGAAAATGAAGATCATGACATCCGGTCCCATCACTTCATGGGAAATAGATGGGGAAACAGTGGAAACAGTGTCAGACTTTATTTTGAGGGGG
>SJYX01005724.1:322751-375501 GCA_006410675.1 Oreotragus oreotragus
GGCAGGAGGAGAAGGGGATGACCGAGGATGAGATGGTTGGATGGCATCACGGACTCGATGGACGTGAGTCTGAGTGAACTCCGGGAGATGGTGATGAACAGGGAGGCCTGGCGTGCTGCGATTCATGGGGTTGCAAAGAGTCGGACACAATTGAGCAACTGAACTGAACTGATCAACCCCATAATCCTGTCCATCCCAGGCCTCACCTGTTTGGGCCAACTACCAGCCTCCTCCCTGGCCTACCACCCCCCAGTCTACCTCCTACATAACCTGAGGGAGCTTTTCTACCATCCAGATCCCATTTTGTCCCTGCTCAAAACCCTTCCTGGGGAAGGGAGGTTCAAGAGGGAGGGGACACAGATGTTCTTATGGCTGATTCATGTTGATATATGGCAGAAATGAATACCATATTGTAAAGCAATTATCCTCCAATTAAAAATAAATAATTTTTTTCAATCCAACAATTAAAAAACAAAAAACCTTTCTCAGGCTCCCAGTGGCCCCAGGACAGTTCCAGCTCTTCAGCCCTGCTCTGGTGCCTGCTCACGTTTCCAGCCCCATGTCCTATGACATCCTCCTTTCTCCAGCTACTTTGAATCCCAGAGTCATTTCCAGAAAACACCAGGCTTCGCCACACTTTTTTGCCCCTGCAATTCCCTCTTCTCCCGTCAGTCTGGTCTGCCTACTTTTTACAAGCCTGATTGACTCCTTTTCCTTTGTCAAGGCTTTCTTCTAAGGACTTGACATGACTGAATTCATTCAGACCTCACACATCCTTACTCGGTAAGTATCATTCCTGTCCCCACTCTACAGATGAGGAAACTGAGGCACAGGATGAGAATGAACAAACGACACATCACGATATAGATGAACCTCACAGACACAACCATGAGCCAAAACAAAAAAGTGGGGCAGACATGAAGAGTGAAGCGGAGAGGGAGAGGATAAAGTGGGAAATCTCAGCATGCCTGGTGCACAGGAAGGTAAGTGGTATTTCATGAAGCTGAGGTTTCAGTGCTGACCCCAGATGTAAAATATTTCTCTCTCAGTGAAAGCGCGTGGATTAGTGATTAAGAGCAGTCCCTGGGGCCATATGACATGGGCTGTAAATGTGGCTCTGCTATCACTAGCTGTGTGACCTTGGGCAAGCTATTTCACCTCTCTGGGCTTCTCTGCTCATTTGTAAAACGTGGATAATAATTGTCCCCACTTCACAGGGCTAGTATAAAGATTAAATTATTTCACGTATGTAAAGCATTTTAAAAATGCTCAGGAAATTCCCTGACAGTCCTGTGGTTAGGACTCCGCACCCTCACTGCCAAGGGCCGGGGTTTGATCCCTGGTCAGGGAACTAAGATCCTACAAAGCCAAGTGGCACAGCCAGAAAATAAAAAAGCCCGACATACAATAATTTCTGTATTATAAATAATAATAATGTTTTTAAATTCTAAAATACTGATCTAATGGAACCACCAAGCCTCCTGGGTTCAAATCCTGGCTCAGCCAACTTTCTCAGTGTAACTTTTGGGCAAGTCACGTTTCCTCTCTGCACTCCCTTGTCTGTAAAATGGGAAAATACTTCTGATCTCACTACAGGGATGTTGTTGTCTAGTCACCAAGTTGTGTCTGTCTCTTTGCGACCCCATGGACTGTAGCCCCCACCAGGCCCCTCTTCCCAGGCAAGAATACTGAAGCGGGTTGCCATTTCCTTCTTCTAGGGGATCTTCCCGACTCAGGGATCTAACTTGGATCTCCTGCATNGTTGTGTCTGTCTCTTTGCGACCCCATGGACTGTAGCCCCCACCAGGCCCCTCTTCCCAGGCAAGAATACTGAAGCGGGTTGCCATTTCCTTCTTCTAGGGGATCTTCCCGACTCAGGGATCTAACTTGGATCTCCTGCATTGCAGGTGGCTTCTTTACCCCTGAGCCATCAGGGAATCCCTACTATGTGGTTAGGAAGGTTTAATGAGATTTTAACTGTCAGAGAAGACATAGTGGAGGGTCAAGAACCAGGTTCAGCCACAGTAACGCTTCGTCTGGACTGCTCGGTAGTTATTAAAAGTCTGAATTTGCTGTTGACCCTTATCTTTCGGAGGATTTCTCAAAAATGTATATTTGTAGCTTCTAATTTTAAAAAAAGACTGAGAGAAGGGCTTCCCTGGTGGCCTCCTGCGTCGGCAGGAGACATGAGTTCGACTCCTCACCCAGGAAGATCCCGCATGCCATGGAGCCCTTGTGCCACAACTACTGAGCCTGTGAGTCGCTCAGAGCCTGGCAGNCAGCCCACTCCAGTATTCTTGCCTGGAAAATCCCATGGACAGAGGAGCCTGGCGGGCTACAGTCCATGGCATCAGAGAGTCGGACAGCGCTCATGCCCCTGATGCTGGCGATTCCACGAACCACCTTGTATTCCATCCTCCCCACCTTTCAGATCTGAGCTCAAAGAGTAGCTCCTCAAGGCCTAATTCTCAGACAGGACTGCGCGCGCATACAAACAAGGGGACAGTGCTGAGTCTGGGTGGGCCCCGTTTCCCTGCCTTCCTGATGCCCTGCTGCTCCTTGTTCCTGCCTTGCTTTTCCTCTGCCTGGGATGGTTCCCCCAGACCCACCCTTGCTTCTCCCGACTCCCTGCTGATGAGATGCCTTACCCATGACCCTGTCGCTCTCATCGCTGGATAACCCCACCCAGCTTTTTCTGCTCACACAGGGTTTATCGCCACGCTGCAAGACACTTGCCGTCTCTGACCCCCAGCAGAATGTCAGCCCCATGAGAGCAGGGACTCATGTCTCATTTGGCACACCAGAGCCCGTGTCTTACAGGTGGTGGGTGTGGTTGGCACAGTAATGACCCCCCAAAGACACCCACAGCCTAATCCCTGGAACCTGTGGATGTTACATGGCAAAGGTAAATTAACAGAGCATGAGGTGGCTTCCCTGATGGCTCAGTGGTAAAGAATCCAACTGCCAGTGCAGGAAACATAGGTTCGACCCCTGACTTGGGAAGATCCCACAGGCCTCAGAGCAGCTAAGCCTGGGCACCACAACTACCGAGCCCATGTGCCCCAACTATTGAAGCCCGCCTGTGCTCAGCCGAGAAGCCACCGCAATGAGGCCAAGCAACTCAACTAGAGTAGTCCCCGCTTGGTGCAACAAGAGAAAAGCCCACACAGCAACGAAGACCTAGCACAGTCAGAAATAAATAAAAAACTTTAAAGACCGCATAAGGAAGGAAGGTTGCTAACGGGCTGACTTTAAAACCGGGAGAGTATCCCAGGTTATCCAGGTGGGCGCAGCATAATCCCAGGAAGTCAGTGTCAGAGTGATGCAGCGTGAGAGACTCCACTGCCGTTGCTGGCTTTGAAGACAGAAGGGGCATGGGTCGTGGGCTGGAAGTTGGGAAAGATACAACACAGATTCTCTCCCAGAGCCCCAGGAGGAGCAGAGCCCTGCCTGCACCTTGATGGCTAGCCTGGCAAGACCCATTTTGGACCCCAAATCTAGGTTATAACCTTTCTTTTAAGACACTAAGTTTGTGGTCATTGCTCCCCAGCTCTGATCCTGCCCTTTGCCCTCCCTAGGATGAAGTTTGAGCTTCTAGGCTCCCGTCCAATGCCCTGCAGGGCTACCCTGTCCTGCTTTCTACAGTGAGGGTAGGCTCTCCATTGGCACTGTCCAGACCAGCAGCCAGTGGACACTGCAAGTGCGGCCACTGTGGCTGAGGAAGTGAATTGTTCATTTCACTGCTGCTAAGTTCTGGTTCCGTTTTTTGCCACACCGAATGGCATGCAGGATCTGTTCCCTGACCAGGCACTGAACCCATCTTCCCTGCAGCGTCCTTGCACTGCACAGTCCTAACCACTGGACCACCAGGGAAGTCCTAAAGGTGGCTGTGTTTGTTTCGTATTTCCCTGGCTGCGCTACATGGCACGCTGGATCTCCCCCAACCAGGGCCTGAACCCATCCCCCTGCACCGGGAGCACGGAGTCTTAACCACTGGACCCCCAGATAAGTCCCCCATCCCACCCCCACCGTCTACCCTGATTCTCTAACACCCAGGTCAGGTCCCACCTTAAATGCGGTGGAGCCTTTAAGGGGGTCGGGGATTTGTGGAGGGTGATTTAAATGCCCCTTCCCTAACTCTCCTTCCCAAATGAGGTGATGTCAAACCAGGCTGGGGATGGTTTCACAGCTACTTCTGAGAGCCCTGGAGAAAGGGAGATGTCCTTGGCCCAGGGGAGCTGAGACTTCGAGGGAGGCCACCCCATGAGCATCCCAGCCCGCAGCCCGGAACCCCCAGAGGGACAACCAGATACGGGAATGGGCTCCAAGGACCCGAACCAGCTGAGGGGTGGTGCTGAGTGTCAGATTCCCAATCCCCTGCCACCTGCTGCCAAAGTGGGGAAGCACCAGGGAAAGTAACAGGAAGCTCCTCCCCAACCAGGCCCCGGACAGAAAGCCGGCCGTTCTTCCGCAGACCCCAGGACAGGAGTCATCAGGTGGCCCAAAGACCCGGCCTTCAGAGGCGAGTGGAACCAAACCTGAGACAGGAGGCAGGGAGCCTGCTGGGGGTTCTCAGAGACGCGAGCGGGAGGGGCAGCTGCTCCAAGCCAAGTCTCCTTTATTAAACTCGTGTGGGTGTGTATGTATGCGTGCACATGTGTATGTACGTGTCCATGTGTGTGCACACACATTTCACGCCTGGGGCACCACCCCGTAGAGCTGGTGGGGAAGTAACTTCTGCTTCTCGTTGCAACTGTAGATCCAGCGGGGGCGGACGAACACCAGGGAGGGGTTGTCCGTCAGGGCCTGCAAGGGGCGGGGGGCAGTGGGAAGGGTACGGGCAGGAACGTGAGCCAGGAAGGGCTGAGGGGATGTGCTGGGGCAGGCTGGGCCTCCCGCTCCCTGCTCCTCTAGGACTCACCTCCTCAAAGCTGGGGTCCCACTCCTGCGCGGTTATCACAAACTGGACCCGCTCACTCATGTAGTCCTCAAGCTCCCTGGTGGGGGATGCGAAGAGGGGGAGAATCGGCGCTCCCTCTCTGACGCCCTCCTCCCCACCCACCCTGAGGCCGTCCTCTCTCCACCCCGACCCACGTCCCGTGGGCCACCCGTGGGTCCCCCACTCCCAAGTGCCAGGTTCGCCGTATCCCTGAAACCGCCAGCTCCTGCCAGCACCAACCCTTTCAGAAGGGCGGTGAGGAGCCTCATTTTAGGAGAAAGTGGGGTGAAGGGGTCAGGGATGGGGAGTTTGAGGGTGTGGTGTGGGAAGCTATGTATCCAGGGCCCTAGCACAGCGAGCAGGGCTGGCTCGGAGCTCCACAGCCTGTGTCGACCCTCAGGGTACATCCCTTCTCCATCCTCCCCATGACCTTCCACCCCCCACCTCCTGCCCTTGGAGACTGACCCGTTGAAGGCTGTGACATAGCGGCTGAGTGTCCGCCGCTCGTCCCCTGGGAACTCCCCGTAAAGGAAGAAGCGTTTGCCCTGGAAGAAGTCTGCAGGGGAGAGATGGGGCGGGGAGAGCCAACGTGAACCCCTGGAGTCCCGGGGTGCCAGCCAGGAGCCACGGGACACTCGCGGACTGGACAAGAAGGCAGGCGCAGTGGCTGGATGGGGTGCGGAGCGTCCGTGGACACCCTGACTCAGAAGCCATCCCTGACAAGCAGTGGTTCTAGGCAGGCCTAATGGGGTTTTGTTTTATATTAAGGGTAATAGACACAATCACCATTAGTGGTTCTCACACCAGGTCAGTCAGTTCCTTCACTCGGTCTGGGCTGGAGCTTCACATCCTGCCACCCCCTCCACGGCTAGCCCACTGCTTTTCACCAGTGCCTTCTCTGGCGCTGACCTTCAGGGTGGCTCTTCGTTCCAGTTTACCATGATTTTCTGTTCAGTTGCCAAGGTCACGTTTGGGGCTTTGGAGGAGGATCAGAGTATGTTCCTGCCGTCACTTGTGAGGAACCGGGTGGAAATAGCTTTTTCCGGAGGCCACAGACCCTCACCTCCACTCAGAGCCTCTGACCGTCCGGCTCTCCTTTCACTCTTTTGGCTGCACCACGCCACACGCGGGACCTTAGCTCCTTGACCAGGGATCACACCCGAGCCCCCTGCACAGGGAGCCTGGAATCTTAGCCATTGGACCACCTGGGGAGTCCCTCTCCTTTCACTCTTGACCAGAAGAGGCTCCAGACGCCTGCCCCCATGTCTGGGGTGATGAATAGCAAGGTGGGTCCCAACAGAGATCGGCGCATCTGTATTCCCTGAGCCCCACCCCCACCGACAAAGCTGAACCCGGGGCGGGGGGGGAGCCGGGGTACCCGCAGATTCTTAAAACCCCCAGGTCGGTCTTGAAGCCGAGGGAATGGGAGGCCCCTGTCGTCAGCGGGTAAGAAGCTAAAGGGGGTCTGGTGGGGGGCTGGGCTGTGAGGGACGGGAGGGACAGGCAGGCAAGGATGCTGACAGGAAGGGAACAGGCCTGAGAGGATATGGAGGTGGCAAAGGTGAAGGAGGAGGGTGAGGAGCCTGGGAGACAAGTCAGAGTGGGCAGCAGCCGTCCCGGGGGGCCTGGGGCAAGTCACCTTAGACAAGTGACAGGGCTAACCCCGCATCGGGAGGGAGGGGTTCCCACCTGGGAGCTCGGGAATTGGCAGGTCGGGAGACTCCGGGGGGCCCTCATGGTCCGTGTTCTCATCTGTGGATCCTGCGTACGGGTCCTCACCATTCTCCTCCTGACCAGGGGGCTGCCTTTCTTCCTTCTGCTCGGTCACCCTGGGGAGGCCAAGAAGGGCGGGGAAGAGCGTGCAGACCGGCTTCCCCTCCGCCCAAGGCCGGGCCCACCCTACCTTCTCAGCTCGTCCTCGGTGTCCCCAGAGTCTTCCGCCCCGCCGTCCTGTCCTCCTGTGCACAGACACTTAGTCAGCTCGAGGCCCCTACCTCCCAGCCTCACACCTGAGCATAGGTGGGGTGTCTCAACCCCCAACCCAATCACTCCCCAGATCCAGCTGGGGGTGAGGGGGCGACCTCCCCCCACCCCCCAGGTCCACTGTCTAGGATCCAGCCCCATCTCGCTGGACCCAGGAGCTCAGGCTTGGAACTCCTTCCCCTTTTAGATGAGGGAGTCTGAGTCTTCAGCCGCTCTTCCCTCAGACTCTGACCTGACTGCTCCGCCTCAGTGTCGTCATTATCTTCCTGGGCCCCTGGTGAGGCTGGTTTGGTCTCTTCTGGGGTTGGAGGTCTCTGGGGTGAGCTAGGTCCTGCTGCCTGAGGGGGCTTGGCTTTGGTCTGGGGGCGCTGAGGACGGAGGGTGGGTCAGGGAGGAGGGAAGGGGCAATGAAAGTGTGAGTGCGTGCCAGCAGGAGACAGGACCCGACTCCACCCTCCCCCGTGCCAGGCAGGGGGCATGGACCTTTCGGGGAGCCTTGGGGGCTTCATTCCCACTGCCGCCGCTGTGAGAGCCCCCCTCGTCCTCGCTGCTCGAGCCTGACCCAGCCATGAGGTACCTGGAGGAGGGATCGGGCCTCAGTCCAATGGCAGACGCGTCCTCCAGGGGAGGTGGGGAGGGGGCTTAAGAAGCAGCAGGCACTTGCATTTATTATCAGTAAATAAATCCTCAGGGTGCAGACATGGTCTCCCTCCTGGTCTGCCCCTTCTCCCAGCTCCAGAAGGGCCCTGTGGACCTTCAGCCACCCACACCACAGACCACAGCAATCTCTGGTTTCCCCTCCGAGGGAAGAAATGTCTCATTTCAGAAACAAATAAACAAAATCGGAAATAAGTCTCTCCTGCAAGCATCAAAGTCAGTTTCTCATTAGGAGAATGCCTACTGATTAAGGGGAAAATCTCGAAAGCAAATTTCCTGTGTGCCAGGCACTGCTGTGAACACTTGATAGGTTCAGAGCCGCTGAGTCCTGAGGCGGGTGCTATTTTCAGCCCCGTTTTACAGATGAGGAAACTGAGGCCCAGAGAGATGAATCAGTGGCCCCAAATCACAGGGCAGAGTGCGTACAAAGCAGAAGCGAGTGAGCCTGCTGGGGATGCTGCCCTGGCCCCATGTGAAGACCCTTCCGCACGTGATATGGTTGCTTCCAACCTGGTGACGCCCTTTTTGGGTAAGTCACCCTCACTGTAGAACCAGGGCTCGTGGGAAAACTCAGAAGGCTTAAAGTGCTGGGGGCCTTCCCCGGTGGTCCAGGGGCTCAGACTGCTAAAGGAGCCCCGCCGCCCGACAGACACCAGGCTGAGCCAGCCTTGGCTCCTCTGCCTCCGCTCAGCCTGGCGAACCTCTTCTCCTTGAAGAACCCTGGCTCACTGCAGTTCTCCCTGTGGGCCCTCCTCCAAAGTATTTCACAATAAGTCTGGCCCCTCATCAAAGTCAGAGGCTCTCGAGAGGGACCGATGTCTGGGATCCAGCATTGGGCAGCCCAGCCTGACACCACACAGGGGTTTCAGATGAATGAATGTCAACAGGTCCCAACACTTCATTCTCCCCCGAGCCTTTGTGAACGCTGTTTCTCCAGCCTGTAGCCTTTTCCTCTGCTAAGCAGACTNGAGAGGGACTGATGTCTGGGATCCAGCATTGGGCAGCCCAGCCTGACACCACACAGGGGTTTCAGATGAATGAATGTCAACAGGTCCCAACACTTCATTCTCCCCCGAGCCTTTGTGAACGCTGTTTCTCCAGCCTGTAGCCTTTTCCTCTGCTAAGCAGACTTCCCAGAGTCCTCCTGGGACCCCTGGGGATGCCCTCCCCTCTCCTCCCCATCTCCCAGCCCTGCCCCTCTTCCTCTGGAAAGTCGGCTGACTCCGGGCTGGCAGGCCACAGCCTGATTTCTCCCCAGATCCCTGGCGCTGCCCGGCACGGGGATGAGGGGCAGGGTCGGGGTGTGCATGTGTAAAGCACACGTGTGCAAAAAGAGGCCTCACCTCCGCGAGGGCAGCCGCCGCCGCATGCGGTGACAGTCCAGCACCCACTCTTTGCGCACGATTCGGCCTCCGAGGCCAAGGACCTGGCTGTACTTGGGGGTGTTGGCAAAGGCGCAGCTGGTGGGGAGCAGAACGGAGGGCTGTCTGAGCGGCAAAGGTAAAGAGACAAGGGGCATGGGAGAGAGACAGAGGGGCAGAGGGAAGAAAAGAAAGAGAACGAGAGGCAGAGGATACAGAGAGGCAAGGTGACAGAGAGAGAGCAAGACGTGCAGATGGAAGAAGTCGGAGAGGGGCAGCAGGGAGTGAGGGGAGGGGATGCCGGCCTACATGAGGTGCGTGCTGTCTGCAGTCCAGTCCGGTCGATACTTGGCCCCCAGCTCGAGGGCCTTGTCCCGGAGCTCCGAGCGGAAGGGGTTCTGGAAGCCACTCAGCACCACGACCACACCCTGGAGGATCTTCCCCAGCGCCTGCGGGCCTGCGCGGGGGGCCTTGGGCTCAGCGCCTTCTCCTCGGAGCTTCTCCGGTGCTGTCCCTCGTGCTGGGGCAGGGGTGGGGGGAGTGGCTGGGGTACGCGGGGGAGCTGGCACTGGGGAAGCCAGACAGTGGATTCATTTAGAAAATGTAGGGCTACACCCCCACCTCTCCTGTCTCAGACCCAGGAGTTCAGGCTCCCCAGCCCCACCTCTCTCAGACGCAGGAGTTCAGACCCCAGGCCCTCTTCCCTCAGACCCAGGATCCCTGCCCCTCCACTCTCGGACCCTCTGTGGGAACAAGGAATCCAGTTTGCTCACATTTGGGTCTTTTGAGGGCAGGTGCTGAGGGCTGAGCTGAGGGTTTGCTGGGGGTCTTCTTTTCTTCTTGGTTCAAATCCAGCTTCCTCTTGCCTTTGGGAGACTCCTGAGGCTGAGGGGGTGGGCTGTGCTGAGGCCTCCAGTCCCTCTCCTCCTTTTCCGAGCCCCCAGGGTCTGGTGATCTCACCTTGAAGGTGCTGCCTGCTGCCTTGGAGGCCGGGGAGGCTGAGGAGGCTGCGCTGGAGGCCTGCAGCGTAGCCGCTGCATAGCTGGGTCCTGCCGGGTCACTGGCTGCCACTGCAGAGGGGGAGAGTGGATCCAGGATGAGGGGGCTGGACCCTCAGGCCTCTGGCTCCTTTCTATCCATGGGTCACAAAGTGTTGTTCCCAAGACCCAGCAGTGACCCAGGGATCCAGGCCCCAGCCCCTACTCCCTCAGGCCCAGGATCCAGGCCCCCAGCCTTTACTCGCTCAGGACCCAGGCTTTCTGTCCTCACCTGGGGGTGTCTTGTTGATACGACTGAAGAAGAGAGCCCCGGGTTTCAGGGAGCTGGCACTCTCATCCTCCTCCTTCACACGGAACTGGCCGAGCTTGGTCACCTTCTAAGGTCCCACAAGGTCAGTGCAGTGGGAGGGCTGTTGGCAGGTGAGGGTGAAGAGGTGGGGAGAAGGCTCTGGGCAGGGGCAGGGGCAGGCAGAGCTTACCTGGGATGAGGCCTCGGCCTCATCTTTGTCTGGGGGGCTGTGAAACCGTACAAAACTCAGGCCATAGGGGGCATCCTGGGAGAGGAGGGGTGGGAGTCAGGGAGTCTGGCCAAGGACAAAGGCTTGGCCCCATCCCTTTCGTTTAGAGAAACCCCTTCCTGACTCTTTCCCGCCAATGGATACACACATCTGGGGAGCTGCCCGGCTGATCATGACAAGAATGATAACCACAAGCTGTCACTGAGCCCTAACTTGGGGTCAGGCTCGGCACAAAGCCCTTTATGTGCTCAGCCCTTGAGCCTCAGAGCAACTGGCAAAGGCTGCGGGGTCTAGGCAAATCCACTCTGCCTGCCAATTTTCTGCCCGTGGCATGCGAAGGAGGGCCATGTGCCACTTCCATGACTCAGAAATGCTCCCGGCTCTTTCCTCCTCTGCTGGGTGGATGCAGAACCATGATGTGGAAGGAACCTGGGTCCCAGGATGGCCAGAAAGGTGAAGTCACTAGCCCGAGGTCACAGAGCTAAGGAGTGCAGCAGCCAGGTTTTAAACCAGTGTTCTGATTCCAATCTCCTGATGCCAACTCTGAGGCCCCACTCTAAGAAGCCACACGTCTCCCACAAGTCAGCAGATCCCCCTCCCAATTCCCATGAGATCTTGCAGGTCACCCTTCCCAATCTCCCTCCAGGAAACCAAGATTCCTATATGAGGAGGACGGAAAACCAATTTCAGAGAACACAGGGGCCTAGCCTCCTTGTAATTCCCCAGGGAGGCAGACTGTCCGGCCCTCCCAGCCCTCAGGGACCCATTATCAGCCTCTCGCCTCTCCCGTGGCGTGGGACCAAGGACCCGCTCCCACCCTGGGCACCTTGCTGTAGGGCTGGCTGCAGACAATTTTGACTCGGTCCCAGCGCTTCTCCGCTGCTGCCCGGACCAGCTTGTCAGGCCCGAAGATACGAACGCGGTTGGAGTTCGAGCCACTGCGACTCTCGGCAGGGGACATGAAAGACGAGGTGACCAGAAGGACCTGGGGAAAGGCAGAGTGGCTAAGGACTGGGCCTGGCTGGTGGCAACAATGCCTCCTAGGGACGGGAAGAGCGCAGGGGCCTGAGCAGAGCCTAGGGGGTCTCCAGATCCGGCTCCACCCCAGCGCTCCTCAAGGCTTCTAGACGCTTCTCTTCTTCCTGGGTGACCTGTCAGTCCTTCCCTGACACAGGCCCCAGAGGGATCCTTCTACTCCCAGGTCTGAACCACCCCTCTCTAAATTCTTCCAGAGTCTTCTATATCTGGACATGCAGAGGGCTGCACAGCCTTGGGAACCCTCCCAGATTGGTAGGCTCCCAGCAGAGGATATTTACAATTACTTTTCAGAAATGCACGACTGAGCAAGCAGAAGGGAAGTGTTAGGGCCCGAAGGAACAGCCCAGAAACCAAAGAGATAGGGAGACACACCCACTATTAATTGACTGTCTCTGGACTTCCCTGGCGGCCCAGAGGCTAAGACTGCATTCCCAATGCAGGGGGCCTGGGTTCGATCCCTGGTCAGGGAACTGGATCCCACATACTGTAATGAAGATTGAAGATCTTAGTGTGTCACGACTAAGACCTGCCACAGCCAAATAAAGAAATTAATTAATTTAAAAAATGTTTTTGACTGTTTCTCAGTTCAGACCCATTTTTGAAACATAAAAAAGCAAATAAATAAAATAATAAAGGAATATAACGGAAAAAATAAAAAAGAAAAAAATTAAAAAAATTTTTTTTATATTCAGTTCAGTTCAGTTGCTCAGTCGTGTCCAACTCTTTGCGACCCCATGAATCGCAGCACGCCAGGCTTCCCTGTCCATCACCAACTCCTGGAGTTCACTCAGACTCAACGTCCATCGAGTCAGTGATGCCATCCAGCCATCTCATCCTCTGTCGTCCCCTTCTCCTCCTGCCCCCAATCCCTCCCAGCATCACAGTCTTTTCCAATGAGTCAACTCTTCGCATGAGGTGGCCAAAGTACTGGAGCTTCAGCTTTAGCATCATTCCTTCCAAAGAAATCCCAGGGTTGATCTCCTTTAGAATGGACTGGTTGGATCTCCTTGCAGTCCAAGGGACTCTCAAGAGTCTTCTCCAACACCACAGTTCAAAAGCATCGATTCTTCGGCGCTCAGCTTTCTTCACAGTCCAACTTTCACATCCATACATGACCACAGGAAAAACCATAGCCTTGACTAGGCGGACCTTAGTCGGCAAAGTAATGTCTCTGCTTTTGAATATACTATCCAGGTTGGTCATAACTTTTCTTCCAAGGAGTAAGCGTCTTTTAATTTCATGGCTGCAGTCACCATCTGCAGTGATTTTGGAGCCCAAAAAAATAAAGTCTGACACTGTTTCCACTGTTTCCCCATCTATTTCCCATGAAGTGATGGGACCGGATGCCATGATCTTCGTTTTCTGAATGTTGAGCTTTAAGCCAACTTTTTCGCTCTCCTCCTTCACTTTCATCAAGAGGCTTTTTAGCTCCTCCTCACTTTCTGCCATAAGGGTGGTGTCATCAGCATATCTGAGGTTATTGATATTTCTCCCGGCAATCTTGATTCCAGCTTGTGTTTCTTCCAGTCCAGCGTTTCTCATGATGTACTCTGCATATAAGTTAAATAAGCAGGGAGACAATATACAGCCTTGACGTACTCCTTTTCCTATTTGGAACCAGTCTGTTGTTCCATGTCCAGTTCTAACTGTTGCTTCCTGACCTGCATACAGATTTCTCAAGAGGCAGGTTAGGTGGTCTGGTATTCCCATCTCTTTCAGAATTTTCCACAGTTTATTGTGATCCACACAGTCAAAGGCTTTGGCATAGTCAATAAAGCAGAAATAGATGTTTTTCTGGAACTCTCTTGCTTTTTCCATGATCCAGCGGATGTTGGCAATTTGATCTCTGGTTCCTCTGCCTGTTCTAAAACCAGCTTGAACATCAGGGAGTTCACGGTTCACATATTGCTGAAGCCTGGCTTGGAGAATTTTGAGCATTACTTTACTAGCGTGTGAGATGAGTGCAATTGTGCGGTAGTTTGAGCATTCTTTGGCATTGCCTTTCTTTGGAATTGGAATGAAAACTGACCTTTTCCAGTCCTGTGGCCACTGCTGAGTTTTCCAAATTTGCTGGCATATTGAGTGCAGCACTTTCACAGCATCATCTTCCAGGATTTGAAACAGCTCAACGGGAATTCCATCACCTCCACTAGCTTTGTTCTTAGTGATGCTTTCTAAGGCCCACTTGACTTCACATTCCAAGATGTCTGGCTCTAGATTAGTGATCACATCCTCATGATTATCTGGGTCGTGAAGATCTTTTCTGTACAGTTCTTCTGTGTATTCTTGCCACCTCTTCTTAATATCTTCTGCTTCTGTTAGGTCCATACCATTTCTATCCTTTATCGAGCCCATCTTTGCATGAAATGTTCCCTTGGTATCTCCAATTCTCTTGAAGAGATCTCTAGTCTTTCCCATTCTGTTGTTTTCCTCTATCTCTTTGCATTGATTGCTGAAGAAGGCTTTCTTATCTCTTCTTGCTATTCTTTGGAACTCTGCATTCAGATGCTTATATCTTTTCTTTTCTCCTTTGCTTTTCGCCTCTCTTCTTTTCAGTGCTATTTGTAAGGCTTCTCCAGACAGCCATTTTGCTTTTTTGCATTTCTTTTCCATGGGGATGGTCTTGATCCCTGTCTCCTGTACAATGTCACGAACCTCATTCCATAGTTCATCAGGAACTCTGTCTATCAGATCTAGGCCCTTAAATCTATTTCTCACTTCCACTGTATAATCATAAGGGATTTGATTTAGGTCATACCTGAATGGTCTAGCGGTTTTCCCTACTTTCTTCAATTTAAGTCTGAATTTGGAAATAAGGAGTTCATGATCTGAGCCACAGTCAGCTCCTGGTCTTGTTTTTGTTGACTGTATAGAGCTTCTCCATCTTTGGCTGCAAAGAATATAATCAATCTGATTTCGGTGTTGACCATCTGGTGATGTCCATGTGTAGAGTCTTCTCTTGTGTTGCTGGAAGAGGGTGTTTGCTATGACCAGTGCATTTTCTTGGCAAAACTCTATTAGTCTTTGCCCTGCTTCATTCCGCATTCCAAGGCCAAATTTGCCTGTTACTCCAGGTGTTTCTTGACTTCCTACTTTAGCATTCCAGTCCCCTATAATGAAAAGGACATCTTTTTTGGGTGTTAGTTCTACAAGGTCTTGTAGGTCTTCATAAAACCGTTCAACTTCAGCTTCTTCAGCATTACTGGTTGGGGCATAGACTTGGATAACTGTGATATCGAATGGTTTGCCTTGGAAAGGAACAGCCGGGCCGGCGCACTCAGCGCGGGCCGCTTGCGAGAGCCGGGCCGGCGCACTCAGCGCGGGCCGCTTGCGAGAGCCGGGCCGGCGCACTCAGCGCGGGCCGCTTGCGAGAGCCGGGCCGGCGCACTCAGCGCGGGCCGCTTGCGAGAGCCGGGCCGGCGCACTCAGCGCGGGCCGCTTGCGAGAGCCGGGCCGGCGCACTCAGCGCGGGCCGCTTGCGAGAGCCGGGCCGGCGCACTCAGCGCGGGCCGCTTGCGAGAGCCGGGCCGGCGCACTCAGCGCGGGCCGCTTGCGAGAGCCGGGCCGGCGCACTCAGCGCGGGCCGCTTGCGAGAGCCGGGCCGGCGCACTCAGCGCGGGCCGCTTGCGAGAGCCGGGCCGGCGCACTCAGCGCGGGCCGCTTGCGAGAGCCGGGCCGGCGCACTCAGCGCGGGCCGCTTGCGAGAGCCGGGCCGGCGCACTCAGCGCGGGCCGCTTGCGAGAGCCGGGCCGGCGCACTCAGCGCGGGCCGCTTGCGAGAGCCGGGCCGGCGCACTCAGCGCGGGCCGCTTGCGAGAGCCGGGCCGGCGCACTCAGCGCGGGCCGCTTGCGAGAGCCGGGCCGGCGCACTCAGCGCGGGCCGCTTGCGAGAGCCGGGCCGGCGCACTCAGCGCGGGCCGCTTGCGAGAGCCGGGCCGGCGCACTCAGCGCGGGCCGCTTGCGAGAGCCGGGCCGGCGCACTCAGCGCGGGCCGCTTGCGAGAGCCGGGCCGGCGCACTCAGCGCGGGCCGCTTGCGAGAGCCGGGCCGGCGCACTCAGCGCGGGCGAGAGAAGCTACCCCACGTCCGAGGTCAGGGGCAGCAACCTAGAGTGCCAGGCTGCGACGGCGCAGGAACGGCCGAGAGGAGCTACCCTGTGTCTGAGGTCAGTGGCGGCCGGGAGGAGCTACCCCTCATCCGAGGTCAGTGGCGGCCGGGAGGAGACACCCCGCGTCTGAGGTCAGGGCGGCGGCCGGGAGGAGCTACCCCGTGTCCGAGGTCAGGGGCGGCCAGGAAGAGACACCCCACGTCCGAGGCCAGGGGCGGCCGGGAGAAGCCACCTTGCGCCCGAGGCCAGGGGTGGTGACCCGGAGGAGCCACCCTGAGCCCGAGGCCAGGGGCGGCAGCTGGGAGAAGCCACCCACGCCCGAGGCCACGGCCGGCGGCCGGGAGGAGCAACCCGAGGAGCAGGGGCTGCGCAGGCGCAGGAGGGCCTAGAGGAGCTGTCCCACGTTGAAGGTCAGGAACTGCGGCGGTAAGGAGATACCCCTCGTCCAAGGTAAGGAGCAGCCGTGAAGAGACAACCCACGCCCAAGGTAAGAGAAACCCAAGTAAGATGGTAGGTGTTGCAAGAGAGCATCAGAGGGCAGACACACTGAAACCATACTCACAGAAAACTAGTCAATCTAATCACACTAGGACCAGGGCCTTGTCTAACTCAATGAAACCAAGCCATGCCTGCAGGGCAACCCAAGGCGGGCGGGTCATGGTGGAGAGGTCTGACAGAACGTGGTCCACTGGAGAAGGGAATGGCAAGCCACTTCAGTATTCTTGCCTTGAGAACCCCATGAACAGTATGAAAAGGCAAAATGATAGGATATCAAAAGAGAATCTCCCCAGGTCGTTAGGTGCCCAATATGCTACTGGAGATCAGTGGAGAAATAACTCCAGAAAGAATGAAGGGATGGAGCCAAAGCAAAAACAATACCCAGTTGTGCATGTGACTGGTGATAGAAGCAAGATCCGATGCTGTAAAGAACAATATTGCATAGGAACCTGGAATGTCAGGTCCATGAATCAAGGCAAATTGGAAGTGGTCAAACAAGAGATGGCAAGGGTGAACGTCGACATTCTAGGAATCAGCGAACTAAAATGGACTGGAATGGGTGAATTTAACTCAGATGACCATTATATCTACTACTGCGGGCAGGAATCCCTCAGAAGAAATGGAGTAGCCATCATGGTCAACAAAAGAGTCCGAAATGCAGTACTTGGATGCAATCTCAAAAACGACAGAATGATCTCTGTTCGTTTCCAAGGCAAACCATTCAATATCACAGTTATCCAAGTCTATGCCCCAACCAGTAATGCTGAAGAAGCTGAAGTTGAACGGTTTTATGAAGACCTACAAGACCTTGTAGAACTAACACCCAAAAAAGATGTCCTTTTCATTATAGGGGACTGGAATGCTAAAGTAGGAAGTCAAGAAACACCTGGAGTAACAGGCAAATTTGGCCTTGGAATGCGGAATGAAGCAGGGCAAAGACTAATAGAGTTTTGCCAAGAAAATGCACTGGTCATAGCAAACACCCTCTTCCAGCAACACAAGAGAAGACTCTACACATGGACATCACCAGATGGTCAACACCGAAATCAGATTGATTATATTCTTTGCAGCCAAAGATGGAGAAGCTCTATACAGTCAACAAAAACAAGACCAGGAGCTGACTGTGGCTCAGATCATGAACTCCTTATTTCCAAATTCAGACTTAAATTGAAGAAAGTAGGGAAAACCGCTAGACCATTCAGGTATGACCTAAATCAAATCCCTTATGATTATACAGTGGAAGTGAGAAATAGATTTAAGGGCCTAGATCTGATAGACAGAGTTCCTGATGAACTATGGAATGAGGTTCGTGACATTGTACAGGAGACAGGGATCAAGACCATCCCCATGGAAAAGAAATGCAAAAAAGCAAAATGGCTGTCTGGAGAAGCCTTACAAATAGCACTGAAAAGAAGAGAGGCGAAAAGCAAAGGAGAAAAGAAAAGATATAAGCATCTGAATGCAGAGTTCCAAAGAATAGCAAGAAGAGATAAGAAAGCCTTCTTCAGCAATCAATGCAAAGAGATAGAGGAAAACAACAGAATGGGAAAGACTAGAGATCTCTTCAAGAGAATTGGAGATACCAAGGGAACATTTCATGCAAAGATGGGCTCGATAAAGGATAGAAATGGTATGGACCTAACAGAAGCAGAAGATATTAAGAAGAGGTGGCAAGAATACACAGAAGAACTGTACAGAAAAGATCTTCACGACCCAGATAATCATGAGGATGTGATCACTAATCTAGAGCCAGACATCTTGGAATGTGAAGTCAAGTGGGCCTTAGAAAGCATCACTAAGAACAAAGCTAGTGGAGGTGATGGAATTCCAGTTGAGCTGTTTCAAATCCTGAAAGATGATGCTGTGAAAGTGCTGCACTCAATATGCCAGCAAATTTGGAAAACTCAGCAGTGGCCACAGGACTGGAAAAGGTCAGTTTTCATTCCAATTCCAAAGAAAGGCAATGCCAAAGAATGCTCAAACTACCGCACAATTGCACTCATCTCACACGCTAGTAAAGTAATGCTCAAAATTCTCCAAGCCAGGCTTCAGCAATATGTGAACCGTGAACTCCCTGATGTTCAAGCTGGTTTTAGAAAAGGCAGAGGAACCAGAGATCAAATTGCCAACATCCGCTGGATCATGGAAAAAGCAAGAGAGTTCCAGAAAAACATCTATTTCTGCTTTATTGACTATGCCAAAGCCTTTGACTGTGTGGATCACAATAAACTGTGGAAAATTCTGAAAGAGATGGGAATACCAGACCACCTGACCTGCCTCTTGAGAAATCTGTATGCAGGTCAGGAAGCAACAGTTAGAACTGGACATGGAACAACAGACTGGTTCCAAATAGGAAAAGGAGTACGTCAAGGCTGTATATTGTCACCCTGCTTATTTAACTTATATGCAGAGTACATCATGAGAAACGCTGGACTGGAAGAAACACAAGCTGGAATCAAGATTGCCGGGAGAAATATCAATAACCTCAGATATGCAGATGACACCACCCTTATGGCAGAAAGTGAAGAGGAACTAAAAAGCCTCTTGATGAAAGTGAAAGAGGAGAGTGAAAAAGTTGGCTTAAAGCTCAACATTCAGAAAGCTAAGATCATGGCATCTGGTCCCATCACTTCATGGGAAATAGATGGGGAAACAGTGGAAACAGTGTCAGACTTTATTTTTGGGGGCTCCAAAATCACTGCAGATGGTGACTGCAGCCATGAAATTAAAAGACACCTACTCCGTGGAAGGAAAGTTATGACCAACCGAGACAGCATATTGAAAAGCAAAGACATTACTTTGCCAATAAAGGTCCGTCTAGTCAAGGTTATGGTTTTCCCAGTGGTCATGTTTGAATGTGAGAGTTGGACTGTGAAGAAAGCTGAGCACCGAAGAATTGATGCTTTTGAACTGTGGTGTTGGAGAAGACTCTTGAGAGTCCCTTGGACTGCAAGGAGATCCAACCAGTCCATTCTGAAGATAAGCCCTGGGATTTCTTTGGAAGGAATGATGCTAAAGATGAAACTCCAGTACTTTGGCCACCTCATGCGAAGAGTTGACTCATTGGAAAAGACTGTGATGCTGGGAGGGATTGGGGGCAGGAGGAGAAGGGGATGACAGAGGATGAGATGGCTGGATGGCATCACTGACTCGATGGACGTTGAGTCTGAGTGAACTCCGGGAGTTGGTGATGGATAGGGAGGCCTGGCGTGCTGTGATTCATGGGGTCGCAAAGAGTTGGACACGACTGAGCGACTGAACTGAACTGAAGACCTGGCCGAGTGAAATAAAGACTGGCAACATCAAGTATAATAACCGTATGGAGCTCATATACTGCTATGTAAAATGGAATAAACCACTCCGGAAAACTATCCATTTCTAATAAGGCTGGAGAAGGAAATGGCAACCCCCTCCAGTATTCTTGCCTGGAGAATCCCATGGACAGAGGAACCTAGCAGGCTGCAGTCCATAGGGTTGCAAGAGTTCAGACAAGACTTTAGTGACTAACCCACAATACCAGAAACTCTAGTTGGGCTTCCCTAGTGGCTCAGACACTAAAGCATCTGTCTGCAATGCAGGATACCCGGCTTCAATCCCTGGGTTGGGAAGATCCCCTGGAGAAGGAAATGGCAGCCCACCCCAGTATTCTTGCCTGGAAAATCCCATGGACTGCAGAGCCTGGTAGGCTACCGTCCATGGGCTTGCAAAGAGTCGGACACAATTGAGCGACTTCACTTTCACTTTTCTAGTAAGGTTAAAACAGAGATCTACCTGAAGACAGTGCAATTCAACTCTTTTAAGTATTTACCCCAAAGAGATCTCTATACAGAGGCTTGTACAAGAAGGTTCTCAGCAGTTTTGTTCATAACAATCAAAAAGTGGCGGGGAGTTCCCTGGCGGTCTAGTGTTGAGAGGACTTTGCATGTTCACTCCTTTGCACTTTGATTGCTGGGGTCTGCATTCAATCCCTCCTTGGAGAACTAAGATCCTGAAAGCTTCAAGGTGCGGACAGAAACAGCCACCAAAACGTGGCAACAGTCCAGAGGCCCGTCAACAAGAGAATGGAGGAACAGGCTGAGATCTCCGCTTCCAGTGAAGCTTCTCAGCAACAAGGTGGAACAGACCGCTAACGCACACACATGATATGTTCAGTTCAATTCAGTTCAGTCGCTCATTAGTGTCCGACTCTTTGCGACCCCATGAATCGCAGCACGCCAGGCCTCCCTGTCCATCACCATCTCCCAGAGTTCACTCAGACTCATGTCCATCGAGTCCGTGATGCCATCCATCCATCTCATCCTCGGTCGTCCCCTTCTCCTCCTGCCCCCAATCCCTCCCAGCATCAGAGTCTTTTCCAACACGATATGTTAGACCCTCAAAAAACAGGGCAGAGTAAAAGAAGCCAGCCACACACACAGAAATACCTGAAAACCGCATACTGTAACACCATTTATACGTAATTCTAGGAAAAGCAAAACTAGTCTGTAGTGACAGCATAGAGGTAGTGCTGGCCTGAGCTGAGGGTGGGAGCAGTGACCCCAAGTGACAGGAGGGAGCTTGCAGGTAGGCCAGTGATGCTCTGTGTCATTTCTTTTTCTTTTTTGTGGGTCACACTCCAAAGTATGTGGAGCCTTAGTTCCCCGACCAGGGATCGAACCCAGGACTTCCGCATTGGAAGGCAGAGTCTGAACCACTGGAACACCAGGGAAGTCCAGTGTTTTATGCCTCCATCTGGGGGATGGTTACCCAGGTATGTGCATCTGTCAGAACGATGACCTGTGCATTTTATTATACGCAAAATATACCTCAATTAAAAACAATTTCTCACTGTGAGGAAAAAACCATTTCTTGTAGAAAACAGATTCATTCACTTAAAATTATAAACTCTCTTTTTCACAATATGTTTATTTTTCCCCAAAACATTTGGCTGACTCACCAGCTGGCTCACTATGATCTCCCCAGTCCTGCTTGCATTAATTCAACTGGTTTTTGAAAAAGGAATTGGGTCAACATTTAAAATATTTATAATACAGCAAGAGAATCGTACACATTTGTCATGAATCAAGTAGCTCACAGAGGCACCCCAAGCAATTTGGAATGTCAATTTTCCAGGACATCTTGAAGTTCTGGGACCAGATAAAAGCAGTTTTGCTCTCAAGCAGGGAAAGGGAAAGTGTTAGTCGCTCAGTCCTGTCCTCTCTGCGACCCCATGGACTGTAGCCCGCCAGGCTCCTCTGTCCATGGGATTCTCCAGGCAGGAATACTGGAGTGGGTTGCCATGCCCTCCTCCAGGGGATCTTCTCGACCCAGGGATTGAACCTGGGCCTCCTGCATTCCAGGCACATTCTTTACCAGCTGAGCCACTAAGACACCCGAGTCATAAAACACAGAGGTGCCTGTGGTTCTTTCTGCAACTGTGATGCTGTTTCGGCACACAGCTTATCACCTGGGTCAGCTCTTTATCTCTTCGAGCCCTGGGCTCCTCTGAAGGGCTGAGGTGGCTCAGGGGCTAGGAAACCCTGGGGCGGCAATGGGGGCATCCGGGCAGGGATCAGCAGGGGGCCCATCTCAAGGCCCAGCTCACCTCATAGTCCTGCTCCCCGGCACCTCCGGCTGAGCTGCCCACCAGCACCTCCACAAAGGCCGAGCCGTCATTCCCGATGTCCACGCTGTGGATCTGTTCCTCCTTCTCCAACTGCAGGGGAGGCAAGGCCCAGGTCAGTGCCACTCTGCCCCACATCCAACCTGGCTTCCCTGTGGGACCTAAGAAGACAGACGACCCCCATCTGGGCCACGTCGTCTTGTTGCCAAGTCAACTTGGTAACAGAGGGGGCAGGGGTGCAGGCTGCCACCTTGTCCCCTGTACACAGCACAGGATGTGGAGTCAGAGGTGGAAAACAGACACTGATTGATTGCCTACGCCCCGGCACCCACGTTCCCGGCTCCACCAGACTCTGCCTGACCGGCTTCTAACCCGGCACCATGGAGCTCTCCTTGGCGGCGCTATGCAGACAAAGGGCACACCTGCCCACAATCATACAGGATCCCATGGATGCTCCCTGAGGGTAGGGGCCTGGTCTGATTTGGCTCACCACAGACTCTGGGTTTGAGTCCCATCTCTGCCACTCCCTAGCTATAGGGCCTTGTCAGCTCAGCTCTTCGAGCCACAGTTTCCTCATCTGTAAAGTGGGGATGATCACGCTATGTAGGATAATGCACATAAATACCACGTTCACAGGGCATGGCATGCAGCAGGCACCCTGTGGCTACCAGGCAGGAAGTGTTATTAGTCACTGCTCAATGATTATTTGTTGAAAGAAGGAAAAAGCGGAATTTCCCTGGTGGCTCGGGGGATAAGAGTCCGCCTGCCAGTGCAGGGGACAGGGTTTTGACCCCTGGTTCGGGAAGATTCCACATGCCACGGAGCAACTAAGGCCATGAGCCAAAACTACTGAGGCTGTGCTCTAGAGCCCTTAAGCTGCAACTACTGACCTATGTGCCTTAACTACTGAAGCCTGTGTCCCGTGCGCCGAGACAGAAGCCACTGCACTGAGAAGCCCACAGACTGCAATTAGAGGTAGCCCCTGCTCGATGCAACTAGAGGAAGGCCACGCTAAAGCAACGAAGCCCCGGCACAGCCACAAGTAAGAACTGGCCGGAGGAAGTCTTCCCCCAAACTTTTTGACAGTCCCGTCTGACGTAAATGCATAGAAAGTCACGCGGGGGTGGAAGGCAGCTACAGGGGCTGAAGCAATCTCCTACTTTCCATCCTGGGGCTTTTATTATGATGATTTATTTATCTGGCTAACTCGGGTCTCAGTCGCGACACTGGGGATCTTCGTTGCAGGATCCTTTGTTTGGATGACCGAGCTTAGCGACTCCAGGCACGTGTGATCTTATTTCCCTGACTAGGGATCACACCTGAAGCCCCTGTATTGCAAGAAGGATTCTTAACCAGTGGACCACCTGGAAAGTTTCTGAGGTTGTTTGATTTGGCTCACAGAATGACAAGTGACTGTGACCCCCAAAGTTTCTAGTTCTCCACCCCACACAGCCAGGAACACCTGATGACCATATTTGCAATGTCACCTCCCAGCCGGGAGGTGGCCTGGAGACTCCGCTGGCACACTGCTACAGACAAGAAGGTGCCCACAGCAGAGGAAAGCACCTGGGCTTGTGCGGAGACCAGCCCGAGTTCAAATCTAGCCCTGCCAGTGCCAACGTGCAGCCCTGGGTGGCATAAAACCTCTCTGAGCCACGGTATCCTCATGCGTGAACAGGGGGCTCCGCACTTCTGAAAGGAGCTGACGGGACACAGAATGCTAACCATGGCAACGCACAGCCAGCGTGGCGGCGCCCAAGTGTGAAGAGCGTGGCAGACCTGTAACACCCGTAAGACCGCCAACACCTCTGGGAGCCAGGGACTATCTCTATCTCCATTTCACAGGCGAGCCATTGAGACAGGAAGCAGCTGTGTAACTTCCCAGAGGTCACGAGGCTGGGCTAAAGCCAGTGACAGCTGGTTTGCGTTCCTTCTAGACGTTCTGGGGGAGAATCGTTCCCTCATCTTGTCTGAGCTTCTAGAGCTCCCTGCCCTCCTGGGCGGTGGCCCCTTCCTCCAGCTCCAGAGCCAGCAGTGGCACCGCTCCAGCCTCTGCTTCCACGCCCACAGCTCCTCTCTGGTTCTCCAGTCGCCCTCCTTCCCTGATAAGGACCCTTGTGATGACACTGCTTCCCCCCAAATCATCCAGGCCCATCTCCTCTCCTCGACATCCTTACAGGGACTTCCCTGGTGGTGCAGTGGCTAAGACTCTGCCCTCCTAATGCAGAGGGCTTGGGTTTGAACCCTGGTCGGGGAACCAGATCCCACAAGCTGCTAATAGGAGTTCACAGGCTCCAGCTAAAGGATTGAGCACACCACAATGAAGATGGAAGATCCTGCACGCCCCAGCTAAGACTCAATGCCGCCAGACAGCTAAGTATTTTTTAAAATCTTCACAAAGTCCCTTTCTCCACGTAAAGGACACATGCACAGGTTCTGGGGATTAGGATGCAGACAACTGTGTGTGTGCACAGTCAGCTGGCCAGTCACGTCCAGCTCTTTGCCCCCCCAGGGACTGCAGCCCACTGGGCTCCTCTGTCCACGCAACATCCCTGGCAAGAATACTGGAGTGGGTTGCTCTTTCCTTCTCCAGGGGATCTTCCCAACCCAGGGACGGAACCTGTGTTTCCTGCATCAGCAGGCAGATTCTTCACCACTGAGTCACCAGCGAAGACTGTGACACCTTTAGGGGCCGTTATTCTGCCTGCCACGCTGAGCAAAGCTCTTCCTGGGCCGGGCATCACTGAATCCTCACGACCACCCTGGGAGGAAGGGTCAGGTAACTCCCCCAGCCTTACAGACGGGGAAACCCAGATGTGGGCAGGAAAGTAATGGCTCCGTGTCACGCACAGGTAATGACTGGCACAGAAATTCAGACCAACTGCCGGACACGCCACTAGTGCTCTCTAACTCCACAACTTCAATTCCTGTGGTGAAACCTCAACATCTTGGGACTTCCTTGGTGGTCCAGGGGCTGAGACTCCAGGTTCCCAACACAGGGGACCCAAATTCCATCCCTGGTCAGGGAACTAGATCCCACATCCCAAAACTAAAGGACACTGCACGCCACCACTAAGACCCAACTCAGCCAAATTAAAAAAAAAAAAAAAATATATATATATATATATATATTTAAAGTCAAAAACCTCCTTGCCACTGCCTCCTCTCCCACGAGACATTCCTCCTTCCTCCTGACTGTGCAGCATCCTCCCCAGCACTCGTCATCTGACGTACATTTGACTTATTGGTCTGTCAGTCTTTCCTTGCAAATATCACGTCTCCACAGGTCAGATATGTTTGCCTTGTGATGTCTGCGGCACTATGTGCCTACAACAGCGCTGGGCCTACAGAAGGCGCTGCGATGAATGAAGGAACAAACGAATCCACCCACTCTCAAGTCTCCAGGGCCTGTCTCTGTGCTGACAACTCCTACAGCTGTCTCCGGCTTCAGGCCCAAGCCCTACCTGTCCCTTGGATACGGTTCCTCGTGCGTCCCAAAGCCACGGCAAACCTGGCATCCCACCCAGCAATGACCTTCTCAGGCTGCCCGCCTGCTCTAAGCCCTGCGTTTTGGTGACAGCTGCCATGTCCCCACTGATCTCCCAGGCCAAAGAAGCCTGAGCCTCGGCGGGCTCCGCTGGCTCTCTCACTCCCCACTTCCTGTCTTTCTTGCTCCCACTCCAACAGCGGTGCAGAATTAAACGGGATGCTTCTCATCAGAGAAGAGCCCAGCAAGACCATCCAGGAACACACATGTGAATCCCCCCTTCACACAAACACCTGTGTGCTGACATGGCACTTCTGCAAACATGACGTCACCGGATTTTCATGGTGACCCTGGGCACTCAGCATATTATCCTCCATTGACAGGTGAGAAAACAGCTTCTGAGAAATGAAACCATTTGCCTGAGGTCACAGGGAGAGTAAGAGGGAGAGATGGGGACTTGAATTCCACCTGAGATTAACTTGTCAGCCACCTGCATCTCTCTCTCAGTTGAAAATACTGCCTATAGGCAAACTGTATAATCTTTCTTGGCCTAGTTGCTTCCTCATATAATGGGATAATAATAGATTTGAGGTGATGGGATTTTTATGAGGATTCAATGAACTAACCCATAGGAGGCATTTAGAATGGTAATTGGCAGGGTTTTCTTTTCTGGGGTGGGGGGCAATACCCAAGTTGGGCATGGAACCTGGGCCTCGTGGCATGGAGTAGGATCCTAACCACTGGCTCACCAGGCTATTCCCAAACAGTAGTAACTGTGAATAAACTGTTAGCTCTCATTATTCTGACTGTACTACCTTAGGGAACTATGAAATATAAAAAGTTCAAAGATAATTCACAAAATCTTGTGACTCTGTATATAATTCCTGGGAGGAGAATTCTCAGCTTCTCTCTAATTTGCAAAAAGGTCTATGAACCAAAACATTTTCAGAGCCACAGGGTAAGACAGATAATAATATATTTAACACAATCCGGCAGGCCTTGCCCCCAAGATCCCTCCCCAAACACCCTTACATTGGAGGGATGAATGTGGCCAAAATCAAGAAGTGGAGGACTTCCCTGATGATCCAGTGGTTAAGAATCCATGCCTCCAACGGGGCAGAGGCTGGGGGGCAGGTTCAATCCACGGCTGAGGAACTAACGCCCCAAAGTGTCATGTGGTATGGCCAAAAATTAAAAATAAAAAAAAACAGAGACTTCTCAGGAGATCCAGGAGCTACAACTCCATGCTCCCAATGCAGGGCGCCCAGGTTCCCAACCCTGGCCAGCTAACTAGATCCCACATGTTGTAAATAAGACTCAACGCAGCCAAATACGAATCAATATAAAAAACAAAGGAAGTCAACATATGGACACAAAGAAGCAAGAAAAAGGTGGCTAGAGCACCCACACTGGGTTCAGCTCTCAGCACTGCCATGCATGCGGGGTGATAACAGCTCCATCACCATCCCACTCCCTGGAGAGCCAGATCACGCAGGGCAACACCCAGGCACCACCTGGGAACTCACTAGCTCTCTTCTCCCACCAGCTCCTTGTGCCTGATGGGAACAGCCTGTTGGGAAGTCTGTCACCATCCTAGGTCAAACTCCCCTTTTCCCTTTGCTGCCTCCAACTTCACCCAGCATGTACCCCAGCACTCTGCATTCCACAATCGTCACTAAGACTGGCCTCTTCACTTTGGCCCTTCCTAGGCCTCAGTTTCCCCATCTTTAAAATGAGGTTAATTGGTTTAGATGATATGAGACGCCTTCTAGTCCTAAGCCCAGGGCCTTGAGATGGCAGAAAGCGTAGCAATGATTTACTCTCTTCCAACTGAGGAAGATAAGGCTCGAAAAGAGCAGCAACCTACCTGGACCACACACGGATTCATTCCTGGCCTAGTCCCTGCATCACCTCTCTCCTCAGCTAAGGGCACAGGGACCACACTGCTCACTGTCCAGGTAAGGTAGTGGGGACCAAAGAGAAAGTGCCTCAGCTCACTGCCAGTTAACTCCAGAGTAGAGTGTGGACCCTGGACCTCCCGATTTATATTAAGGAGACGGAGGGAGGGAGACTTCTCTGGGGGCCCAGTGGTTAAGACTCTAAGCTTCCAGAGCAGGGGGCTCCAGTTCTGTTCCTGGTCAGAGAACTAATATCCCACATGCCACCCAGCAGAGAGGGGAAAAAAAAAGATGGTGGGGGAGCGGCTGGCAGAATCACCTGGAGCACCACAGAGATGGTCTTCTCACCCGCCTTGGCTGCCCGCCATTTACGGTAAGTGTCTGCCTTGAGAAGGTTTTCTGCACAGTAGGTCTGGAGAGAAGAGTAGAAAAGGAAACGTTAGGGTTCAGAGGTGAGGGCTATGTCCCCAGCTCTCAGATTAGTCTGAGAGTTCTCTCAAGCCCTCTGACATCACCCAGGTTTCAGTTTCCTTATTAATCCCCCCACACTCTGGGGTTTGAGGAAGAATGGATACATGGATATGTATATCTGAGTCCCTTTGCTGTTCACCTGAAACTATCCCAACATTGTTATCTGGCTATATCCCAATACAAAACCTTCTAGTGTTACAATAATAAATCCCTCCACACACTACCTGGAGTCCCCTCCAACATTTTCTCCTGGAAATTCACCTCTGCTTCTTCCCAGGAAGCAAAGCACCCCCCCGCCCCTTTTCTCTCAGCTAATTCCTCTATCTCACGTCTCTCCAGAATTCCCTGTGGCTTCCCAGAAATTCTCCCATGACCTTCCTAGAATTACACAAAGTCCCCTTTGTGAAAGGAAAACCAAAATGAAGTGCGTATTGCTAAAAGTGTTCTCCAAGATTGACCGGGGGGCCACTGAGGAATTCTGACCAAGCGGGTCGCAGCTGCAGTNCACGTCTCTCCAGAATTCCCTGTGGCTTCCCAGAAATTCTCCCATGACCTTCCTAGAATTACACAAAGTCCCCTTTGTGAAAGGAAAACCAAAATGAAGTGCGTATTGCTAAAAGTGTTCTCCAAGATTGACCGGGGGGCCACTGAGGAATTCTGACCAAGCGGGTCGCAGCTGCAGTGGAATCTGACCTTTTGACCACATATTGTATTCACACAGGCATCCAGAATATGTGCCAGAAACTCAAGGTACTTATCAGACCCTTACCCTCCGGTAACTCAGAACAGCTGCTTCTTTAAAGCCAAATATTTCTTTCCGTGTATCACAGTCCATTAGAATTCTCTCCACACGACTGTAATAACCTGCGACCTCTGTCCTCATAAGGGCCTGATTCCCTCTGCCAACACTCCGTTCACTGGAATCTGTCTCCCAAACTGCAATTCGTAAGAACCCCAATAAAGCTCTTTCTTGGCACCCCGCATACGGATTATCCTTCAACACCTCTGAGACTCCAAAAGTTCTAGAGCCCGCTGACGAATGCCTTCACTTCTTCCACCCTCCCCGACGCCAGTCCCTCACCGAGTCCTGGCTACTGCAGGACACCACATGGCGGAGGCGGATCTCCGGCATGTCAACGTCGAGAGGGCTTCGCCCGACCCAAAAGGTGCTCGAAGGTCTGAGTCTGGGGGGCTCACAGGGGGTGCGCCCCGTGCGGCCTTCACTGCGCAAGCGCACGACTCTCGGGCCTTTCAAACCGCGGCGCGCCGGCAGTTACGTCACCATTGCGCATGCCTAGTATGTCTCTCCGGAGAGCGGCGGGAGGCGCCGAGTTCCCTAGCAACGAGCTTTTCCCGCCAGGCTCAGGCCAAACGGTTCTCTCGCCCCTCCTCCCGGTCACTTTCACATCTGTAGAGTTCCCTAGCTTTCGGCTATTCTCGCCTCGATCTGGCCAAAAGGCTCTCTCGCCCCTCCTCCCGATCACTTTCACACCAGGCTCTCCTAGCAACAGGCTTGGCCTGCAGGATTGGTCCCCTGCAGAAATTCGCCATCCTCAGCGCCCCAACTGAAGCCTGGAAAGCAAGAGGCCAGCCAACTTGAGCGGACTTTTTCAGGAAGCCGGGTGCCTACCCCAACAGGATCCCCTCCATGGCTGGCTGGCTGGCTACTCTCCCCACGCCCAACACACACAGACACACACAAGGACACACACACACACACACACACACACACGAGAAAATCTCTGATCCCTGAAGATCAGGCCTGAGGCAGAGGGAGTATGTAAAGGACCTCAATAAAACACAAAGTATGTGCCCGAACCAGACACACACCCAGCCTTCCTTTTCCAATGGGAACTCTGGGCATCTGTCCCCTACCATCCACATGCCCTGAACAAGCACCCCTCTGTTCAGTCTCCAAGAGACCCAAGTGAATCATGGGGTGGGGTCGAAGATGGAGGCAGACAAACATAGAAAAGGGAGTATGAGCCAAGCATGCCCCGGCAAAACAAGCCTGGATTTGCTGGGCACTCACAGGCAGGGCCTCACCCACAATGGGCACCTCCTTGGGGAAGGAGAGAAGGGGGAGTGTACCTGAGTCCCAGCAGCTGCTCTCCCCTACAGGAAACAAAGGACCTGATTCTGATCTTGGGCTTCACGTTAGAAAAAAAGAGGGTGAGGGCCGGGGCAGTGGGACCTGATGGAAGAGAGAGTTGGCAGCGCAGACGCCTGGGGCTGCATGGAGGAGGGGGCTGGGCACAAGATGCCACTGCTCCATTTGGATTCTGGTTCCATCTCCCTCACTCAGAGCTGCAGAGACCTACCCCCAGGGCTTACATCATCATTTCTTAGCCTCGAGGTAAGGTAGGTCCAGACCTGCCCCTTCCCAGCTTCCTATAAGAACAGCTGGGGACCTGGGCCTGCAGGGTCACTCATCCAGCCATCATGAAGCCTTCCATGAAACCCGAGACCTTCCTGCTGGCCTCAGCTCTGCTCTACACCCTCCTGGGTCTGGGTAAGTGACTAGGGCTCTGGACTCCTAGGACCCTCAAAACAAGGAGTATGAGAAAACATTCTGCCAGGTCCTAGAGTGAGAAGCAAAAGAGGAGGTGTCCTGGGAATTGCAATTCATGGAGAAGGCAGAGGGTAAAGGAGAGAAAGCCTGGGTCCCCAGGGCAGGAAGTGCTAAAAAACGTATGGGTTTAAATCTCTGAGATAGGAGGGGTTTGGATGGGCTCTGCTCCCTATATGCTAGGCAGTATCTCAAAATGAGACACCTGAATTCTAGAAAATCACATGAGAGTATGATTAGTATTTTTTTCATTAGTATGAAAAGAAATGAGGTGAGGTCGAGAGACTCCCTTTCTCTCAGGACTCTAAGCAGTTCAGGCCCCCGGTGTCCTCCTCCCTTAGATGTAGGGGTTCAGGCGGCTCCACTTTCCCCAGGACCGAGATGCCTTGCGTCTGGGCCCCTCCTCTGAGAGCTCCTCCTCTGGCCCCCAGTTGCCTCCTCTCTCAGGACCAAGGAGTCCAGGCCCTTATCCTCTTGGTCCTCGATCTTTCTTCTTGACCTGGGATGCAGATCTCCTCTCACGAACCCCGGCCTGAGTGCCCCCTGTCTAACAGACTTAGACAGCCTGCTACCCACAAGGCAGGTGATCCCACTTCCGAGAACCAGCTGCACCTGAAGGTTCACAGAAGTCCACGAAGGACTTCCCCAGTGGTTCAGTGCACAATCTGCCTTCCAAACCTGGGGACAGGGGTGCAGTCCCTGGTCCAGGAAGCTTCCACGTGCACAGGGGCAACTGAGACCCTTCCCCACAACNGTCTCTCCGGAGAGCGGCGGGAGGCGCCGAGTTCCCTAGCAACGAGCTTTTCCCGCCAGGCTCAGGCCAAACGGTTCTCTCGCCCCTCCTCCCGGTCACTTTCACATCGGGCTCTCCTAGCAACCCGCTTGGCTTGTAGGATTGGTCCCCAGCAGAAACTCACCATCCTCAGCGCCCCAACTGAAGCCTGGAAAGCAAGAGGCCAGCAAACTTGAGTTTATTCTTTCAGGAAGCCGGGAGCCTACCCCAACAGGATCTCCTCCATGGCTGGCTGGCTGGCTGGCTACCCTCCCCACACCAACACACAGACAAACACCCAGACACACACCCCGAAGAAACTCTCTGATCCCTGAAGATCAGGCCTGAGACAGAAGGAGTATGTAAAGGACCTTAATAAAACACAAAGTATGTGCCCGAACCAGACACACACCCAGCCTTCCTTTTCCAATGGGAACTCTGGGCATCTGTCCCCTACCATACGCATGCCCTGAACAAGCAACCCTCTGTTCAGTCTCTGAGAGACTCATGTGCATCCTGGGGTGGGGTCGAAGATGGAGACACACCAAACACAGAAAAGGGAGTATGAGCCAAGCATGCCCCGGCAAAACAAGCCTGGATTTGCTGGGCGCTCACAGGCAGGGCCTCACCCACAATGGGCACCTCCTTGGGGAAGGAGAGAAGGGGGAGTGTATCTGAGTCCTAGCAGCTACTCTCCCCTACAGGAAACAAAGGACCTGATTCTGATCTTGTGCTTCACATTAGAAAAAAAGGGGGTGAGGGCCGGGGCGGTGGGACCTGATGGAAGAGAGGGTTGGAAGCGCAGACGCCTGGGGCTGCATGGAGGAGGGGGCTGGGCACAAGATGCCACTGCTCCTTTTGGATTCTGGTTCCATTTCCCCCACTCAGAGCTGGACAGATCTACCCCAGGGCTTTCATCATCATTTCTTAGCCTAGGGGTAAGGCAGGTCCAGACCCGCCCCTTCCTGGCTTCCTATAAGAATAGCTGGGGACCCAGGCCTGCAGGCTCACTATCCATCCATCATGAAGCCTTCCATGAAACCCGAGACCCTCCTGCTGGCCTCCACGCTGCTCTGCACCCTCCTGGGTCTGGGTAAGTGACTAGGGCTCTGGACTCCTGGAACCCTTAATACAAGGAGTATGAGAGAACATTCTGCCAGGTCCTCAAGGGAAAAGGGAAAGAGGAGGTGCCCTGGAAATTGAAATTCATGGAGAAGGCAGAGGGTAAAGGAGAGAAAGCCTGGGTCCCCAAGGGAGAAAGAGCTAAAAAAATATGTGGGTTTAAATCTCTGAGAAAAGAGAAGTTTGGATGGGTTCTGCTCTCTGTATCCCAGACAGTGTCTCAAAATAGACACCTGAATTCTAGAAAATCAGATGAGAGTATGGTTAGTAATTCTAGTTATTATGAAAAAAAAATGAGGTGAGGGTGAGAAATTTCCTTTCTCCCAGCACTCGAAGCAGTTCAGGTCCCCGGTGTCCTCCTCCCTTAGATGTAGGCGTTCAGGCAGCTCCACTTTCCCCAGGACCCAGAAGCCTTGTGTCTGGGCCCGCAGTTGCCTCCTCTCTCAGGATCAAGGAGTCCAGGCCCTTATCCTCTTAGTCCTCAATCTTTCTTCTTGACCTGGGATGCAGATCTCCTCTCAGGTACCCCTGACTGAGTGCCCACTGCCTACCGGACTTAGCCTGGTACCCACAAGGAAGGTGATCCCACTTCCAAAACTGGACATGAAGGTTCATGAAAGTCCATGAAGGACTTCCCCAGTGGTTCAGTGCAGAATCTGCCTACCAGATGGGGGACAGGGGTGCAGTCCCTGGTCCAGGAAGCTTCCACGTGCACGGGGGCAACCGAGACCCTTCCCCACAACTACTGAGCTCATGCTCTAGAGCCTTGCTCTGCAAGCAAGGGAAAGGCAATCTCGAGGCGGGTGGTGGACAGAGAGTCCTGTGGAATGACAGAACCCACTGTTGCCAGGGATTTCTGAAGATGAGACTCCAAAGAGAGGATGGGGAAGTGCAGATACAGAGTTTCTTACCAAAGAAGGAATTAGCAAGCAACGGACATGGGGGAAGAGTGAAATCCAGGGAAGGGGGAAATCTAATATGTAAAAGGTGAAGGGGTGGGTGTAAAAAGGACTTGGGTGAGTTGCAAAGAATGTGATCAGGTTGATTCTGTGGGGCTGCGAGGGGTCTCCCAGAGATGTGGGCTGCAAGAGACTGTTCCTGACAAGAGAAAGCCAGAGATACCGAGGGTGGTTGAGTTGGGTGCGAGCTCAGTTGTGTCTGAGTCTTTGCGACCCCATGGAATGTATCCCGCCAGGCTCCTCTGTCCTGGGATTTTCCAGCCAAGAATACTGGAGAGGCTTGCCATTGCCTCTTGCAGGGGATCTTCCCCACCCAGGGATGGAACCCGGGTCTCTTGCATCTCCTGCATTGGCAGGGGGGTTCTTTACCACTGCACCACCTGGGAAGTCCCAATATTGTCATAGAGAGAGAGACGTATAAGAACAGATGATCCCCGGGCACACTCCATGAAGTCGTAAAGAATCAGGCACAACTGAGCACCCACACACCCAAGCACGGGGGGTAAAGAGCAGAAACCCTAGGCCTGGAGGAGACCACCCCGGCTATGGTGGGGAAGGGAAGGCCAGGGAGACCGGAAGACACCACTTCAGGAAGACCTGAGAGTAGCCAAGGAGGGCAGCAAGGGATCAGAGCTAGGAAGTCTGAAGAGTGACCCTGGGAAATCTGGAAGCCTCTACCTTAGGTGGAGAAGGAGATGGGTGTTACAGTGGGTGGGGATGGCAGCCCCATCCCAGCATTTGGTGGAAGGAATCCCAGGGGTCAGGGGAAGGCTGAAGACTGGAAGAGACCATTCACACAGGCATGGGGGTAGTCACAGGTGGTCTGGAAAAGACCACTGCAGGTGGGAGCCCTGCAGGATGGCCGTGGGGTGGCCCTGGGGCTGAAAGGGCTACCCTGGAGTGTCCAGCAGAGCCTGGGGGCTGCGGGAGGATGGGTTGCATATGTAATGAACTATTCAGAGGATGCCCCAGGCAGAAAAGGGGTCTGAATTTGGGGAAGTGGAATAGACCTCTCTAGACAGCAGTGGGCTGGGGCAACTCTAAGGTGGGGGAGACTCCCCAGGGCAAGGGTCCAGACCAGGGTCCACTGAGCCCTCTGCCCACGGCCATCCTGCAGAAGCCTCCTTGGCAGTGACCAGCTACAAGGGGTGCTCGAAATCCAGCGAGTGTGAGTCAGGACTCTTCNTCTCTAGACAGCAGTGGGCTGGGGCAACTCTAAGGTGGGGGAGACTCCCCAGGGCAAGGGTCCAGACCAGGGTCCACTGAGCCCTCTGCCCACGGCCATCCTGCAGAGGCCTCCTTGGCGGTGACCAGCTACAAGGGGTGCTCGAAATCCAGCGAGTGTGAGTCAGGACTCTTCAGCATCACCATGAATCCTGAGAACTACATGGGCTCCAGGAGGCGCTGCTGCCAGAAGGATGGCTGCAACCAGGACCCCCTGCCCAGTAAGGCCCAGCTGAGCCCCATGGCTGGAGTCCCGCCCTGCCCGCCCCTCCTCCCCAGAGCCAGCTGTGAGCACCTGTCACTGACCTGCGCTGTCACCGGGGCAAGCGTCTTCCTGGCGCTGAGCCTTGGTTTCTTCTCCTGTAAACTGCAGTGTCCAGGGACGTCCCTGGTGGTCCCCTGACTAAGCCTCCACATGCTCCCTATGCACGGGTTGGATCCCTGGTCAGGGAACTCGATTCCACAGGCCACAATTAAATCCAACACAGCCAAACAAACATTGTTTCCTGAAAATGCAGTGTCCGTTACCAACTGCTGTCCCCTGAGGGGTTGGGAGGTTGGGAAAGGGACTCGTGTCTCTGATTACCTTACCCTCCACCCTCCTCTTCAGCATTCATGAGAAACCATACAGAGAATGGCCTTCGCTGTCCTTCCTGCATCGCTGCCTTTACGGAAACATGCACTGCGAGTGAGAAAGTGCTCTGCGTTGGCAATGAAACCCGCTGTGTCGCCCTGTCTGGCCTCGTGAAGCCAGGTAAGGGGCACCTAGAATTCGGGAGGAGGGACAGGGCTTCCAGACAGGCCCAGAACTGGAGCCTCATGCTTCCAGATTCTAAGGGAGAGAGTGGCTCCAAAGATCTGGGGGAGAAGGTGGCTGGGGCGTATGACCCTGGACTAGGAGGAGGGAGGCTGGCGATCCTGACTGTAGTCTAAAATCCCTTCCAGCCGGTGTCAGATTTGCTGCCCGGGGCTGTGGTATGGAGACCGCCTGCCACACCAAGCCCGGGACCCTGGTGCCCTCAGGCGCTCGCTTGTTCACCATCAAGAAGACCAGCTGTCTTTGAAGCCCCAGGCTTCTGGCAAGGCTGAGTGAGGAACCGAGGCCCGTTGGTGTTTGGCCCCCATTCCTTCTCAGCTACGGCTCTAGAAATTCCTACCGTTCCCATGTGACTATAAATGAAACAAGTTAACAGAACAATCCTGAGTCTTTGTGATGTGCTGTATTTCGGGGANGTATGGAGACCGCCTGCCACACCAAGCCCGGGACCCTGGTGCCCTCAGGCGCTCGCTTGTTCACCATCAAGAAGACCAGCTGTCTTTGAGCCCCAGGCTTCTGGCAAGGCTGAGTGAAGAACTAAGGCCCATGTGGTGTTTGGCCCCCATTCCTTCTCAGCTACGGCTCTAGAAATTCCTCCGGTTCCCATGTGGCTATAAATGAAACTAGTTAACAGAACAATCCTGAGTCTTTGTGATGTGCTGTATTTCGGGGAGATGGGATGCAAGAAGCAGGGGTCTGAACCCTTGGGAACCCTCTCTTTGGAGGAAAGAAAGGGAAGATGCTACCTTTTCTTAAGGGCTTACTTCCTGCCTGGTCCCCATGCTTAGTGTTTTCCATACAGTACCTCATTTCATCATCACAACTCTGTGACGCTGAAAGTATTGCCCCCATTTTACAGAGGAACACACTGAGGCACAGATTGTGGTGTCACGTGCCCTCGGTCAAACGGCTGGGAGGGTCAGACTCCAGAGTTCATGATCACCTCTCCTAGTTAACCTGTTTTTGCCCCAGAGTTCATGTTTGTCAATATGGACATAATAGCTATAACTTCAAAGGGCTGTCTAAAGAGTCAAAAGTGAAAAAAGTACTTAGTGCAGTGCCTAGCACCTTTCAGGGGCTCCCCTGGTGGCTCAGACAGGGAAGAATCTGCCTGCCAATGTGGGAGACGCGGGTTTGATGCCTGGGTGTGTAAGATCCTCTGGAGAAGGGCCTGGCAACCCACTGCATTATTTTTGTCTGGAGCATCCCACAGACAGAGGAGTCTGACAGGCTGCAGTCCACGGGGTCACAAAGAGTGAGAGCCCACTCAGTGCCTGAGCACACTGCAGTAGCGCCTTTAAGACAGTGTGGGTTCTGGAGACGATGTGTCTGGCCAAACAGTTACCACCCTAAGCCTACTACTTACTCAGTAGCCATGTGTGGCAGATCCTAGACCTTGGCATCTATCAGGATAGTCGGATTATGCTCCAGTAACAAGCAAGTCCCTAAACTCAGTGGTTTAAAACAACAAAGTTGTATTAGTCTGTTGATGCTGTAGTGATGTTGTGTAATAAACCATGCCCAAATTGAGACTTGTAAAAGGAAACATTCTTCTTCGTAAGGGTTTGCAGGTATCTGGGGCGGCTCTGTTTCTGGCTGTGCGCTGGTGGGTTTGGCTCCAGTTTGGGAGGGGACTCTATTTCTCCTCCATGGGGTTCCAGAGCCTTCTGGGATTATGACTCCCTGGTTAACGTCCTTTTCATGGCAGCTGACAGGGGCACAGAACCCAAGTGCACCAAAGGTCCCTGTGGAGGTTTGGGGGTGAGCAGGAGTTCCATCCTGCACACGAGCCCAGCATCCCTCCTCTCCAGGGACCCTGGAGTCCTCACCCTGGATTCCTCCTCTCTCAGACCCAGCAGTCTTGGCTTCCAGCTCACAAAATGCCAAGCATCTTCCAGCCCCCCTGAAATCCCAAAGACAGACCCACAACAGAATTTCTACCGTTTTATTCACTCCTGGAAAAAACACCACAGGCAAACCGCCCTTTGATTCCCGGGCTTCATGGTTCCCTACCTCAATATCCTCCTCTCTCAGACCCAGCAGTCTTGGCTTCCAGCTCACAAAATGCCAAGCATCTTCCAGCCCCCCTGAAATCCCAAAGACAGACCCACAACAGAATTTCTACCGTTTTATTCACTCCTGGAAAAAACACCACAGGCAAACCGCCCTTTGATTCCCGGGCTTCATGGTTCCCTACCTCAATGGACACACATGTATCGTTATCCAGACAAGGAGGAAATACAGCTAAGCTGATGCAGCTTTTGGAACTCCTCTGCTTCTGCCAGTGGCAACACTGTATTTCTTTCCTTGAATTTCTGCCTTCAAGGGCCTGCCAGCCTGCAGGTGCCACTTAGACTCACTCTGAGGGCACCCAGTGATCCCTCCACAAGGGAGTCTTCAGTCTTTTTTGTTTGGATGCTCCCAGAGACAGATGCCTCTCTACCAACTTGCTGCCTCCAGAGCCTAAAACTCAATCCTTTTAAAAGTCATGATTTAAAATGCAGCCATCCCAAAATATTGTCGTGACACCCAAGGGTGCCAATATACAGCTATGTGAACGAGATCAGCACAATGGACAGTGACACAGGAAAACAAAACTGGGTCTTGTTTTCTGAGATTTGAACCAGGCAGGAGGCCCCTTGGCAGAAGGGTAGATGGAATTTGGAACAGGGAAGTGCAGGGTGGAGATGTCAGATAGGGCCAAGTCAGAGATGGTGTCAGAGAGGAGGGCACCCTGAGGAAAGGCAAAGGGTGAGACTAAAGTTTTAACTCCCCGTGTTCCGGGCTTCCAGGAGGGGTTGCAAGTCTATTACTGTGCACGAGAGAGAATGCAGAGATAACTCTGCAGGTAGATGCCATTTGGTGGGCCACTTGTAAAAGGCCACTCCAAATGTCAAAGAGCTGTCTGGCCCTAGGGCAACGCAGATGGAATTCCTGTTCCCCAAGAGGGACCAAAGGGTCTCCAGTTCTCTCAGACAGACCCCAGTTCCCTTGTCTCCATGGAGACCTTCCACCAGCCATGAATTAAGAAGGACCACAGCCCTCTGGGGAGCCAGGAGTTCTGAGATTCCAGAGAGCCATCCTTCCCCCAATGAAGATTCAAAGCCCACATTGCATGCATGCCTATCCCCTCAACCCCGGAAAGCTACATCTTATACCCTTTGTGGCTCAGACACCCAACGATTCCAGTTCCTTGGAGAACCCAGAGTCCCCTCCTTCATGTCAGAATCCCCAGTGTGAAGGAGACCGCCTTCATCAGCAATCAGGGCATCCACCTCTTCCTCCGCAGGGGCACTAGACACCTATTAGATCTAGTTTCTTCTCTTGAGAGTNCAGTATTCTTATCTGGAAAGTTCCATAGACAGAGGAGCCTGGCAGGCTATAGTCCATAAGCATATATATATATAACCACATAAAATATGATTAGTGTTAGGGAGTCAATGATAGTTCTTATTTTAAGTATTAGCAAAGTCTAACATTTACCTAAATTTAGAATTTTTAGATTTCTACATAAATTATATTGTCCTCCTGAATTTTATCCACCATCACACTGTGTGGGCCAATGATCTGCAGAGCACTTGGGGAGAAGGTGGACTGTGCTCTCTTCCTGTATCACAGCCTTAAGTACCCAGGGATATCACTCTTAGAAATAGCCATGATTTTATGAGAGCCACTCTTATAGCCTATCCTTTGCATAAAAGCACATAGTTGATTAGCTGTCACATTACACTGAGCTGTGAATATAATTATTTTATTTTGAGCATATCATAATAGAATAAGTAGATTTTGTTTTCTGTTCTTAAAATCAGGGGCTGCTGCTGCTGCTAAGTCACTTCAGTCGTGTCCGACTCTGTGCGACCCCATAGATGGCAGCCCAACCTGTTTTTGCCCCAGAGTTCATGTTCGTCAAGGTGGATATAATAGCTATAACTTCAAAGGGCTGTCTCAAGAATCAAAAGAAAACGAAAAAAGTACTTAGTGCAGTGCTTAGCACGTTTCAGGGGCTCCCCTGGTGGCTTAGACAGGAATCTGCCTGCCAATGTGGGAGACGCGGGTTCGATGCCTTGGTGTGTAAGATCCTCTGGAGAAGGGCCTGGCAACCCACTGCATTATTTTTGCCTGGAGCATCCCATGGACAGAGGAGTCTGACAGGCTGCAGTCCACGGGGTCACAAAGAGTCAGAGCCCACTCAGTGCCTGAGCACACTGCACTAGCGCCTTTAAGACAGTGTGGGTTCTGGAGACGATGTGTCTGGCCAAACAGTTACCACTCTAAGCCTACTACTTCCTCAGTAGCCATGTGTGGCAGATGCTGCTGCTGCTAAGTCGCTTCAGTCATGTCCGACTCTGTGCGACCCCATAGATGGCAGCCCACCAGGCTCCCCCATCCCTGGGATTCTCCAGGCAAGAACACTGGAGTGGGTTGCCATTTCCTTCTCCAATGCATGAAAGTGAAAAGTGAAAGTGAAGTCGCTCAGTCATGTCCGNCAACCCACTGCATTATTTTTGCCTGGAGCATCCCACAGACAGAGGAGTCTGACAGGCTGCAGTCCACGGGGTCACAAAGAGTGAGAGCCCACTCAGTGCCTGAGCACACTGCACTAGCACCTTTAAGACAGTGTGGGTTCTGGAGACGATGTGTCTGGCCAAACAGTTACCACTCTAAGCCTACTACTTCCTCAGTAGCCATGTGTGGCAACTGCTGCTGCTGCTAAGTCGCTTCAGTCATGTCCCACTCTGTGTGACCCCATGGATGGCAGCCCACCAGGCTCCCCCATCCCTGGGATTCTCCAGGCAAGAACACTGGAGTGGGTTGCCATTTCCTTCTCCAATGCATGAAAGTGAAAAGTGAAAGTGAAGTCGCTTAGTCATGTCCGACTCTTAGCGACCCCATGGACTGCAGCCCACCAGGCTCCTCCGTCCATGGGATTTTCCAGGCAAGAGTGCTGGAGTGGGGTGCCATTGCCTTCTCCGGTCGCAGCTGCTAGACCTTGGCATCTCTCAGGATTTTCCAGATTATGCTACAGTAACAAGCAAGTCCCTAAAATCAGTGGTTTAAAACAACAAAGTTGTATTAGTCTGTTGATGCTGTAGTAATGTTGTATAACGAACCATGCCCAAATTGAGACTTGTAAAAAGAAACATTCTTCTTCCTAAGGGTTTGTAGGTATCTAGGGCGGCTCTGTTTCTGGCTGTGTGCTGGTGGGTTTGGCTCCAGTTTGGGAGGGGTCTCTAGTTCTCCTCCGTGGGGTTCCAGAGCCTTCTGGGATTGTGACTGCCTGGTTAACGTCCTTCTCATGACAGATGAGAGGCCCAGAACCCAAGTGCACCAAAGGTCCCTGTGGAGGTTTGGGGGTGAGCAGGAGTTCCATCCTGCACACGAGCCCAGCATCCCTCCTCTCCAGGGACCCTGGAGTCCTCACCCTGGATCCCTCCTCTCTCAGACCCAGCAGTCTCGGCTTCCAGCTCACAGAGTCCCAAGCATCTTCCACCCCCCCTGAAACCCCAAAGACAGACCCACAACAGAATTTCTACCTTTTTATTCACTCCTGCAAAAAACACCACAGGCAAACCGCCCCTTGATTCTCCGGGCTTCATGGTTCCCTACCTCAAGGGACACACATGTTTCGTTATCCAGACAAGGAGGAAATTTAGCTAAGCTCATGAGGCTTTTGGAATTCCTCTGCTTCTACCAGTGGCAACAGTGAATTTCTTTCCTTGAATTTCTGCCTTTAGGGGCCTGCCAGCCTGCAGGTGCTGCGTAGACTCAACCTGAGGTCAGCTAGCGATCCCTCCACAAGGGAATCTTCAGTCTTTTCTGTTTGGAGGCTCCCAGAGACAGATGCCTCACTACCAACTTGCAGATGGAATTCCTATTCTCCCAAGAGGGACCAAAGGGTCTCCAGTTCTCTCACACAGACCCCAATTCCCTCCTCTCCATGGAGACTTTTCACCAGCCATGAATTACGAAGCAAGGACCACAGCCCTCTGGGGAGCCAGGAGTTCTGAGACTCCAAGAACTGTCCTTCCCCCAAAGAAGATTTAAAGCCCTCTTTGGATGCAGGCCTATCCCCAACCTGGGAAATCTACATCTTATACCCTTTGTGGCTCAGAAGCCCAAGGATTCCTGCTCCCTGGGGAACCCAGAGCCCCCTCCTTCATGTCAGAATCTGCAGTGTGAAGGAGACCACCTTCATCAGCAATCAGGGTGTCCACTTCCTCCTCTGCAGGGTGACTAGACACCTATTAGATCTACTTTCTACTCTTAGAGACCAAGATAGCCCCGTTCCAGGAGTCCAAACCCTCAATCCCTTGAGGAGTTCCATAGTCTAATGGTCCCCAGAGAAATAAGGAATTATGTCCCTAAAACTCTATTTCCCTTCAGGACCCAGGAATCCTGGAGACCATATGTCACCCACTCCAACCTCTAGTCAGAGCCCGCATTCCCTTCAAGCACCCAGAATTCTGACGGCCAAACCCTCACTCAAGATCTCTCAGGCCCAGACATCCCATGCTAGAGTCTGGACCCCGTGCCCTCTCCCTCTCACTGGGTCTTGAGTCCTCAGCCCCTGGCAGAAGCCAGGCAGCTAGGGCCCTGGGCACACGCGGAAGGCCCGGCCCTCAGCCCAGCTCTCACTGCGCGGGCACCTGCGGCGCCAGCACTGCCTCGGCGTCCGCGCGCATCTCGACCAGCGCCTGCAGCAGGACGCCGTGCGCCGCGCGCCGTGTATGCTGTGGGATGCTGCTACTGCTAAGTCGCTTCTGTTGTGTCTGACTCTGCGCGACCCCATAGACGGCAGCCCACCAGGCTCTTCCGTCCCTAGGATTCTCCAGGCAAGAACACTGGAGTGGGTTGCCATTTCCTTCTCCAATGCATGATTCTGAAAAGTGAAAGTGAAGTCACTCAGCCGTGTCCGACTCTTTGTGACCCCATGAACGGCAGCCTACCAGGCTCCCCCGTCCATGGGATTTTCCAGGCAAGAGTACTGTAGTGGGTTGCCATTGCCTTCTCCAGTGGGATGCTGGCACAACCCTAATCTACAGGTGCTCCTCGACAGGCTCCGCCAGCAGGGGGAACCAGAGAGAGAGAGAGAGCACCTGGGCTGCTGCGAGGCTGGTGAAGGGAGACAGGATCATGCAGGTCTTGTGTTCAGCACCCCAGGCGTGCTTTGAGGCCGCTTTGGTAGCGGAGGGGTCTGGGTGGGGTCGCGCAAGTGGATGCAGTTTGCACTGTCCCAGGACCTGCAGAACTAGCCTCACCGCACGTTCTCAGGCTAAGACCAGAATCAGCTGGGGATCACGCCCTCCTCAGGATCTGAGTTTCAGCCCCAAGGGTTCACCTCCAAGCTTCAAAACACCCTCATTTCTGTAATTCCAACCTCTTCCATTCCTTCCTCCAACCCATAGGGTGGCGGCTGCCCCCAGCACTTGCTTCTGTGTTCTACCTGCGTCTTCGGTCCTCTTTCGTCAATGGTGGTGCTTTAGACACGAAGTCGCGTCCGACTCTTTGCGACGCCATGGAATGTAGCCCGCCAGGCTCCTCAGTCCATGGAATTCTCCACGCAAGTATAAGAATATTGGACTGGGCTGCCCTTTCCCCCTCAAGGAGATCTTCCCACACCAGGAATCCAACTTGTGTCCCCTGCAAATGAGCCACCTCCTTACTAATTCTATATATTAATTCTCTGGTAAACTAACTGCTGTGATCTCCGCCTCCTGGTGGGACCCTGACTGATACAATGGGTGGCCCTGATGTTGGTGTCTGCCTTGTCAGTGATTGCAGGTGCCACAGAGCTTGCTTTGCAAAGGGCTCTAGGTGGCGGGAATACTTTGGCCATAGGATATGAAGAGCTGACTCACTGGGGAAGTCCCTGATGCTGGGAAAGGTTGTGGCAGGAGGAGAAGGGGGTGACAGAGGATGAGATGGTTGGATGGAATCACTGACTCAACAGACATGAACTTGAGCAGACTCTGGGATATAGTGAAGAAGAGGGAAGCCTGGCGCGCTGTGGTCCATGGGGTCTCATGGAGGCAACAGGACTTAGCGACTGAACATGTGGCGGGAGCAGGACGGGAAGGAAAACAGAGCATGAGCGCCCATCAGGCAGACAGGCCTCTCAGGAGCTGCCCCTGGACTCTCGGCGCAGAGCGGAGCTCTCCTGCTGCGGGTAAGTGAAGGAGAAATGTGGCTTGTGGGGGGAGTCCGTGGGAGGCCTTAGCTCTACGGGGACAAGAGACAAAACATGGAAACTTCTCTCTGCCTCCCCGCAGACTCGTAGCCAATAACGGCTTCCCTCGGGGCTCTGATGGTAAAGAATCTGCCTGCAATGCAGGAGACCTGGATTCGATCCAGAAGACCCCCTGGAGAAGGGAATGGCAACCCACTGCAGTATTCTCATCCATGATCTCTACTGTCAACGATTTGGAGCAAAAATCCTAACTAGTTGTCAGTGCGGAAAAACCCAAGTTGAAAACTCTAAGTGGTGCCATATATGTAGTATCACCTGGTGCCAAGACAGATCGTCTTTGGAGGAATGTACTTCAAACCAGCCCCTCAAAGAATTTCCACCAATATGTTGCCCAAAGTGGAATTAACACACACACACACCCCATTAGGCATCAGGAAATAGGCTGTCATGATTAAGGGTCGGTAGAAACCACAAACTGCAGCCTCAGACACACAAAGATTGCATGTATTGATTGTGGAAAACTGGAAAGAGTGACAGACTGTATTTTCTTGGGCTCCGAAATTGCTGGCACGGTGACTGCAGCCATGAAATTAAAAGACGCTTGCTCCTTGGAAGAAAAGCTATGACAAACCTAGACATCGTATTCAAAAGCAGAGACATCACTTTGCTGACAAAGGTCTGTACAGTGAAAGCTATGGTTTCTCCAGTAGTCATGTACGGACGTGAGCTTTGGACCACAAAGAAGGCTGAGCACCAAAGAGCTGATGCTTTCAAACTGGTGCTGGGGAAGACTCCAAGGAGATCAATCCAGTCCATCCTAAAGTGAATCAACCCTGAATATTCATTGGAAGGACTGATGCTGAAGCCCCAATACTGTGGCCACCCGATGTGAAGAGCTGACTCATTGGAAAAGACCCTGATGTTAGGAGGGCGTCCCTGGTAGTCAGATGATAAAGTATCCACCTGCAATGTGGGATAGACCTGGGTTTGATCCCTGGGGTGGGAAGATCTCCTGCAGAAGGGAATGGCTGCCCACTTCCGTATTCTGGCCTGGAGAATTCCACCAACAGTCAATGGGTTTGGAAAGCGTCAGACACAACTGAGCGACTTCCACTTTCACTGATGCTGGGAAAGAGTGATGGCAAAACACAAACAGGACAGCAGAGGGCGAGAGTTTAGATGGCATCGTGGGCTCACTGACTCAATGGACATGAGTCTGAGCAAACTCCAGGAGCAGGTGAAGGACAGGGAAGCCTGGCTTGCTGCGGTCCATGGGGTCGCAAAGAGCCGGCCACGACTAAGGCGCTGGACAACAACAAACTGATATTATGAAACACACAATATACAAGTAAGTGGGTAAGAATCCCCCTCCACAGCAGGGCTCTCAGTTTCCAGCTCAGGTCTGGGAAGACTGCACATGCCTCAGGGCAACTGAGCCCGAGCACAACTACTGACTCCAGGCACCAAAGGCCTGCGCTGCGCAGTAAGCAAAGCCTTTAAATGGGAAGCCCTACACTGCAACGGGAGTAAACTCCAATCGCTGCCACGAGAGAAAGCGCACGCTCAGCAATGAAGACCTGGTGCAGCCAAAACTGATAAATAGAGTGTAGTGATTGGAAGGAGTGATGCTGAAGCTGAAAGTCCAGTACTTTGGCCACCTCGTGGGAAGAGTTGACTCACTGGAAAAGACTCTGATGCTGGGAGGGATTGGGGGCAGGAGGAAAAGGGGACGACAGAGGATGAGACGGCTGTATGGCACCAAACTCGATGGACGTGAGTTTGAGTGAACTCCGGGAGTTGGTGATGGACAGGGAGGCCTGGCTTGCTGCAATTCATGGGGTCCCAAAGAGTTGGACACGACTGAGCGACTGAAGTGAACTGAACTGAATAATAATTTAAAAAAACCTCAAGGGAATGAGGAACTACTGACATAAGCGTTTCCAGCCTCTGCAAACATAAAGTCCTGAGCTGACCATTCCACATTTCTAGGTAGACAAGAGGTGAATAATAAAGATCCACATACAAGATTAGATACAGTTTTAGCCAAAAATGCATTGACTCTTCTCATAATTAAAAGGTGGAATTTTGATCTGAATCTCTTTGCCAAGAAGGTTTTTTCTTTTTAATTGCCCCAAGATGGTTGATTTTATGTAAAATTTTAATCAAGGAGGCCATTAGACTGGGTGACTCCAAAGCCTTAGGTAGCTTTAGTAAGCCAATCAAAATTTAAGTCAGAGTTGATGAACTCCAATCTAAGAAAATGAAATCAACTAATCATGAACAGCCAAGTCCCTCAATTTTCCCTGGTAAGAAAATCGTTTCAGGTCCAGGGAGGTGGGAAGGACTGGGACATTGGGACTGACACCCGTATACTCCTGATACCCTGTCGGGCAGAGATGGCTGATGAGAACCTGCTGTACGGCGCGGGGCGCTGCACTCAGGGCTCTGTGCTGACCTAAATGGGGAGGAAATCCAGGAGTGAGGGGATATGTGTGTACCTGCAGCGGGTTCACCTTGCTGCCCAGTGGAAACTAACACAACACTGTAAAGGAACTATATCCCAATACAACTGATTGATTTAAAACGTTCACACTCAAGCCAATTAAATAATTGCTCCGCTTCCATGTTTTCTCTCTGAAATCCTCTGTCCTGGCCTACCCACAAAGCACCTCTAATCATTTTCCAGTTTTGGCTGTCTCATTTGAATTGTCTGCTTAAATGAACTCTTCAAACTATAACGTGCTGCAGTTTACCTTTTACAACTGATAGGACCTTTGTTTTATTATTATCAATCTTTTTGGTCACACTGCACAGCTTGTGGGATTTTAGGTCCCCAATCAGGGACTGATTGAATCTGGGCCCCTGGCAATGAGAGAGTGGCGTCCTAACCCCCTGCACTGCCAGGGGATTCCCTAAGACCTTTAGAATAAGAATGCCCGTTCAAGGAAAACCTCATTGGTTAGAATGGACTTTGTACGGTGGAACAAGCACTGTTTAAAATTCAACGCACGTCAGTTAAAAGACTCATGGGTCTCCCCTGGCTGCCCAGTGGCAGGGACTCCGCGCTTCCAATGCAGGGGCCGGGCCCGATACCTGGTCAGTGAGCTAGACCCTGCTGACATGTGCAGCTGCAACTTAGGCCTGGCCCAGCGAAATCAACACATGAGGCCTGGCGATGTCAAGGATCAGTGAGGGTGTGACGCTCACAGACTGCTGAAGGAAACGTGACATGGAACAACCACTTTGGAAACCAGTCCATTTCTAATAGGTGAAACTAATCTGCCTGCATGCTAAGTCAGTTCAGTCATCTCCGACTCTGTGACCCCATGGACTGTAGCCCACCAGGCTCCTCTGTCCATGGGGCTGTCTAGGCAAGAATACTGGAGTGGGTTGCCATGCCCTCCTCCAGGGCATCTTCCCAACCCAGGGATCAAACCTGCCTCTCCTGTGTCTCCTGCATTGCAGGCAGATTCTTCACCACTGAGCTAACAGGCAAGTAAGTCCTAGATCTAAGGACTGAAGACCCTGCAATTTGACTCTTTTAGATGGTTACCCCAAGGATATCTCTGTACAGAGCTTTGACAAGAAGGCTCACAGCAGCTGTGTTCATAGTAGTCAAAAAGTGGCGGGCAGTTCTCTGGTGGTCTAGCGGTGAGGGCTTTTTACTTTCACTGCTGGGGTCTGGGTTCAATCCCTGCTTGAAGAACTAAGATCCTGAAAGCTGCGAGGTGTGGACTGAAACAGCCACCAAAACGTGGCAACAGTCCAGAGGCCCGTCAACAAGAGATTGGAGGAACAGGTTGAGATCTCCGCTTCTATTGAAGCTTCTCAGCAACAAGGTGGAACAGACCGCTAACGCACACACGATATGTTAGACCCTGTGTTCCCGACTCCACCAGCCTCTGCTGGACAGGCTTCCAACCTGGCACCACAAGCTCTCCTTGATGGCGCTATGACAAATTGCCTATCTGTTCCCCTGCCTGCAATCACATAGGACTCTGTGGACGCTCCCTGAGGGTTGGGGCCTGGTTTGGTCTTGTTCACTACTGCCTCCTGAGCTCAAGCCCAGCTGTGCTACACAGTAGCTATAGCACCTTGTCAGCTCAGCTTTTGGAGCCTCAGTTTATTCATCTGTAAATTGGGGATGATCAATTTAGCATATGCTTTACAGATGGGGAAACCGAGATGCAGACAGGAAAATCAACACCTTGCATGTCACACACAGGTGATGACTGGCAGAAAAATTCAGACCAGTCGCCAGACTACATGCCAACAGTGCTCTCCAACTCCACAATTTCAATCCTTGTGGTAAAACCTCCACATCTTGGCACTTCCCTGGCGGTCCAGGGGTTAGGACTCTCAGCTTCCACCGCAGGGGGCGTGGGTTCAATCCCTGGTCAGGGAACTAAGATCCCACTGCCACATGACACGTCTAAAAAAAAAAAAAAAAGACTCAACACTTTTGCCTGGCCCAAACTAAAAGCATGGGACCCTCCATCCAGTAGGACATATACCTTTGTATTTTAATGACTAATTCTGATTTCACATACGACTACTTCTACTTTTAACACACACAGATGCTCCCTTGTCTGTCTGTCTTATGACAAACAAAAAATTTCTGATTAAAAAACTATGGAAACAACCCAAACGTCCATATGAATGGACATATAGTGCATGATTCCCTACAATGGAACAGTGAAAAGGCAAGTATCAGTCACTCAGGCCCCACGCTTTGTGACCCCCATGGACTGTAGCCCGCCAGGCTCCTCCGTTCGTGGGATTCTCCAGGCAAGAGTACTGGAATGGGGTGCTATTCCCTTGCCCAGGGGATCTTCCTGACCCAGGGAACGAACCCCGGTCTCCTGCATTGCAGGCAGATTCTTCACCATCTGAGCTAATGGGACAGTACTCTGCTATAAACAGGAATGAAGGTGTGATGCAAGTTACAACATGGAGGAAACCCGAAAACTACGTGAAAGGAGCCAGACACAACAGGGGGCGTACTGCATGATCTTATTTATAGGAAACATTCGGGACAGACAAATTCAGAGAGACAGAAAGTGAATCAGTGGTACATATACACACTAGTATCAAGTAAATAACCAAAAGGACCTGCTGTGTAGCACAGAGAATGATACGCAATAATTGTAATAGTGCATAAGGGGAGAGAATCTGAAAAACAATATATATACACATACATGTATAAATAAACGAATCACTGCTATACACCTGAAAGTATCACGACACTGTAAATCAACTCTACCTCAAGCTTTTTAAAAAATCAGAAAAAGAAGTTCAGACTAAAATAATCATATAGTTTTTTAAATATAGGATGTAAATATTAGGATTTAAATATTAAAGAGGTTAATATCAAATGTTGATTTAAATATACAGCTGCTGCTGCTACAGCTGCTAAGTCGCTTCAGTCGTGTCCGACTCTGTGCGACCCCATAGACGGCAGCCCACCAGGCTCCTCCGTCCCTGGGATTCTCCAGGCAAGAATACTGGAGTGGGTTGCCATTTCCAATGTTAAATTCAGATTAATTCAATAAATTCATTTGAGTGAAAAATAAAAAATTAACAACTGAATTTCATGTTTTTTGCTTTTTTAAAAATGGACATCAGCAGTTGCTAAGGAAAACTGTAGGAAGAGGGTAAGGGAATGACCACTTAATGGTTCTGGGGTTTTTGGGGGGAGATGATGAAAATGTTCTGAATTAGACACTGTAATGAATGCTGCACGCTGTGAATATACCAAATCCCCTGAATCTCACACTTTCAATGGTTAAAATAATGAACTTACGTTACATTAATTTTATCTCATGAAGAAAGAAGAGAGTGTTGGGTAAGTATCAGTGGTTAGGAGAAAGGCTTAAGCGCACGAGACTCATCTGGGGCCCAGGTCTGTGCGCACCTGTCTCAGGAAGACAGGGTTCACGACAGTGGCATAAGTGAGACATGCAAGGTCTGCAAACACTGAGACATCTTCTTAAAACAACTGTTCCAAGATAAGTATCATATGATATTGTCTCTATGCAAAATCTAAAAAAAAAAAAATTAGGCAAAAGAACTTATCTACAACACAGAAACAGACACACAGACTCAAGAGAACGAATTCATGGTTATCACGGCGAATGTAGAGGCAGGGGAGGGACAGATAGGGAGTTCAGGATTCACATGTACACAGAGTTATATTTTAAATAGATAACCAACAAGAACCTACTGTACAACACAGGGAACTCTACTCAGTACTCTGTGAGAACCCGAGTGGGAAACAATTTTGAAAATGCAGAGATACATGTATATGCATAGCTGAATGACTTTGCTGTACATTTGAAATTAACACAACATCGTTAATCAACTCTAACTCTACCTCAACATAAAATAAAAATTAAAGGGACTTCTCTGGTGATCCAGTGGTTAAGACTCTGAGCTTCCACTGCTGGAGGCACAGGTTCGAATCCCTGGTTGGGGAACTAAGATCCTGCATGCCGCCCACTGTGGCCAACAAATTAAAACATTAAATTAAAATTTTAAAACAAGGTTCCACATCCATGAAAGGCAATGTTATGCACCATTCAAAAGAATAAGGTAGAACTTGATGCCATGACAGTGGACCTCTAAGATATGGTTTCTTGGAAAAAGCAAGGGTGATGACCATTACATATTACGTACTTTAAAAAAGGGGGCTCGGGTGAATATATATGCTTGTATGTGGACAGAGGGACCTGGGGAACCACATGAGAAGCTGCTCACAATGACTGCCACAGGAAGGAAGACCTGGGCAGCAGGAATGGGGAATGGCACAGGAGGGGACGGAAGCAGGTGGCCTGTGGTGAGGACTTCCTTTTCAGTGTATACCCGCCCTTTTGTGCTTTTTTCAGCTATGGCCCACACGAGCCTCGGCGGGCTCCTCTGGCTCTCTCACTTCCTGTCTTTCTTGCTCCCACTCCAACAGCAGTGCAGAATTAAACAGGATGCTCCTGATCATAAAAGAGCCCAGCAAGACCATCCAGTAACACACACGTGAGTCCCCACTTTACACACACACCTGCGTGCTGACACGGCACTTCTGCACACATGATGTCACCAGATTCTCATGGTGACCCTGGGCGCCCATCACATTATCCCCCATGGACAGGTGAGAAAACAGCTTCTGAGAAATGAAACCATTTGCCTGAGGTCACAGGGAGACTAAAAGGGGGAGATGGGGACTTGAATTCCACCTGAGATTAACTTGTCAGGCACCTGCATCTCTCTCTCAGTTGAAAATACCGGCTCTAGGCAAATTGTACAATCGCTCTGGGCCTAGTTTCTGCATCATAGAGGGGATAATAATAGATTTGAGGTGATGGGATTTTTATGAGGATTCAGTGAGCTGAAGGAGGAGGCATTTAGAATGGTAACTGGCAGGGTTTTTTTTTTTCTGGGATGGGGGGCATTTTCCCAAGTTGGGCATTGAACCTGGGCCTCGTGGCATGGAGTGGAATCCTAACTACAGGCCCACCAGGCTATTCCCAAACATTTGTATCTGTGAATAAACTCTTAGTTCTCATTATTCTGACTATACTACGTTAGGGAACTGATATGTAAAGTCCAAAAATCATTCACAAAATCTGGTGGCTTTGTGTATAATTCCTGGGAGGAGAATTCTCAGCTTCTCTCTAATTTGCAAAAAGGTCTATGAACCAAAACATTTTCAGAACCACTGGGTAAGACAGACAATAATATATTTAACACAATCCGGCAGGCCTTGCCCCCAGCATCCCTCCACAAACACCCTTACATTGGAGGNTTCCTGGGAGGAGAATTCTCAGCTTCTCTCTAATTTGCAAAAAGGTCTATGAACCAAAACATTTTCAGAACCACTGGGTAAGACAGACAATAATATATTTAACACAATCCGGCAGGCCTTGCCCCCAGCATCCCTCCACAAACACCCTTACATTGGAGGGATGAATGTGGACAAAATTCAGAAGTTGACGACTTCCCTGGTGATCCAGTGGTTAAGAATCCATGCCTTCAACAGGGAAGGGGGCTGGGAGGCAGGTTCAACCCGTGGCAGAGGAACTAAGGCTCCAAACTGTCACGTGGTGTGGCCAAAAAAATTTTTTTAACGACAGAGATTTCCCAGGATATCTAGTAGGTACAACTCCATGCTCCCAATGCAGGGCGCCCAGGTTCCCAGCCCTGGCCAGGTAACTAGATCCCACACGCCGGAACTAACACCCAACGCAGCCACATATGAATAAATATAGAAAACAAAGGAAGTCAACATACGGACACAAAGAAGCAAGAAAAAGGTGGCTAGAGCACCCGCACTGGGTTCAGCTCTCAGCACTGCCATGCATGCGGGGTGATAACAGCTCCACCACCATCCCACTCCCTGGAGAGCCAGATCACGCAGGGCAACACCCAGGCACCACCTGGGAACTCACTAGCTCTCTTCTCCCACCAGCTCCTTGTGCCTGATGGGAACAGCCTGTTGGGAAGTCGGTCACCATCCTGGGTCAAACTCCCCTTTTCCCTTTGCTGCCTCCAACTTCACCAAGCATGTACCACAGCACTCTGCATTCCACAATCGTCACTAAGACTGGCCACTTCACTTTGGCCCTTCCTAGGCCTCAGTTTCCCCATCTTTAAAATGAGGTTGATTGGTTTAGATGATATGAGACACCTTCCAGTTCTAAGCCCAGGGCCTTGAGAAGGCAGAATGCGTGGCAATGGATTACTCTCTTCCAACTGAGGATGATAAGGCTCTGAAAAGAGCAGCAACCTACCTGGACCACACACGGATTCATTCCTGGCCTAGTCCCTGCATCACCTCTCTCCTCTGCTAAGGGCACAGGGACCACACTGCTCACTGTCCAGGTGAGGTGGTGGGGACCAAAGAGAAAGTGCCTCAGCTCACTGCCAGTTAACTCCAGAGTAGAGAGTGGACCCTGGACCTACAGACTTCTATTAAGGAGACGGAGGGAGGGAGACTTCTCTGGGGGCCCAGTGGTTAAGACTCTGAGCTTCCAGGGCAGGGGGCTCCAGTTCTGTTCCTGGTCAGAGAATTTAGGTCCCTCGTGCCACCCAGAGAGGGAGAAAGAAAAACAGGGGGGCGGCTGGCAGAATCACCTGGAGCCGCACGGAGATGGTCTTAGAGGCTGCCTGCCATTTATGGTAAGTGTCTGCCTTGAGAAGGTTTTCTGCACGGTAGGTCTGGAGAATGGAAAAGGGAATGTTAGAGTTCAGAGATGAGAGCTATGTCCCCAGCTCTCAGATTAGTCTGAGAGTTCTCTGAAGCCCTCTGACTTCACCCAGGTTTAAGTTTCTCACCACACTCTGGGGTGTGGGGAAGAATGGATACATGTATATGGATGTGAGTCCCTTTGCTGTTCACCTGAAACTATACCAACTTTGTCATCTGGCTATGCTGCTGCTGATGCTAAGTCGCTTCAGTCGTGTCCGACTCTGTGCCACCCCATAGACGGCAGCCCACCAGTCTCCCCCGTCCTTGGGATTCTCCAGGCAAGAACACTGGAGTGGGTTGCCATT
>SJYX01005724.1:402788-417824 GCA_006410675.1 Oreotragus oreotragus
CATAGTCAATAAAGCAGAAATAGATGTTTTTCTGGAACTCTCTTGCTTTTTCCATGATCCAGCGGATGTTGGCAATTTGATCTCTGGTTCCTCTGCCTTTTCTAAAACCAGCTTGAACATCAGGAAGTTCACAGTGCACATATTGCTGAAGCCTGGCTTGGAGAATTTTGGGAATTACTTTACTAGCATGTGAGATGAGTGCAATTGTGTGGTAGTTTGAGCATTCTTTGGCATTGCCTTTCTTTGGAATTGGAATGAAAACTGACCTTTTCCAGTCCTGGGGCCACTGCTGAGTTTTCCAAAATTGCTGGCATATTGAGTGCAGCACTTTCACAGCATCATCTTTCAGGATTTGAAACAGCTCAACTGGAATTCCATCACCTCCACTAGCTTTGTTTGTAGTGATGCTTTCTAAGGCCCACTTGACTTCACATTCCAGGATGTCTGGCTCTAGGTGAGTGATCACACCATCGTGATTATCTTGGTCATGAAGATCTTTTTTGTACAGTTCTTCTGTGTATTCTTGCCACCTCTTCTTAATATCTTCTGCTTCTGTTAGGTCCATACCATTTCTGTCCTTTATCGAGCCCATCTTTGCATGAAATTTTCCCTTGGTATCTCTAATTTTCTTGACGAGATCTCTAGTCTTTCCCATTCTGTGAACAGCCTAGTCCCTCGAATTTCCCAAGTTAGAAAATCCTTTAAGCTCCAGGGAGGTGGGGTGGACTGGGAGATTGGGACTGACACACGTATACTCCTGATACCCTGTCGGGCAGAGACGGCTGATGAGAACCTGCTGTACAGCAGGGGGCGCTGCACTCAGGGCTCTGTGCTGACCTAAATGGGGAGGAAATCCAGGAGTGAAGGGATGTGTGTATACTAGAGCTGATTCACCTTGCTGCACAGTGGAAACTAAGACCATATTGTAAAGGAACTATACCCCAATAAAATTGATTAAGTTAAAAGTTCAAGGTCAAGCCAATTAAATAATTGCTCTGCTTCCATGTTTTCTCTTTGAAATCTTCTGTCCTGGCCTACCGACAAAGCACATCTAATCATTTTTCAGTTTTGGCTGTCTGATTTGAATTGTCTGCTTAAATGAACTCTTCAAACTATAACGTACCACAGTTTACCTTTTACAACTGATAGGACCTTTATCTTATTATTATTATCATTCTTTTTGGTCACACTGCACAGCTTGTGGGATTTTAGTTCCCCAACCAGGGACTGATTGAATCTGGGCCCTAACCACTGCACCGCAAGGGGATTCCCTAGGACCTTTAGAAGAAGAATGTGCGTTCAAGGAAAACCTCACTGGTTAGAATAGACTTTTTAAGGTGGAACAAGCACTGTTTAAAATTCAACGGCCGTCAGTTAAAAGACCTGTGGGACTTCCCTGGGGGTCCAGTGGCTGGGATTCCGTGCTTCCAGTGCAGGGTCCAGGCCCGATCCCCGGTCAGTGAACTAGACCCTACTGCCATGTGCAGCTGCAACTAAGGCCTGGCCCAGTGAAATCAATACATGAGGCCTGGTGATGCCAAGGGTCAGTGAGGGTGTGACGCTCACAGACTGCTGATGAAAACGTGACGTGGAACAACCACTTTGGAAACCAGTCCATTTCTAATAGGAAAGCAAATCTGCCTGCATGCTAAGTCAGTTCAGTCATCTCCGACTCTTTGTGACCCTATGGACTGCAGCCCACCAGGTTCCTCTGTCCATGGGGCTCTCTAGGCAAGAATACTGGAGTGGGTTGCCATGCCCTCCTCCAGGGCATCTTCCCAACCCAGGGATCGAACCCACCTTTCCTGTGTCTCCTGCAATGCAGGCAGATTCTTTACCACTAGCCAACAGGCAAGTAAATCCTAGACCTAAGGACTGAAAACCCTGCAATTTGACTCTTCTAGATGGTTACCCCAAAGAGAGCTCTATACAGGGGCTTGAACAAGAAGGCTCACAGCAGCTGTGTTCGTAATAGTCAAAAAGTGGTGGGGAGTCCCCTGGCAGTCTAGTGTTAAGGGCTTTTCACTTTCACTGCTGGGGTCTATGTTCTGTCCCTGCCTGGAGAACAAGATCCTGAAAGCCACGAGGTGTGGACTGAAACAGCCATCAAAACGTGGCAACAGTCCAGAGGCCCGTCAACAAGAGAATGGAGGAACAGGTTGAGATCTCCGCTTTTAGTGAAGCTTTTCAGCAACAAGGTGGAACAGACCGCTAACGCACACACGATATGTTAGACCCCGTGTTCCCGGCTCCACAGGCTCTGCTGGACAGGCTTCCAACCTGGCACCACAAGCTCTCCTTGATGGCGCTATGACAATTGCCTATCTGTCTCCCCTGCCTGTAATCACATAGGACTCTGGATGCTCCCTGAGGGTTGGGGCCTGGTTTGGTTTTGTTCACTACTTCCTGAGCTTGAGCCCAGCTCTGCTCCATACTAGCTTTAGCACCTTGTCGGCTCAACTTTTGGAGCCCCAGTTTCCTCATCTGTAAATTGGGAATGCTCACCTTATGTAGGATTTATGCACATAAATACCACGGCCACAGGGGCACAGCTCATGGAGGGCACTCTGTCACTGCCAGTCAGGAGGTCGCTCCTCAATTACTGTGTTGAAAGAAGAAAAGAGTTGGACTCTCCTTATCACGAGGTGGATTAGAATCTTCCTGCCCGTGCAGGGACGCGGGCTTGATACCTAGTCTGGGAAGATTCCACAAGCTACAGAGCAACTCAGCCCATGAGCCAACACTACTGTGCCTCTTCTCCAGAGCCCTTGGGCTGTGATGACTTAGTGCACATGCCATCGCTGCCGAAGACCACGCCCCATGCTCTGCACCAAGAGAAGCCCACGCACTGGAACGGGAGCGGAGCCCCCACGCTCTGCAACTAGCGAAAGCGATGAAGACCCAGCACAGGAAAAAGTAAAGGGAGCACTGTAGGAAGGCTTCTGCCCAAGCTTCCGCATTCTGTCTGACATAAAGGCACAGAAGGCCACACAGGGGTGGAAGGCAGTTACAAGAGCCGAAGCACTCTATGGCTCTTTTTCTAAATTTATTTATTTGGCTGCCTTGGATCTCAGTTGCAACACTCGGGATCCTTGTTGCAGGATCTTTCATTTGGGTGACTGGGCTTAGTTGATCCCAGGCATGTGGGATCTTATTTCCCTGACCAGGGGTCAAATCCATGTCCCCTGCATTGCAAGAAGGATTTTTAACCACTGGACCACCTGGAAAATTCCCTAGGACTCTTTTGTTTGGCTCACAGAATGACAAAAAGACTATGATCCTCAAAGGTTCCTAGTCCGCCAGCCCACACAGCCAGGAACATCTGATGACCCGATCTGCAATGTCACCTCCCAGCCGGGAGGTGGCCTGGAGACTCTGCTGGCACACTGCTACAGACAAGAAGGTCCCCACAGTGGAGGAAGGAGCCTGGGCTTGTGAGACCAGCCCGAGTTCAAATCTAGCCCTGCCAGTGCCAAGCTGTGCAGCCCTGGGTGACATAAAACCTCTCTGAGCCGCGGTATCCTCATGCGTGAAGGGCGGGGGCGGGGGGCGGGGGGAGGTGCTTCGCACTTCTGAAAGGAGCTGACGGGACACAGAATGCTAACCATGGCAACGCACAGCCAGCGTGGCGGCGCCCAAGTGTGAAGAGCGTGGCGGCGCCCAAGTGTGAACAGCGTGGCGGACCTGTAACACCTGTAAGACCGCCGACACCTCTGGGAGCCAGGGACCATCTCTATCTCCATTTCACAGGCGAGCCATTGAGACAGGAAGCAGCTGTGTAACTTCCCAGAGGTCACGAGGCTGGGCTAAAGCCAGTGACAGCTGGGCTGCGTTCCTTCTAGACGTTCTGGGGGAGAATCGTTCCCTCATCTTGTCTGAGCTTCTAGAGCCCCCTGCCCTCCCGGGCGGTGGCCCCTTCTTCCAGCTCCAGAGCCAGCCTCTGCTTCCACGCCCACAGCTCCTCTGACTGGTTCTCCAGTTGCCCTCCTTCCCTGATAAGAAGCCTTGTGATGACACTCCTGCTGCTGCTAAGTCGCTTCAGTCGTGTCCGCCTCTGTGCGACCCCAGAGACGGCAGCCCACCAGGCTCCCCCGTCCCTGGGATTCTCCAGGCAAGAACACTGGAGTGGGTTGCCATTTCTCCCATGCATGAAAGTGAAAAGTGAAAGTGAAGTCGTTCAGTGTCCGACTCTTTGCGACCCCATGGACTGCAGCCTACCAGGCTCCTCCGCCCATGGGATTTGCCAGGCAAGAGTACTCCAGTGGGGTGCTAATCGCCTTCTCCGTGTGATGGCACTGCTTCCCCCCAAATCATCCAGGCCCACCTCCCCACCTCAAGATCCTTACAGGGACTTCCTTGGTGGTGCAGTGGCTAAGACTCTGCCATCCCAGTGGAAGCAGTCTGAGTTCGATCCCTGGTCGGGGAACTAGATCCCACAATCTGCAGCCAAGAGTCTGCATGCAACAACAAAAGATCCTGCATGCCACAACTAAGACTCAGTGTGGCAAAATAAATAAATAAAAATTAATAACTATTAAAAAAAAATCCTCAGAAGTCCTTTTCTCCGTGTAAAGGGCACATGTACAGTTTCTGGGGATGCAGACAACTTGTGTGTGTGTGTGATGTGGTGGTGGCCCAGTTGTGTCCAACTGTTTATGACTCCACGGACTGTAGTCCACCAGCCTTCTCTGTCCATGGGATTTCTGAGGCAAGACTACTGGACGGGTTGCCATTTCCTCCTCCAGGGGATCTTCCCGACCCAGAGATCGAATCCACTGTCTCCTGCACTGGTAAGTGGATTCCTTACTGTTGAGCCACCAGGGAAGCCTGTGACACCTTCAGGGGTCCATTATTCTGTCTACCACGCTTAGCAAGTTCTTCCTCAGACAGGCATCAGTCAATCATCATGACCACATTGGGAGGAAGGCTCAGTAATTCTCCCAGGTTTACAGATGGGGAAGCTAAGGCCAAGACAGGAAAATCAATGGTTCGCACGTCACACACAGCTAATGACTGGCAGAGAAGTTCAGACCCAACTGCTTGAGTACAAGCCAACACTGCTTTCTAACTCCACAATTTCAATCCTTTGGTAAAATCTCAACATCTTTAGAACTTTCCCGGTGGTAAAGCTTCTACTGCGGGGGCCCAGGTTGAATCCCTCGATATGGTACTAAGATTCTACTGCTACGTGGCATGGCCTGAAAAAAAAAAACAAAACACCTCTGCCTCTCCCACATTATAAAGCATGGGGCCCTTCATCCAGTAGGACATATACATTCATATTTTAATGACTGTTTCTTATTTTATATATGGGCTCCCTTGTCTTTCTTTTTGATAAACAGAAAATTTCTGATTAAAAACATGGAAACAAACCCAAAGTCCATATGAATGGATACACATTTTATGATATTCATACTACAGTGGAATGGTCAAAGTGTTAGTTGCTCAGGCCTGTCCAACTCTTTGTGACTGCATGGACTGTAGCCAACCAGGCTCCTCTGTCCATGAAATTCTCCCAACAACAATGCTGGAGTGGGTTGCCATTCCATTCTCCAGGGGATCTTCCAGACCTAGGGACAGAACCCAGGCCTCTCCCACTGCAGGCACATCCTTTCGACAACGGAACAGTATTCAGCTGTAAAAAGAAATGAAAGACTTTTCATGCGAGTGTATGTTCCTCAATTCTTTGTCTCATCACAACAAAGATTTGGAGGGACGGACATTAAAGCCCCCTCGGCGTGTCACAGCTCTCAGGTCTCGGATAGACCGTGTTATAGCTCTCAGGTCTCGAATGGACCGTGTTATAGCTCTTAGACAAATCAGTGCTACAGCTCTGTTTTATTTAGAAGATAGCAGGAAAATCCACCTTCGAGGCGTGAGGGCACGTCGATCTAAAGACACGAGAAGAGCGCCCCAGCACGCGGGAGAGAGCGAGCTGGCTCTGGCTCCTCTGCTTATATGTTTCTCTTTCCCTGGGCCTGTCCTATGTAAACTGGGCCAGCCAGGAGTGTTGCTTGTTTTACCTGAGGTCCTCACTCCGGTCCTCGGACCTTGTTTTATTTTCGCAGGCTTTTCCCTTCCTTGTCTGTAGCCACCGCCATTTTGGACTCCTCTTCCCTGTTCTACCTACCTAACAGACTGATTCAACTTTCAGTGTGGAGGAACCCTGAAAACCCTATGCTAAGTGAAAGGAGCCAGACACAAAAGGCAGCATAGTGTATGATCTTGAGGGAAGTCACTCAGTCGTGTCCGACTCTTTGTGACCCCATGGACTGTAGCCTACCAGGCATCTCCGTCCATGGGATTTTTCCAGGCGAGGGTACTGGAGTGGGTTGCCATTTCCTTCTCCTCTTCCTGACCCAGGAATCGAACCTGGTTCTCCTGCATTGCAGGCAGACGCTTTACCCTCTGAACCACCAAGGAAGCTCCTGTATGATCTTATTTATATGAAATGTCCAGGACAGACAAATTCGTAGAGAGAAAAAAGTACATTAGTGGTACATACACACACTAGTATACAAAGTAGACCATCAAAAGGAACTACTGTATAGCACAGGGAACTTGTTAGGGTCCACAAGGGGCTCAGAGCTTAAAAATGCCCCATTGGGGTGACCTGGCAAACAAGGGATGAAGTCACAGTGGCCACATTGCCCAGGTAGCATCCTGTGTTTTCCTTAAGGTGCTAGATACGTGTTTTTCCCTGCTGGTGCCACTTTCTCAAGACTGTCTGACCACCTGACCACGAGACCCTCTGACTACAGGATCATAATGTTATGCCCGAAGTCTGAGTCCCCAAAACTGAGAGAATAAGACGTCCACGGCAATGCAAAAGCAAAAAGGGGTTTATTGCTAGCTCGAGCTAGGGCTCAAGTCACATCCAGTGCAGTGGAGTCGAACAAGAGCCCTGAGCTCTAAATTTCAGCTGTATTTATACATTTCCTGAGGGTTGGAACAAAGACAGGGTGCTGGCAGGGGCTGAGTGGCTACAAGGTTTTCTTGGCATTTACTGATTGGCCAAACTTTCGCGCATCTGATTGGCTCAAACTGGGCTACGGGGTTTGCGCCGATTGGCTGAGTCCCAGCGCTGGCGGGGATGACCTCGGTTCCTCACTGGGCAGTGACTCAGCTTTTCCTGTGGTTGTTACCCAGGCCTATCCAGGCCTTGAAGCCTGTCATGGCGTATGTTAGGTCCTAACAATAAGACTCCAGTTGCAGGTTAAAGATAAACTAAGACACACACCACCTCCCCCTGCCCCCGCCCTTCAGGGCACAACTTCCCAACAATAGGGTGTAAGAAGTGTTGGGTTTAAAGGAAGAGCACTGGTTTCTCTCTAAAGCCAGTCATTTTCTCTCTTCCTATAATAAATCTTTCTCTGTCATGGCGTATGTTAGGTCCTAACAATAAGACTCCAGTTGCAGGTTAAAGATAAACTAAGACACACACCACCTCCCCCTGCCCCCGCCCTTCAGGGCACAACTTCCCAACAATAGGGTGTAAGAAGTGTTGGGTTTAAAGGAAGAGCACTGGTTTCTCTCTAAAGCCAGTCATTTTCTCTCTTCCTATAATAAATCTTTCTCTTCCTGAATGCCCAGCTCACTCTCTTTTTCTCTGTGCTCACCTTACAAAGTATACTCAATATTTTGTAATAACCTGGGAAGAGAATCTGAAAAAGAATACATATAAACACATATAAGGTATACATAAACAAATTACTGTACACTTGAAATGAACACAACATTGTTGAATCAACTCTACTCCAAGATAAAATAAAAATTAAAGGGACTTCCCTGGCGGTTCAGCAGTTAAAACTGAGCTTCCACTGGGCTGGGCAGTGGTTCGATCCCTGGTCAGGCAACTAAGATCCTACATGCCTTGCAGGGCAGCCAAAAAATTTAAATAATACAAAAAGGTTCCACATCCATGAAAGGCAATGATATCAATCATTTGAAAGAATAAGGTAGACCCTGATGCCATAACAATAGACCTCTAAGATAAGGTTACTTGGAAAAAAGCAAGGGAGAGGACCATGTACATACAACGTACTTTCCAAAGTGGGGTAGTGGTGAATATATATGCTTCCCTGTGGACAGAGTGACTTGAGGAACCCCCAGAGAAGCTGCTCACAGTGATCGCCACTGTGAAGACCTGGGTAGCAGGAAAGGGAGGGGAAGGGCAGGAGGGGACTGAAGCAGGTGCTGGTGATGAGGACATCCTTTTCAGCGTATACCCTCCCTTTTGTGCCTTTCTGAGTTAAGCACTATTTTCGCATAACACCCATTTGAAAAGTAAAGCTAATAAAACCACAGGACTTATCTCCGACAATGGAATCCTATGCAGAAATGAGAATGAACCCTTTAGAGCCACACCCAGCGAGGAAGATGAAACAGAATGAACCTAACACACAATGCTGGCAAAGAACAGACCAGCCAGGGGCGAAAGTACTATATGCCCACTAGATACTGTGTGACTCTGTTTACAGACAGGCAAAGTTAATCAGAGCTGCTAAAAACTGGGGTTAGGGTTCCCCTTGTGGGGGGCAGTGACAGGAAGGAGCCCAAGGAGACGTGGGTGAGGGAGGCGTGTTCCGTTCCTTGATCTGGTGCAGAGGACGTGGGCTGCGCTTGTGTTGATTCACTGGACTGTGTGCCTGCTGTACATACATGTCATGTCAGAAGCAGGCAAGAAATTTCAAACACCACGATGGGAAAAAGGGTGATGAGAAAACACTGAAATACAGAAATGGAACATGTTCACTTGCTACTGAACAATTCCTCTAAGAATGTACCTCCAGCAGGAGACTAGAGCCACCCTTCTGGCCCAGGAGCGGTTAGCCAAGAGGCTGGAACTGCCAGCCAGGGAGAAGGTGATGGGTTGGCAATAGAGACTCTTTTGGTCACTGCAAACCAAAAACCTGTGTGGGGCTTTCACGAGCTGAAACCCAGATGGTAATACACATATGCTGTGAGATATTATGTGAGGCAAAAAATACAGAGTAGAAAGAAAACCTCCAGGTCAGTCTATGTCCTGAATTTACTGCTTATCGCTTACTTGAAAAGAACCAAGACTAGCTTCAGTGAGTCTGGAGTCATCCTGCATGCCACTGCTGCTAAGTCGCTTCAGTCCTCTGGCTCCCTCACTCCCCACATTGTGTCCCTTCTTGCTCCCTCTGCAGCTACAGTGCACAACTAAACGGGAAGTTCCTGATCACAAAAGAGCCCAGCAGGATCATCCAGCAATGCACATGTGAATCCCGCCTTTACACAAACGCCTGCGTGGTGACAGCACACTACTGCAAACATTATGTCACCAGATTTTCACAATAACCCTGGGCTCAGATCACATTATTCCCAATGGACAGATGAGAAGACAGGTTCTGCAAGATGAGTCCATTTGCCTGAGGTCACAGAGTGAGTAAGGGGGAGAGATGGGGACTTGAATCCAGGTATGAGAGATTAACTTGTCAGCCACCTGGATCTCTCTCAGTTAAAAAAAACTGGCTCTAGGCAAGTTGTATAGCCTCTCTGGGTCTAGTTTCTTCATCATGTAAGGGGATAATGAATAGAATTGAGGCCATGGGATTTTTATCAGAATTCAATGATTTAATCCATATGAGGTATTTAGAATGGTGACTGGCAGGTTTGTTTGTTGGTTGCAATTTCCTACCTGGGCATTGAACCTGGGCCCTCGGAGAGTAGTCTTAACCACTGGACAACTAGGGTATTCCCAGACAGTTGTAATGCTGAATAAATTATCTCTCATTATTCTTACTGTACCATGTTAGGGAACTATGAAATATTTAAACACCTAAGGTAATTCAGTAAATCTTGTGGGCTTGTGTATTATTCCTGGTAGAATTCTCAGCTTCTCTCTAATTCTCAAAATGGTCTATGAACCAAAACATTTTCAGAACCACTGGGTAAAAAAGACAATAATACATTTAGCCCAATTCCATAAGCCTTGCATCCAGCATCCCTCCCCAAACACCCAAACATTCAGAAGGGAGGAATGTGACCAAAATTGAGAAAGACAGGACTTCTCTGGTAGTCCAGTGGTTCAAATCCATGTTGCCAATAGGGGGCTGGATGGTGGGGGGTGGTGGGCGCAGGAGGGAAGAGGGGCCCAGGATCACTCCCCGGACAAGGAATGAAGGTTCCCAACATGTCATGTGGTGTGACAAAAAACTGTAAATAACTTTTCTTTTTTTTTCAAGACAGAGCCTTCCCAGGTGGTCCAGTGGTTAAGACTCCATGCTCCCAATGAAAGGGGCCCCAGGATCCAATCCCTGGCTAGAGAACCAGGTCCCACCTGCCACAATTTAAGACCCAACACAGCCAAATATAAATAAATGTAAAAAGGAAAGAAAGTCAACATATGAACACAACGAAGCAAGAAAAAGGTGGCTAGAGCACCCATACTGGGTTCAGCTCTCAGCACTGCCATGCATGAGGGGTGATAACAGCTCCACCACCATCCCACTCCCTGGAGAGCCAGATCACGCAGGGCAACACCCAGGCACCCCTGGGAACTCACTTAGCTCACTTCTCCTACCAGTTCCTTGTGCCTGATGGGAACAGCCTGTTGGGAAGTCGGTCACTATCCTGGGTCAAACTCTCCTTTTCCTTTTGCTCCCTCCAACTTCACCAAGCATGTACCACAGCACTCTGCATTCCACAATCGTCACTAAGACTGGCCACTTCACTTTGGCCCTTCCCAAGCCTCAGTTTCCCCATATTTAAAATGAGGTTGATTGGCTTAGATATGAGACACCTTCCAGTCCTAAGCCAAGGGACTTCAGAAAGCAGAATGCGTGCCAATGATTTACTCTGTTCCAACTGAGGATACTAAGGCCCTGAAAGGAGCAGCAATCTACACAGGCCACATACCGATTCATCCCTGGCCTAGCCTTGCATCACCCTTCTCCTCTGCTAAGGGTATAGGGACCACATTGCTCACTGAGTATGCTGAGGCCCAAAGGGAAAACTGCCTCAGCTCACTTTCAGTTAACTCCAGAGCAGAGTCTGGACGCTGGACCTTCAGACTTCTATTAAGGAATGGGGGCAGGGAGACTGCTCTAGGTAGGTCCAGTGATTAAGACCCAGAGCTTCCACTGCTTGGGGTACGGGTGCTGTACCTGGTTGGAGAACTAACACCCTGCATGCCACATAGCAGAGAGGCCAAAAAAAAAAAAAAAGATGGGGGAGCTGCGCAGAATTGCCTGGAGCATCATAGAGATGGTCTTCTCGCCGGCCCTGGCTGCCCGCCATTTATAGTGTCTGCCTTCAGGTTTTCTACACAGAAGTCTAGAGAAAAGAGTGGGAAAGGGAACGTTAGGGTTCAGAGATAGAGCTAGGTCCCCAACTCTCAGATTAATCTGAGAATTCTCTCAAACCCTCTGATATTCCCCAGGTTTAAGTTTCCCTATTAATCCCCACACACTCTGGGGTTTGAGGAAGAATGGGTACTTGTATATATGTATAAAATAGCTACATTCCTTCGCTATTCATCAGAAACTATCACAGCATTGTTAATTAGCTATACCCAAATACAAAATGTTTTTAGTGTTAAAATAATAATTAGAGAAGGAAATGGCAACCCATTCCAGTATTCTTGCCTGGAAAATCCCATGAACAGAGGAGTCTGGTGGGCCCCAATCCATGGGGTCACAGAGAGTGGGACATGAGTGAGTGATTCACTCACCTTACGCTCACCATTATTATTGTACTTTTGAAAAGTGTAAAGGGGATGCATAAATAGTGGGTTTATAGAGCATAAACAATGTATTGGGAACACTTTAAAACTCTTTCCATATGTGGAGTTTCTGTGCCTTACTAACAAATTCTTTAAAGCTGCACTGTTCAATATGGTAACCTTTAAGCACGTGTGGCTACTGGACACTTGAAACGTCACTAATTAACTGGAACTGAACTTTTAACTTTCTTTCATTTTAATTAGGGTAAATAAACAATTTTTTTTCATTAAAAAAATAATAAATCCTCCCACACTCTGCCTGGAGTCCCCTACAACATTTTCCTCTAGAAATTCACCTCTGATCCTTCCCAGGAAGCGCCCCCTCCCTCCTTTTCTCTCTAGAAAATCCTCTATTCTACATCTCTCCAGAATACTCTTATGGCCTCCCAGAAATTCTCCCATGACCCTCCTTAGAATTCCACAAAGTCTCCTTCGTGAAAGGAAAACCAAAATGAAGTCAGCATTGCTAAAAGTGTTCTCTAAGATGACCGGCCAGGGTTGGGGATGGGGCCCCTGAGGAATTCTGACCTTGGAGGTCTAGGCCACAGTGGGATCGATGTGCCAGAAACTCAAGATACTGATCAGACATTTATACTACAGAAACTCATGACAGCTCCTTCTTTAAAGTCAAATATTCCTTTACGTGTATCACAGTCGATTGGAATTCTCTCCACAGGACTTTAACAACGTGCTGACCTATGTCCTCATAAGCCCCTGACTGGCTCTGCCAACACTCAAGGGTTTACCGGAATCTGTGTCTCCCAAACTGCAATTCTCAAGAACACCAATCAAGCTCTTTCTTCTTGGCACCCCGGATACGGATTATTTTACTTCTGAGACTCCAGAAGTTTTCCTAGAGCCCCCTCATGAGTTCCTTTATTCTTCCACCCTCCCCCACGCCAGTCACTTAAGGAGTCCTGGCTACTGCAGGACACCACATGGCGGAGGTGGATTTCCGGCATGTCAACGTCGTGTGGGCTTCGCCCCACAAAGAAGCAGAAATGCGTGGGTTTAGGAGGCTCAGCCGGGGAAGGCAATGGCACCCCACCCCAGTACTCTTGCCTGGAAAATCCAATGGACGGAGTAGCCTGGTGGGCTGCAGTCCATGGGGTCGCTAACAGTCGGACAGACTGAGCGACTTCACTTTCACTTTTCTCTTTTATGCATTGGAGAAGGAAATGGCAACCCACTCCAGTATTCTTGCCTGGAGAATCCCAGGGATGGGGGAGCCTGGTGGGCTGCCGTCTTTGGGGTCACACAGGGTCGGACACGACTGAAGTGACTTAGCAGCAGCAGCAGCAGCAGAAGGCTCAGCTGGTGCCCCCCCCCACCCCGTCCCGCAGGCTTCACTGCGCAAGCGCACGAGGCTCCGGCCGCTCAAACCGCGGCGCGCCCGCGGATACGTCGCCACTGCGCATGCCTAGTGAGTCTCTCCCGAAAGCTGCTAGAGGTGCTGAATTCCCTAGCAACGAGCTTTTCCCGCCTTGCTCTGGCCAAACCGCTCTCTAGCCCCTCCTCCCGGTCACTTTCACACCAGGCTTTCCTAGCAACGGGCTTGGCCTGCAGGATTGGTCCCCAGCAGAAATTCGCCATCCTCAGCACTCCAACTGAAGCCTGGAAAGCAAGACCGGGAGCCTATCGCAATAGGAGCCCCTCCACCGATGGCTGGCTACTCTCATAACGCCCACCACACACGCAGACATAAACATACACAAACAGACGAAAAAAATCTCTGACCTCTGGAGATCATGACTGAGGTAGAGACAGAGTGTGTAAAGGACCTCAATAAAACACAAAATGTATGTGCCTGAACCAGACACACACCCAGCCTTGACTGTTTTCAAGTATGTCTCACTTTTCCAACGAAATATCTGGGCATCTTTCTCCTACCATGCCCATCCCGGTCTAATGACAAGAATCTCTCTGTTCAGTCTCCGAGAGACCCAGTGCATCCTCGAGTGGAGGCGAAGCTGTAGACAGAAAAGGGAGTATGAGCCAAGCATGCCCCCGCAGAACAAGCCTGGACTTTCTGGGTGCTCCTATTGGGGTAGGGCCTCAACCATGCTGGGCATCTCCTTGGGAAGGGAGAGAAGGGAGGCTGTTTCTGAGTCCTAGCAGCTGCTCTGCCTACAGGAAACACAATGGCTTGATTCTGATCATGGGCTTTAGATCAGAAAAAAAGGAGACAGAGTGGGTGAGACCTGACAGAGACAGGGTTCGAAGCCCAGACTCCTGGGGTCCCAATGGAGGAGGGGGCTGGGCACAAGATGCCCATGTTCCTTTTGGATTCTGGTTCTGCCTCTCCCTCTCAGAACCGTAGAGACCAACCTCTAGGTCTTCAAACACAATTTCTTAGCCTAGGGGTAAGGTGGGTCCAGACCCGCCCCTTCTCATTTTCCTATAAGTGCTTAAAAAAAAAAAGTGAGGCGAGGGGCAGAAATTTCCTTGCTTCCAAAACTCTAAGTAGTTCAGCTTCCCAGTGTCCTCCTCTCTTAGATGCATTTCAGGCAACTCCATTTTCTGCAGGACCCAGTTGCTTTGTGTCTGCATCCCCAGTTTCCTCCTCTCTCAGGACTAAGGAGCCAGGCCCTCCTCCTCTTAGTCATTGATCTTTTTTCATCTGGGATGCAGATCTCAGCCTCAGGTACTCCTGCCTGAATTTCCACTGTCTACAAGGCTTAAGCACGGTACCCACGAGGAAGTGGGTTCTGCTTCTGAGAACCAGCTGGACCTAAACGTTCACAAAATCCCATGAAGGACTTCCCCAGTGGTCCAGTGGTTGAGAATCTGCCTGCCAAAATGGGGGACATGGGTTCAATCCCTGGTCCAGGAAGATTCCCCATGCCCTGGGGCAACTAAGACGTTTTACCGCAACTGCTGAGCCCAGGCTCTGCAGCAGAAGCCAACGCGCAGCAACTAGACACTAGACCATAATCACTACAATTAGAGAAAAACCCACGGGAAGCAAGACAACCCAGCACATCAAAAATAGAAAAAAAATTAAAAGATGAGAAAAATGGTCTGCTGCTGCTGCTGCTGCTAAGTCACTTCAGTCGTGTCCGACTCTGTGTGACCCCATAGACGGCAGCCCACCAGGCTCCCCCATCCCTGGGATTCTCCAGGCAAGAATACTGGAGTGGGTTGCCATTTCCTTCTCCAATGCATGAAAGAGAAAAGTGAAAGTGAAGTCACTCAGTCTGTCTGACTGTTAGCGACCCCATGGACTGCAGCCCACCAGGCTACTCCGTCCATTGGATTTTCCAGGCAAGAGTACTGGGGTGGGGTGC
>SJYX01005724.1:419600-444467 GCA_006410675.1 Oreotragus oreotragus
TGGAAAAGACTCTGATGCTGGGAGGGATTGGGGGCAGGAGGAGAAGGGGACGACCGAGGATGAGATGGCTGGATGGCATCACGGACTCGATGGACTTGAGTCCATGGGGTCTCAGAGTCGGACGCGACTGAGCGGCTGAACAACCGCCACCACACAACTTTAAGAACCTGCTGACCTCTGTCCTCAAAAGCCCTGACTCATTCTGCCAGCTCTCTTTCAGTTGTACGGGAATATGTGTCTCTCAAACTGCAGTTCTTAAGATCCCCCCCTCCCCCCGCCCCCAGTGAAACTCTTTTTTTCTTGGCAGCCCGGATACGGATTATTTTTCAACACCTTTGAGGCTCCGAGGTCCTCGGAGTCCTCTCACGAATTTCTTCACTTCTTCCACCCTCCCCAACGCCAGTCTCTCACCGAGCTCTGGCGACTGCAGAACACCACATGGCGGAGGATGATCTCCGGCCCGTCACCGTCGTGTGGCTTCGCCTGACCAAGAAGATGCAATAAGGTCTCCGGGGAACAGACGGCGGGTAAGCCCCACCCGGGCTTCACTGCGCAAGCGCGCCAGGCTTGACCCTTTCAAACCCAGGCGCGCCTGCGCTTCCGGTTCCGTCACCACCGAGAGAGGCGTCAGGCCCCGACTTCCCTAACTCGCTAGCCTATCCTCCCGGTAACCTTCACACCAGGCTATCCTAGCAACCCGCGCGGCCTGCAGGATTGGTCCCCAGAAGAAATTCGCTGTCCTCACCGGCCCAGCTGAAGCCTGGAAAGCAAGAGGCCAGCAAACTTGAGTGGATTTTTGCAAGAAGCCGGGAGCTTACCGCAACAGGATTCCCTCCATGGCTGGCTACCCTCCCCGCGCCTACCACACATACACACACACCACACACACGGGGCGGGGGTGGGGGTGGTGGGACCTAATGGAAGAGAGGGTTGGAAGCAGAGACTCCTGGGGGAGGGGTTGTTTACAAGATGCCCATGTTCTTTTTGGATTCGGATTCTGCCTCCCCCACTCAGAGCTGCAGAGACCTACCCCGAGGTCATTTCTTAGCCTGGGGGTAAGGTTAAGGTAGGTCCAGACTTGCCCCTTCTCAGCTTCCTATAAGAAGAGCTGGGGACTTGGAACTTAAGGGTCACTCATCCATCCATCATGAAGCTTTCCATGAAACCTGAGACCTTCTTGCTGGCCTCTGCTCTGCTCTGCACCTTCCTGGGTCTGGGTAAGTGACTAGGGCTCTGGACTCCTGGGACCCTCAAAACAAGGACTATGAGTGCGCATTCAGCCAAGTCCTCGAGGGAGAAGGGAAAGAGGAGGTGTCCTGGCTATTGAAATTAATGGAGAATGCAGAGGGTAAAGGAGAGAAAGCCTGGGTCCCCAAGGGAGGAAGAGCTAAAATAGTGTGGGTTTAAATCTCTGAGAAAGGAGGGGTTTGAATGGGCTCTGTTCCCTGTATCCCAGGCAGGATCTCAAAATAAGACACCTGAATTCTAGAAAATCAGATGAGACTATGATTAGTATGATTACTATTTTTCATTAATATGAAAAAATATGAGGTGAAGGTGAGAGATTTCCTTTCTCCCAGGACTCTAAGCAGTTCAGGTCCCCACTGTTCTCCTCCCTTAGATTTAGGAGTTCAGGCAGCTGCACCTTCCTCAGGACCCACTTTCCTTGTGTCTGGGCCCCAGTTGCCTCCTCTCTCAGGACCAAGGAGTCCATGCACTTACCCTCTTGGTCCTTGATCGTCCTTCTTGATCTGGGATGCAGATCCCAGCCTCAGGTACCCCCTGCCTGAGTGCCCACTATCTATCAGACTTAAGTGTGGTACCCACAAGGAAGAGGGTCCTGCTCCAAGGACCCACTGGACCTGAAGGTTCACGAAAGTCATTGAAGGACTTCCCCAGTGGTCCAGTGGCTGAGAATCTGCCTGCCAAAGCGGGGGACATGGGTGCAATCCCTGGTCCAGGGTTCGATCCTTGGTCCGGGACAATTCCACATGGTTGGGCAAACGAAGCCCCTTGCGCCACAGCTATTGAGTCCATGCTCTAGAGCCTGAGCTCTGCATCAGGAGGAGCCGCCCCAAATGAGAAGCCCAGGCTCCGCAGTGTGCAATCCCTGGTCCAGGGTTCGATCCTTGGTCCGGGACAATTCCACATGGTTGGGCAAACGAAGCCCCTTGCGCCACAGCTATTGAGTCCATGCTCTAGAGCCTGAGCTCTGCAACAGGAGGAGCCGCCCCAAATGAGAAGCCCAGGCTCCGCAGTGAGAGTAGACCATACTCGCTGCAACTAGAGAAAAGCCCCGGGAAGCAAGGAAGATTCGGCATAGCTAAAAAATAGAAAAAAAAGAAAGAAAGATTAAAAAAAAAAAAATCTCCATGGAAACCTTCAGCAGGACCTTTCACTGTCCTTAAGCTTTCTCAGAAGACCCTAGTGTCCAAAGTCTCCAGCCTTGTAAGTAAACTTGCTCGCTGGTGGGGTTGCTGTTTACCCCTGGAAACAGCTTTGCTGGCAGCACCCCGGGGTCCCTGGAGGAGCTTCGGAAAATTCTCTGTTCAGCAGCCCACCCTTAATAACTAGGGAGATATGCGTCCCTCTTCCTTCAGACCCCCACCCCACCCCATGCCTCTCTGGACTCGGAAGTTGTGACCCACAGACCACACGAGCTTTGACTAGCGCCCCGCTCTCTTCTGCAGGGCACCCACTAGACTGCTGGGTGTGTATAAGCCCCGGTCCCTTTTGCCATGGAACAATGCAACCTTGCACCCCCGAAGAGGACACCTGTATGGCCGCCGTGTATGAGACCCACAGAGGTAAGAGGGCAGGGGATAGCGTCAGATCCTGGGGAGGTGGGGAGTGCCTTCAGGATAGCAGATACCACCAGGCGCTGCTGGGAGGAACATTTGAGTGATGAGGGGGCAGGAAAGAGGTAAGGACAATCTTAAGGTGAGTGGAGGAAAGAGAATCTGGTGGAAAGATAGAAACCACTGTTGCCAAATTTTCTGAAAATGAGACTCTAAAGATTGGATGGGGGAGGGGCAGATATAGGGACTTTCTTAGACAAGAGAGGATTAGGAAAGGAAAGGACATGCTGGGGGTGGGGGAAGCTGGAAATCCAGAGAGGGGGCATCTAATATGCCCTAAATTGTGGGTGTAGCGCTGGGTGTAGAGAATACTGGGGTGAGCTGCAAGGAAAGTGATCAGGTTGACTCTCTGGGGGCACCAGGAATCCTCTAGGGATACAGGCTGGACCAAAGGTTTCCAGACAGGAGAAAGAGGGAGATATTGGGGTTGATTGAGTTGGGCTTGAGCTCAATCGTGTCCGACTCTTTGTGACCCCATGTACTGCAGACTCCCAGGCCCCTCTGTTCACAGGATTTTCCAGGCAGGAATTCTGCAGTCACTTACCATTTCCTCCTCAAGGGATCTTTCCCACCCAGGGATCGATCCAGCATTTCTTGTGTCTCCTGAACTGGCAGTCTGTTTCTTTACCACTGCATTACCTGTGAAGCCTCAATATTGGGATAGAGAGAGATATATGTAGGGACAGATAATCCCTGGACTCAGTCCATGAGGTTGCAAAATCAGACACCCCTGAGGACCCACAGACCCACGGAGGCTGGGTGAAGAGCAGAAACCCTAGTGTTGGAAGAGACCACCCTGTGGTGGGGAGGGGGAGGCCAGAGAGGCTGGAGGAGGCCACTTCAGGCAAGACCTGAGAGTAGCCAAGGAGGGCAGCAAGAAAGTGTCCGTACAAGGTCTCGGCAGTGACCCTGGGAAAAGGAGACGGGTGTTACAGGGTGGTGGCTGAGGGCTGCATCCTAAGATTTGGTGCAAGGAATTCCAGGGGGCAGGGCAGGGCTGAAGGCTGCAAGAGACCATTTCACACAGGCTGGGGGTAGTCATAGGTGGCTTGGAAAAGACCTCTCCAGGTGTGACCCTTAGAGGATGGCAGTGGGTGATGTGGGGCTGAAGGGACCACTCAGGAGAGACCAACACAGCAGGGGACGGAGGGAGGAAGGGTTGCTGCCTAATAAACCGTTCAGACGATGCCCCAGGCAGATAAGGGGGTCTGACCTTTGGGAGCTGGAAGAGACCTCTCTAGATCACAGTGGACTGGGGAAGCTGTGAAGGAGACACTCCGAGGCCAGGGTCCAGACCAGGGCCCCTGAGCCCTCCCCCTTCCTCCATCCTGCAGTTGGTGACGTTTTAGTGAGCTCCAAGAAGGGATGCACGACATCCAGCGATTGTGACTCAGGATTCCTCTCCTTCAATGATGGCCCCAAAAGCAACATAGGGTCTACCACGCGCTGCTGCCAGAGCAATGGCTGCAACAAGGACCCCCTGTCCGGTAAGCCTCAGCTGAGCCCCAGGGATGGAGTCCTGCCCTGCCCATCCTTCCCTCCGCCAGAGCCAGCTGTGAGCACCTGTCACTGACTTGTGCTGTAACTGGCGGCAAGCATCTTCCTTGCGCTGAGCCTTGGGTTCTTCTCTCGTAAACTGCAGTGTCCGGGGACGTCCCTGATGGTCCACTGACTAAGCCTCCATGCTCCCTATGCAGGGGTTGGATCCCTGGTCAGGGAACTAGANGAGCACCTGTCACTGACTTGCACTGTAACTGGCGGCAAGCATCTTCCTTGTGCTGAGCCTTGGGTTCTTCTCTCGTAAACTGCAGTGTCCAGGGACGTCCCTGATGGTCCACTGACTAAGCCTCCATGCTCCCTATGCAGGGGTTGGATCCCTGGTCAGGGAACTAGATTCCACAGGCCACAGTTAAGATCCAACACAGCCAAATAAACATTTTTTTTTTTTTTAATGCAGTGCCGGTTAGCGACCGGTGTCCCCATGCTGGTTGTGAAGTTGGAAAGGACTTAATGTCCCCGTGCACCTTACCCTCCACCCTCCTCCCCAGCGTTCAGGAGAAATCTGACAAAGAATGGCCTTCGGTGTCCTTCCTGCTCCACCTTCCTCAAGGAAACATGCACCTCGGNACCGGTGTCCCCATGCTGGTTGTGAAGTTGGAAAGGACTTAATGTCCCCGTGCACCTTACCCTCCACCCTCCTCCCCAGCGTTCAGGAGAAATCTGACAAAGAATGGCCTTCGGTGTCCTTCCTGCTCCACCTTCCTCAAGGAAACATGCACCTCGGCTGCAGAATCGCTCTCTTTTGGTGAAGAAACCCGCTGTGTCACCATGACTGGCCTCATGCACCCTGGTGAGAGGCACCTGGATTTCGGGAGGAGGGCACAGGGTTATGCCCCAGAATTGGAGCCTCATTATTGCAAATTCTTAGGGAGAAAGTGGCTCCAGAGAAATGGAGGAAGGTGGCTGGGGCATGACCCCTGGATTGGGAGCCGGGAGGCATTGGAGATCCTGATTCTCGTCTGAAATCCCCTCCAGCAGGTGTCAAATTGGCTTCCCAGGGATGTGCTACGGAGAACACCTGCCACCTCAAGCCTGGGACCCTGGTGCCCTCAGGCTCTCATTTGTTGACCATCAGGAAGATCAACTGTCCTCCAAGCCCCCAGGCTCCTGGCAAAGCTGAGTGAAGAACTGAGGCCCATGTGGGCCTCCATTCCTTCTCAGCTCTAGCTTCCCACGTGTCTATAAATTAAACGAATCAACAGAACAAGCCTGAGTCTTTGTGATGTGATGCATTTCAGGGAGATGGGATGCAAAAAGCAAGGGTCTCAACCCTGTCAAACCCCCTCTTTAGAATGAGGAGAAGGAAGATGCTACCTTTTGTTAAGGGATTACTTCCTGTGCTAAGTGTTTTCCATGAGCGAGCTCATTTCATAATCACAACTCTGCGAGGTTTAAAGTACTGTCCCCATTTTACAGAGGAACAAACTGAGGCACGGATTATGGTGTCATTTGCCTTTGGTCAAACAGTTGGGAGGGTCAGACTCCAGAGTACATGATCACCTCTCCTGGTTAACCTCTTTTTGCCTCCGTTTCATGTTTGTAAGCAGTGGACATTAATATTTATAATCTCACAGAGCTATTTGAAGGGTCAAATGAAAGAAAACTAAAAAAGGACTTAGTGCAGTGCCTAGCACCTTAAAGGGGGCTCCCCTGGTTGCTCAGATGGGAAAGAACCTGCCTAATAATGCAGGAGAGGCAGGTTCGATCCCTGGGTTGGGATTATCCCCTGGAGGAGGGCATGGCAACCCCAGCATTCTTGCCTGGAGAATCCCACGGACAGAAGAGCCTGGTAGGCTACAGTCCATGGAGTCACAAAGAGTTGAACACAACTGAGTGACTGAGCCGAGGCACTAGCACCTTTCAGACAGTGTTGGTTCTAGAGACAGTGTGTCTGGCCAAATAGCTACTGTCCTAATAGCTGCCACTTACTTACTTAATAGCTGGGTAGGCATTAGTTGGCAGGTGCGAAACCTTGGCATCTACCAGGATAGACTGAATTATGCTAAGGTAACAAAGAAGTCCCTAAACTCAGTGGTTTAAAACAACAATGTTGTATTACTGACAAAGGTCTATATAGTCAAAGCTATGGTTTTTCCAGTAGCCATGTATGGATGTGAGAGTTGGACCACAAAGAGTGCTGAGCGCCAAAGAACTGATACTTTTGGAGTGCGGTATTGGAAAAATTTCTTCAGAGTCTCTTGACTGCAAGGAGATCAGACTGGTCAATCCTAAAGGTCATAAACCCTGAATAGTCAATGGAAGGACTGATGCTGAAGTTCTAATACACTGGTCACCTGATGCGAAGAACTGACTCACTAGAAAAGACCCTGATGCTGGGAAAGATTGAAGGCACGATGAGAAAGGGACCACAGCGGATGAGATGGTTTGATGGCATCAATGACTCAATGGACATGAGTTGAGCAAGCTCCTGGAGATGGTGAAGGACAGGGATGTCTGGAGTGCTGCAGTCCACGATGATGCAAAGAGTTGGACACAGCTGAGCGACTGAACAAGAACATTAGTCAGTTAACCCTATGATAATGTTGTGTAACAAACCATCCCCAAACTGAGACTTGTAAATGCGTTCTGCTTCCTACGGTTTGTAGGTATCTGGGGCGGCTCTGTTTCAGGTTATGAACTGGTGGGTTTCACTCCAGTCTGGGAGACGGACTAGTTCTTCTCCATGGGGTTTCAGTCTGCTGGGATCTGTGGCTCCCCGGCTATGTCTTTCTCATGGCCGATGACAGGGGCAGAAAACCCAAGCGCACCAAAGGTCCCTGAGGAGGTTGGGGATGCTAACATCCCTGGAGTAAAGTAAATCATAGGGTTCAAAGCCAACCTCAGTAGAGTAGGGAAGGGTGCTCCCCCTTCCATACCTAGCGAACCCCAGGGGGAGAGGCGGAAGAAGAGCAGCTGGCCCCCTTTGGCCCCACCCCCACNGAAAACCCAAGCGCACCAAAGGTCCCTGAGGAGGTTGGGGATGCTAACATCCCTGGAGTAAAGTAAATCATAGGGTTCAAAGCCAACCTCAGTAGAGTAGGGAAGGGTGCTCCCCCTTCCATACCTAGCGAACCCCAGGGGGAGAGGCGGAAGAAGAGCAGCTGGCCCCCTTTGGCCCCACCCCCACCCCTGCCAGACAAGTTTCGTAACCAACATGATCTTTTAGGGTCATGAACTGAAAATGATCCACTTTATCTTCACAACCACTCCTTGTGATAGGCACTATTATTCTCAACCCTGTTTTCAGAAGAACCTGAGCTTCAGAGAAGGAACATCACACTGGACATCACCATGCAGCTAAAAAGTGACAGAGATTAAGATTTTAATCACTAGGTCCTGTTGAGAGGGAGAAAGAGACCACATCCCGGAGAGAGGGGACACACTTGTATCAGTTATCCACCCTTTGCTACCTAACAAGCCCCTCCAAACCCGTTACTTAGAGTAATTGCCTATATAAACATATTTATATAGTTTTATTTACTTGGTTGTATTGGGTCTTAGTTGCAGCTTACAAGGCCTCCATCGACTCTTGCAGGATCTTCACTGCAGAGCATGGACTCTGTAGCTGCAGCTCACAGGCTCAGTTGCTCTGCACCATGTGGGATCTTAGTTTCCCCACTAGGGATTGAGCTTGAATTCCCTGCATTGCAAGGCAGATTCTCTTTCTTTTCTTTTTTTTTAAGAAAACTTATTTGGTTATTTATGTAAATTTATTTACTTTTTAAAGAAAATTTGTTTGGCTGTAGCAAGTCTTAGTTCTGGAATGTGGAGTCTTTAGTGGTGGTATTTGAGACCTTTAGCTGTAGCAGGTGAACTCTTAGTTGTGGTATGCAGGATCTGGTTTCCTGACCAGGGATCAAATCTGGGCCCCCTGCATTGGCAGCACAGAGTCATGCAGGATCCATTTCGTGGCACATGGACACTCTAGTTGTAGCTCCCAGGCTCAGATGATCGGTGGCATCTGGGAACTTGGTTACCCCCCAGGGGTTGAATTTCAGTCCTCTGCATTGCAAGGCAGATTCTTAACCGCTGGACCACCAGAGAAGCCTCTAGAATAATTGTCTTGTGTTTACCTCATTCCATGGGTTGGCAATTTGGTCTAGGATCAGCGGGAGGATGGTTCAGCTGCTGGTCAGCTAGGCAGCTCTCTTTCGGAGGGCTGACACTAATTGGGGTGTCCTGGGTCACAGGACTGGGTCACATGTTATCTATCACCCTGCAGGTTAGCCCGGACTTCCCCATGTGGTCATGGTGGCAGGGGTCCCCAGGGCAGCAAGAGAGATCATCCCAGTCCATGAGCACTTGTCAAGCCTCTGCTTGCATCACGTTTGCTGTGAGTCCAGTACAAGCAGATCCAAAGACCAGGTCTAAAGTCAGGATGAGAATAGTCTACCCAAGGCCATGGCTGCAGAAATGCTGAACAGACTGGGGGCATTAATGGGCCACGCGAGTTCTAGAGCTAAGAAGTTTACTATCACAGTCCCCAAGGTTAAACAATTATTAGGCCACCCCACCTCCTCCAGGGTGGCAAAACTCTTATTAAAGTCACTGGACTGCAGCCCAGGGAATTCTATCCTGCACACACCCCCACCATCCCTCCTCTCCAGGGACCCAGGAGGCCTCACCCTTGGACCCCTCCTCCATCAGACACAGGGGTCTAGGCTTCCAGTTGACAGTCAGAATCCCAAGCATCTTCCCCCTCCTCTTAAAGCTGCAATGAACACACACACAATGGGACTTCTACTTTTTTATTCACTCGTCCAAAAAGCACCACAGGTCAACCCACCCTTGAGTCTCTTGGCTTCATGGTTCCTCATCTCAATGGACACAAGTCTATCATAGTCCAGCTAAGTAGGAATTCATCTAAGTTGATGAGGCTCTGTTCCTCCTCTGCTTCTAGCGATGGCAACACCAAGACTCATCATAGGTTTCCTAGAATTTCTGCCCTCAAGGACCTTCCAGCCTGTAGGTACCATGTAGACTCACCCTGAAGGCAGCCAGTTGTCCCTCTACGAGTGAGTCTTTTCTGTTTGGATGTGCCCAGAGACCGATGCCTCGCTGGCAGCTTCCTGCTTCCAGAGCCTAAAGTTCAATCCCTTTAAAAGTCATGATTTAAAAGGCAACCACTCCCAAGACAGTCGTTGACCCCCAAGGGTGCAGAAACACAACTACTTAAACACAATCAGCACACTCCACGAGGAACCATGACACAAGGAAAGAAAACTGGGTCTTGCTTTCTGAGTCGATCTCAGGCAGGAGTCCCCTTGGCAGGAGGGCAGAGAAGCATAGGATAGAGATGTCAGACAGGGTCAAGTCAGAGATGGTGTCAGAGAGGTGGGCACCCTGAGCAAAGGCACGGGGATGAGACTAATGTTTGAGGGCTCCCAGGAGGGGCTGCAAGTCTATCACTGTACACAAGAGAGAACGGGGTACAAACGTGTCTACATGGAATGCTCAGGACAACCCTGCAGGTAGATTCTACTTGCTGACTCACTTGCAAAAGGCCACCCTTATAGTCAAAGGGCTGTCTGGCCCTAGGGCAATGCAGACAGAATTTCTGGTGATACTAAGGTTGTTGCTTTTTTTTCTCCAGTGCTGTGTCTACTCATCATGTTTGTGATGCAACGGGGAAAAGTTTACCTACAACTCACTTCTCATTAATTTAGAAAATGCTTCTCATCTTCATTATTGGAAAACTATTCAACATCACTGGGACAGTGTGGGTATAGGAATCGACTTCTTCAAATGTGAGTTTCATGAAATCTAAATAGAGGTCGAGTATTTCTGATGAAAATTCATCAACTGAATTGAGATATGCTACAGAAATACACACCAGATTTCAAAGATGGAGCATAAAAAAGTTCTTTCCTATACTGATTACATGTTGAAATAATATTTTGGATATGCTGACGTGAGACGTTAGAATTGGTGTCATCTGTATCTGTTCCCTCTTCCTTTTTCAATGTGGCTACTGGAATATTTGAAGCTACCTGTGTGGCTCATGAGCTTCCCAGGTGGCTTAGGGGCCAAGAACCTACCTGCCAATGCATGACCCAGGTTCAATCCCTGGGTCAGGAAGATCCCCTGGAGAAGGAAATGGGGACCCACTCCAGTATTCTTGTCTGGAAAATTCCATGGACAGAGGGGCCTGGTTGCCCTCAGTCCCTGGGGTTGCAGAGTCAGACACAAGTGAGTGATGAAACACGTGGCTGATGTTCTGTTTCTACTGGACTAGCTGCTCTGTGTGTTCCTGTTTCTGCCCGTGGCAGGCAGGCTTGATGCGGAGGCTTGAACCACAGTTGAGGTGGGGGACAGTGTTGTGCTGGGTATCATGGAGATGGATGAGAACATTTTCCTAAGGCCGAAAGAGCTTTGAAGACAATGCCTGGAGCCATTCAGTATAGTGCGAAGTGCTTTCCCCTATCTGGGCTATCTCAACTTCGATGGGACCAATTGTGCCAATGGTGGGAATTCTAGTTAGACCTGGGGGTACCACCCCTTAGCTACCTGCCCCTCAGACCGGTTACCCTTGTCTTCAGCTGTCAAAGGAAACAGGGTCTCGAAAAGTGTTTATGCTTGTTCTCCGGCCCTTTCATTTCATGGGTGGGAAAACAAGGCACTGGCTCAAGTCACCCAGAGTGATGTGGCAAAGCCGTGCTGGCCTCCCAGCCCCCTGACCTCCAACAGGTGTCTCCTCTCCTAGGAGATGCTTGTTTCTCCTCCATCTCCCACCTTTTCCCTGTCTTGGGGCAAGAGGCTGACGACCTAAATTCCAGCCCTAGTTCTGCCACTGATTAATGAATTAAATATTTACTAAGCACCTTCCGGATGTCAGGCACTATTTGAGGGGCTGAGGGTACCGCATGGGGATAACAGCCAATACACAGGTAAATAAATAATTTTCTAAAATCATAATTACTGCAAGGAAAAGAAAAAAAAAACTCAGTGGAGATGAATAAGAGTGAGGTGTGAGCTACTTCAGTTACAATGGTCAGGAAAGGTCCCTCTTGAGGGGACATTTGTGCTGAGATCTGATTGGCAAGTAGATCTGGGAGCAGAGCATTCTGGGCAGAAATAATGGAAACTATAAAGGTCCCGAGGCATGACCCCAGGTGGCCCACTCAACCATCAGAAGGCAGATGAGGATGAGAGGGGGCAGGAAATGAAAAGTGGCATGGAGGAAACTTGCTGTGTGCTGTTGAGCCTAGAGCCTGCCCTCTCTGTGTTTTGCTTTCCCCATCTAACATAACAGAGATTCTGCTGGATGGCCTCTCAGCTGCAGATCGCCCCCCGCACCCCCGCCGCCCCATTCTCTCTTTTTTTGGTATTAAAGAGTTCTGTGACCTGTTGCTTCTCCTCTACTGGTAGCTAGCAGCCTAGAACATCCCAGGCACTGTGGTTGCTGCCTTTGCCTCCCTGCGACACATTCCCATGGGCTGTAACACCTGCCCAGCTGTTCTGTGGGCGCCTGGCTCACTGTGGCCTTCTCTGTGTCTCTCTTGGGGACACCTGAGGTAGCCACATGAAGTGTTTGGATTAGTCCAGCAGTACGGCTGCATTTCCCAAAAGGCAGGTATACAAAATAGCAAGGCCAAAAACGGTTCAGGTTTAATGACAGAAGACACCAAGCCCCAAGAATGATAGAAACCCCTAAGGGAGAGAGGGACAGAGTCCCCAGAGAGCCCAACTGCCCAGCACCTAGAAAATGGGGCCAGTCACATCCCCTTCCAGTCACACTCAGAGGAGGGCAGCCACCAGGATCCAAATCCATTAGGGATTCTGGGGAGTTCCCTCTGAGGGATGGGTTCCTGCCCTTCCACAGTCAGAAAGCCTCATTCCTGGTCTCGCTACTCCCCAGCCCAACCATGCCCAGAACACTCTTGCTTCCTCTCGTGTTTTGTGGTACCATCCTCCCCACAACAGCAGGGAAAGAAATCTGCGCCCCTAGGCTTCTGGAGGGGCAAATATCACCCGTCCATTTCCCAAGAGGGACCATAGGGTCTCCAGCTCTCTCACACAGCACCCAGTTCCCTCCTCTACATGGATACCTTCCACCACCCATGAATTAGAAAGCAAAGACCTCAGCCCTCTGGGGACCCAGGCGTTCTGAGAGTCCAGAGAACCGTCCTTCCCCCACCCCCGGAAACCTAGATCTTAAATCCCTTTGTGGCTCAGAAGCCCAAGGATTTCAGCTCCCTGGGGAACCCAGACCACTCCTCCTCCATGTCAGAATCCCTAGTGTGAAGGAGACCGCCTTCATCAGCAATCAGGGCCTCCACCTCCTCCTCCTCAGGGGGACTAGACACCTATTAGATCTAGTTTCTACTCTTGAGAGACCAAGATAGCCCCATTCCAGGAGTCCAAACCCTCAACTCCCTTGAGGAGTTCCATAGTCTGATGGTAACCAGAGAAATCAGGAGTCCCGTCCCCAGAACTCTATTTCCCCTCAGGACCCAGGAATCCTGGTGACCAGACGTCACCCACTCCAGGCCCTAGTCAGAGCCCTCATTCCCTTCAAGCACCCAGGATTCTGACTGGCGGACCCCTCGCTCTGTGATCTCTCAGGCCCAGACATCCCATGCTAGAGTCTGGACCCCGTGCCCTCTCCCTCTCACCAGGTCTTGAGTCCTCTGGCCCTGGCAGAGCTGGGCAGCTGGGACCCTGGGCACACCCGGAAGCCCCGGCCCTCGGCCCAGCTCTCACTGCGCGGGCACCTGCGGCGCCAGCACTGCCTCGGCGTCCGCGCGCATCTCGTCCAGCGCCTGCAGCAGGACGCCGTGCGCCGCGCGGTAGCCCAGGCCCCCGGTGGCCGCAGCGCCGCCCGCCGGCCACAGGAAGGAGAGCGCGCCCAGCGCTGCGCCCCCGGCGGTGCCCTCGCCCGCCCACGAACCCAGCCTCGCTTCCACTTCGGCTCGCGTCACTGGGCCCGGGAAGTGTGTCCGCTTGGCCAGCTCCCCGGGCGCCAGGCCCAGCGCGCGCTCGCGTCGGGCCAGTGCCGCGGGTTCGAGCCCCAGCGCCCGCCGCCACTCCGCTAGCTGACCCCGCAGGAGCGCNGTGACCTAAAGGAGAAACAACTGTAGTAGAGGACAAGCAGAGGCCAGTTAATGACTTCAACAACTGCCAGGAATTCTACCATGTTAAACTATCTGGCCAAGCTGTGAGTACAGATAAATAAACCATGAAAATATTTTCCCCATGTTTACTTTTTCTTAAGAAAAAGGGGGTTAGGTAGAGAGGACTGACAAAGAAGGCTATATCTTGGATCAGAATTTTTAATTTGTCTTAAACAGAACTGAATGCCCTTCTGGACCTACATTTCAAAGGTGAAGACTAACTAATGTAGCAATGTTAAGCTATATTAATAATTTTATTTGACTTGTTACCAGTAAAGACAAAATGTGTTTTGCCTTACTATATATAAAGGTCAAGACCTAGTAGAAAATTTTAAAAATCGAGGCATGTAAAGAAATATTTTAAATTATCTATAATCTCATCATCCAGAGATAATCACTTTATAAATTTGCTGTATTTGCTTCCAGTCGCCCTCACTACAATATGTAACAAATACATATTTTCAAAACTGATGTCATGGTAGGTTAAACTCCATGAAAATGCTGACATTAAACCAACAGATCTACAAAAATGGCAGTTTCATACAGTTCAACTTAATATCATATGAACTATATATGTATGGACATATAAATACGATTTTATATTCTTTTTTGAGACTTTATATTAAATCATGATTATTTTTTACATCTTTAATATTCTTCCCAAATATGACATTTTAAGGCTGGATAGTAGCCCAAACAAATAGACGTAATAAATACTTTTAACCATTTCCCTGATATTTGAAATTCAATTATTTCCAATCTTTCACCATTACAAATGATGCAGCTATGAATATCCTTGTGCCTAAATCTTGTGCCTATATAATTCTCTGACTTATTTCCTTAAAGTAAATTCCTAGAAGTAGGCTTAACTAAAGAATCAAGTCTTGAACAATTTAATAAGTTCTTAAAAAGCCTACCATCAGAAAATTTACATTACCAATTTATATTTCACCGCTAGTAATATGAGATTGCTCATTCCATCTCAAAACTGTTTTTAACACTCTGAGAAACGATTTTACAAATGACCTATGGTTTGCAAACCAACTTTTAGAGAAAGGAAAGCTGACAGGCAATACATAGAGACAAAGTAAAATCGGAGCACATTTCCAATGTTCTCAAGACTTGGTATACATACAAATCACCTGAGCTGATTTTTTTTTAATGAAAATCCCTAGACCCCGTTTTAGTGATTCTGTAAGTGGGTCTGATGTGTATTTGTGCTTTTAACTATCATCCTGAATGACACAGATGCAAGTGATCTCTGAAGCACACTCTGAGAAACATTACTGCAAACTGACCACAAATGCTTTGAATGAATAATTACTGCAACAACGAAAAGTATATTCCAAATAACTGAATAAGAGGGTAATATACAGAACTTTCTTCTTATTCAAGACACAAATATTAAGTAATCATATAATGTCTTTAGACAAAAACCTGGCTTATCTCTGCAGTCACTGTTTAACTCAAAGTGCAAATACTCTGAAAACATATCAAAGTATGGTATTTTAATTATCACCAAAAACAAAAATATGTAGGTATAAGTTTAAACATTGATTCTGCTATTTTCTAGCTGTGTGATTTAAGGTAAGTTACATAACCTCTGAGTCTCAGTTTCCTTATCTTTAAAAATGACAATAAAAATATCTATCTCATAATGACATGGTTAACATAAGACTGCTTAGCATAGCATCTGCTCCAAGTTAAAGATTCCATAAATGTTTGTCATAATTATTATGATATGATCACCACTTCAAATGTACCTAATTCAATCAATCCACAAATCACTTTGCCCAGGCAACAAAGAGGACTGTGTTCAACTTATCTGATAGGCCATACATGGAAAAAGAAATAGCAACATAAAGGCTACCTTTAAAATAAAAATGATGAATAAAAAATATGCTAGGTACTGAAACAAACTCTTTGAAAGGGTAAGAAAAACTGGAAGCTCTAGAAATGAATCCCAGATTTGTTCTTTTATTTATTTATTCTTTTAGCAAGGCCAGAAACGGTTCAGGTTTAATGACAGAAGACACCAAGACCCAAGAACGATAGACACCCCTAAGGGAGAGAGGGACAGAGTCCCCAGAGAGCCCCATAACTGCCCAGCACCTAGAAAATGGGGCCAGTCACATCCCCTTCCAGTCTAACTCAGAGGAGGGCAGCCACCAGGATCCAAATCCATTAGGGATTCTGGGGAGTTTCCTCTGAGGGATGGGTTCCTGCCCTTCCACAGTCAGAAAGCCTCATTCCTGGTCTCTGGCTACTCCCCAGCCCAACCATGCCCAGAACACTCCTTCTTCCTCTCGTGTTTTGTGGTACCATCCTCCCCACAACAGCAGGGAAAGAAATCTGCGGCCCCCATGTTTCTGAGGGGCAAATATCACCCCTCCGTTTCCCAAGAGGGACCATAGGGTCTTCAGCTCTCACACCAGCACCCGGTTCCCTCCTCTACACGGATACCTTCCACCACCCATGAATTAGAAAGCAAAGACCTCAGCCCTCTGGGGAGCCAGGCGTTCTGAGAGTCCAGAGAACCGTCTTTTCCCCACCCCCGAAACCTAGATCTTAAATCCCTTTGTGGCTCAGAAGCCCAAGGATTTCAGCTCCCTGGGGAACCCAGACCACCCCTCCTCCATGTCAGAATCCCTAGTGTGAAGGAGACCGCCGTCATCAGCAATCAGGGCCTCCACCTCCTCCTCCGTAGGGGGACTAGACACCTATTAGATCTAGTTTCTACTCTTGAGAGACCAAGATAGCCCCATTCCAGGAGTCCAAACCCTCAACTCCCTTGAGGAGTTCCATAGTCTGATGGTAACCAGAGAAATCAGGAGTCCCGTCCCCAGAACTCTATTTCCCCTCAGGACCCAGGAATCCTGGTGACCAGACGTCACCCACTCCAGGCCCTAGTCAGAGCCCTCATTCCCTTCAAGCACCCAGGATTCTGACTGGCGGACCCCTCGCTCTGTGATCTCTCAGGCCCAGACATCCCATGCTAGAGTCTGGACCCCGTGCCCTCTCCCTCTCACCAGGTCTTGAGTCCTCTGGCCCTGGCAGAGCTGGGCAGCTGGGACCCTGGGCACACCCGGAAGCCCCGGCCCTCGGCCCAGCTCTCACTGCGCGGGCACCTGCGGCGCCAGCACTGCCTCGGCGTCCGCGCGCATCTCGTCCAGCGCCTGCAGCAGGACGCCGTGCGCCGCGCGGTAGCCCAGGCCCCCGGTGGCCGCAGCGCCGCCCGCCGGCCACAGGAAGGAGAGCGCGCCCAGCGCCGCGCCCCCGGCGGTGCCCTCGCCCGCCCACGAGCCCAGCCTCGCTTCCACTTCGGCTCGCGTCACTGGGCCCGGGAAGCGTGTCCCCTTGGCCAGCTCCCCGGGCGCCAGGCCCAGCGCGCGCTCGCGTCGGGCCAGTGCCGCGGGTTCGAGCCCCAGCGCCCGCCGCCACTCCGCTAGCTGACCCCGCAGGAGCGCCACGTCGCACGCCCAGCCCAGCCCTGGGACTGGGGCCGCCGCTGCCGCCAGGCTGGCCAGTAGGGCCGGCCGCCACGCCCCGGCCCGCAGCGCAGCAGCCTTGGTCCGGGCCGCGCGGGGAGACGCGGGCGGCAGCGCGAGCAGCAGTGCCCCGGCCTGGGCCGCGGGGAGCGCGCGCCGCAGCCACTCGCACAGCCCCGGGAGCCCGCCCGGCCGCAGCGGGAACACGGGCGGCGGCGCCTCCTCTAGCACCTCCCACGTTTCGTCCTCGGGGCTCAGGGCAGCCGCGCGCTCTGAGTCCCCGCTGCCGGATTTCTTCGCGCTGACGCCCACTGGCTGCAAACTCTCCGTGCCTGCTTCCTCTGAACCTTCCCCACTGCCTCCCTTTTGCAATCCGGGGCCGCGGTTCTTTCCATCACTGCGGGCAGTTTCAAACCCCTCTCCGTCTGGGTTCTCTAAGCTCTCGCTGCCAGACTTCTCTGCCTTTTCCTCTTCTTCTAGAGACTCTGGGTCCTCGCCCTCGCCGTCTGTTCGCACGCAGACCAGTGGTGTACCCGGGAGCACCAAGGGCCGGACCTGGGCCCAGTCCTTCTCAGTGGGGGCCCCAGGGGTGACGAGGATGAGAGCGTCGTAGTGGGTGGTCGGGTACGAGGCGACGGTGGTGTCCGCGGAGCCCAGAGGCACGCTCCAGAGCACCACGTTGGGGCGCTCTGGGGCCGGGTAGGGCGTGGGCCCTGCAGGCGCTGCAGCAGGCACTGCACCCTGATCTTCAGGATCTAACCCGAGGAGCACGTCCAACACAAGGCCCACGTCAGCCCTACCAGCCACGGCCAGGTCCAGGCGTGCGCTGCCCAGTCGCTCCAGGCCGGCCCGAACCCAGGACAGGGCCGCCTCCAGGCCCCCAGTCTCAAAGGCCTCCCGCACAGCCTCCAACTCCGCAGCGCCCAACACCTCGAAGCCATCCTGAGCTGGTGGAAGGAGCCTGCGGGGATAGGGAGGGATAGGGTCAAGGGCAGAAGGGGGGCTCGAGGCTGCAGAGCTAGCCTAGGGGGTCGGACCAGGCTAAAATGACAAGTGGAGTTTGAAGCAAGAAAGGGAGGGGCCAGATTAACCACACAGAGGCTAGGAAGGAAAGTAAAGTGGCTCAGTCGTTTCCGACTCTTTGCCATTCCATGGACTGTAGCCTACCAGGCTCCTTCATCCATGGAATTTTCCAGGCAAGAATACTGGAGTGGGTTGCCATTTCCTTCTCCAGGGTATTTTCCGACCCCGGGACCGAACCCAGGTTTCCATCATTGCCTAAAGCAAGGGAGGGACTGCTGGATTGAAATCTGGCTTCCAACAGAGCTGAAAATGGGGAACTGGCTAAGTCTCCCGGGGGGGTTACACTCTTTGGGAGCTGGGCTTTCCAAAGGACCTGCAGGATTAAGAAAAGTCCATGTTGGGTGGGGCAAAACTCACAGAGAGTGAGCCTTAGGGCAAAAGAATCCGGAATGAATTGAGGGACTAAATGAAAATCATGGACTAAATGCTCTAGGTGGGCAAGGTCAACATAGGCGCTCTTTCTTGAGCAGACGTGTTAGCAGGAGTGTAAAGTCCAATGAGGGGAGAAGCCTCATTTAATAGTTCTTAGCAAGGGCGTGGGGCTAAGGAAAAAAGAAGGGTGGTGGGCTTGGAGCTGCTGCCCCTCCCTGAGGTTCTTTCAACCTTTACAAAAGGAGGCAAGGCTGCTTGGGGGGTGAGTGGGGGGAGACAGGAGATAGCCAGCAGGTGGGTACAGAAAGAAGAGGGACGGGATTAGAAAAACGAAATGGGGGAGGGCCCCCTAAACGACAAAGCTCACTGAGGGTGGGCTCTCTGGAGACTGTGATCCCTTGAGAACCAAGCAGATGGTGAGGAGGAAAATGAAGACTGGAGCCTTCGGGTACAAATGTCATGGGGATCACCAGTTTGGATGCAGAGAGCAGGCCCTCCTTCATACCTTGGCTTGGGGGCAGGGTTTCGGCTTTAGGTCCGGGCCCCTCCTAGAATTATGGCAGGGTAGCGGGACTTTTGACCTCAGAGTGCTAGCAGGAGCAGGCTGGATGACAGGTTGGGACTTCCAGCTAACCCTTGGATGGGGCCTAGATGACAAGAGCACAGAGCGCTAGCTTGAGGTGGGGCCTCGTGGACCTCACGACCTGCACTCAAAGGCAGGATCTGGAGCAGGGCTTTCAGCAGGTATCTCTTTAAGGTTGGTCACAAACTTGCTGCGGGCTGACTTCAAAGAGCACCTTAGGGTGGAAGTGAAGTCGTTCAGTGGTGTCCGACTCTTTGCGACCCCATGGACTGTAGCCGTAGCCTACAACACTCCTCCGTCCATGAGATTTTCCAGGCAAGAGTACTGGAGTGGGTTGCCATTTCCTTCGCCAGAGGATCTCCCCAACCCAGGGATCGAACCTGGGTCTCCCGCACTGTTGGCAAATGCTTTACCATCTGAGCCACCAGGGAAGTCTTTCTTAGGGTGGAGATATAGAATAAATAAAGCTCCAGCCCTCTTCCACCGACCCAGAAGCTCCGCCGCTTACCTCTGCAGCGCCTCGGCCTGGCTCCGCAGCGCCGCTCGCAGGCGCTCCAGCTCCTGGCAGCCGTCGGTGCTGAGGCAGTCGGTCCGTGGCACGAAAAGAGCCGCGGCGCCCAACCCGGCGCTGTCCAGCAGGGCCGCGGTCTGATCCCGGGCCTGGGCTTCATTCTGTGACTCCTCGGGTCGGAGATTCCGCACAGCCAGCAGCGGGGTCCCTCGGGCCAGGGCGGCCCGTGCTGCCTCCCCCAGCGCCAGGGGCAAGGGCTCCTCATTGCCCTCGGGGCCTGGCAGCACCAGTACCAGCACGTTGGCCTCCGCCGCCCAGGGTCCCGGCTCTGCGGGTGGGCAGCTCAACTCGCCCAGGAAAAGGCCTGGGCCTGCAGCTCGCAGGCTGGGGAGCCCGGAATCCGGCCGTCCGTCGGGGATCTCGACCGTCTCCACACCTCTGTCGCACAGCGCTGCAATCAGCGCAGATTTTCCGGAGCCCGGAGGCCCCAGGAATAAGACGGTCACGTCACCTCGCGGCGGAGGCATAGCTGGGAAGCAAGGAGAGAGGAAGACCTGGGTCACGGTACTCCGTTCTCGGGTACCACTCCCAGGCAGCCAGAAATCTGGCGCCCGACCTCTGTTCCCCAGGGACCCGGGAGTCCCCTCCGCCCTCCTTCTGGAAGGCTTTCCTTTTCCGCTTCAAAAACTCAGAAATTGGCCTCCAGCTCCCAACCCCCTCTGGGATATAGATGTTTTTAACCCCTCACTCCTCCCTTCCAAATTACCAACCGAGCAAACAGCCAGCACAAGGGGAGGAGCAGTTGGTAGCAGCTGGTCTGCCCCTGAGAAGTCCCCGCTCTGGGGTCCGGGGACGGAGGCCTAAGAGGCTAGAGCGCCGGGATTCGGGGACGTCCAGATGCTTTCCAGGGGTTCTAACCTGACGTCATTCCCTTTAGGAGGAGGTGTGTCTTGAAAGCGTGACCTCGGGGAGACAGTCCTGTGCGGCGCTTGCGCAGAACGACGGATGGGCGCTCGCTCGCTCTCAGCGGTCGCAGGTCCTAGAACAATGAGGGGGCCAAAGCGCGTGCGCGCCAGAAGCGCCTAACACGCTTGCGCAGTAAGCACAGGTCTGTCAGGCGAGCGTTGCGTGCAACGTCATCATTACGCACCCCAGTGCAGGGAAGGACCCCTCGCGTTATTTTGAGGACCGAGTTGGTGGGACTGCATCATTGCAGTCGGATGGCAGTCCAAGATCCGGGCTTCGAAAGGCTCATCAGGCGAAAGGCCGTGAAAAGCCTCGGGACTTTGAGACTCGGTGGGCCCTACCCCGTTTCCCTTCGGGTGACGGCGCTGTGACGAGCAACTGACAGGCGCAACGAAAGGCAGCCCCTCTGCTGTCTTGGAGAAAAGCAGAGACCTGGGCTACTGGCCTCGGGAGGGAGCCGAGGGCAGTGCTTGGGGGCAGCGGGTCTCAACGTCTGAAAGCGCGCGTGGGAAGCGGGGTCTCAGAATGGAATGAGTTTCGGGATGTCAGAGAAAGATGTCTCTCGGGAGGAGGCGGGCTAAAGCGTGGGTACCACTACCTGCCTCAAGACAGGTGGAAGAGAAGGGGATGAGGCTGGTGTCCAAAGATCAGGGGTCCCTAACTCTGTGTTCAGGGAGTTAGTTTGATGTAGCAGGCATAGGTCAGAGGTCTCACGCAAGTGAGAAGGCGCTAAGAGAAGTCACAGAGCTGAGTTGAATCTTTTGGAAGGTTGAATTCTCTAGTGAGAGCTGTCAGGTTAGAATTCAGAGATGTTATCTCATGGAAGTCAAAGACGGGCAAAGTAAGCCTGTCACAGATCACAGGATTAGCGGGCCCTCTAAATGTGGCTATAGATAAGCGACTTCACTTGATTTACTATTCTGCCATGCGTGCTCCTCTCTTGACCAGAGGGGTCCCAGTCACCATGGAGGACCGGCACGCCAAACAGACCATGGAGCAGCAGGATTCGTCCAAGGAGAGAAGTTCCCGAAGTCCGGGAGGTGACATCTGTGAGTACTGCCGACCAGAAGAGGGTGGGTTGCAGGAGCTGTGATGCTAAAAGGACTTCTATTAGCGTCTCAGTGTTCAAAGCATTGTGGGGACTTATTCGTTAGGAAGGAGCTGTTAATGGTCCCTGAGCTGCCCTCTCAGGACCGTGACCCTTGTTACCCTCAGAGGTAACAAGGAGCAGAGCTCCCTGCTCTGTCCACATAAATATGAAAAGGATGCACTTCAGAGGCAAAGAGTGGCATCCAGAGAGGCTTGGGGTGAGAGAAATGACTGGGAAGAGCAGTGAGCCCCAGTTTCAACCCTGTCCCGGACTTTCAGTGTGCCTTGGACCTCAGTTTTCCTGTCTGTCAAAAGGGGTGGCCACTCCTCACCTCACAGGGCTGGCTGGTATGAGGATTAGCAGCAGAAAAGGAGAAAGCTTAATATTAATGAAGATAGCCAATTCGACATAGAACAGCAACAGCTTCTACTGAATGCTAATTACGTGTTAGATGCATTCTAAGATTTTAACACTTGTTGTCTCAGTCTGTTCTCCTAACAGACTCTATGAAATTGATAATTATCACTGTCGTATGAAGTGAGGGAACTGAGGCAAAGAGAGGTTGTTTATAACAGTGAAAGCTAGTGTCAGTGCTCTCTAGCCGGAGACCACCAGGAACGCACGTGGAGTTGAGCAAATCGGGCTTATTGCTCATTGCACTGAGGAAGTACACACACTGTGGGGCATCTCATAAGAAAGGACTTCTTATAGGATCTGGGCTTGTGGTAGGTGCATTGGGGAAGGGTTCAAGAAAGGAGTTTTGCTCTGGATAGAAGCTGCCAGGAAGCAGGGGCTCTTAGATGGCTGCTCACTTAATAAATCTGACCTAGGAGGAGGGAGGAACAAGGGAAGCTCCAGCTCTGACTGGCCTAGCAGCAGCAGGCACTCACGTAAGCCAGGACAAGGGGCTGTCTGGCCATTTCTCGTGGCCCAGACAGTGTTCACATTTTGTCTGTGTTCAGAATGGCACCATGGCGTGGTCTCGATTCGCCCCAGTCACAGCACGGCCTTGACAGACTGTGTTCTGCGGAATTATGCTCACCAGGAGAATGCCAAGGCCTAGCTGTTCCAGGCCAGCCCCTGGCTGTGGGGTTTCTTCTCAACAATAATTATTGCAAACCATTGTGTAGCACCGTTCTAAAAACACTATTTATAAAAAGTTCACTCATTTATTCCTTCCAACAACCCTATGAGGTGGATACTAATATAGTGATTACCCTATTTTCCAGATGAAAACACTGTTTTCACTTGCCAGGGGAAGTCAGTTCCAGGCAGTCTGGCTCCAGAGGCTGTGCCCTAATCATACAGCTCTGTCAGAAGGGCAGACTGCCTGGGTTCCAGTCCTGACTCCACCATTTCACTTCCCAGCCTCATGACAGTCAGCAAGTTGCCACAACCTTTGCAGCCCGTCTGCTCATTCACGAAATAGGTCCAGTAAGTCTGCCGTCCAGGCCTGGCATAGCACCTGGCACAGAGCAAGTCAAGTCCTGCATGCTGGTTGCTGGCATGATTCTGGGGCTGGGAGAGGCCCTCGCCATACCTGCTGGCCTCTCCCAACCTCTCCCCCACATCCTCAGGCCACCTGGGGGCCCTGGAGTGCACCCGCTGCCTCATCACCTTCGCCGATTCCAAGTTCCAGGAGCGCCACATGAAGCGGGAGCACCCAGCGGACTTCGTGGCCCAGAAGCTGCAGGGGGTCCTCTTCATCTGCTTCACCTGCGCCCGATCCTTCCCTTCCTCCAAGGCCCTGATCACCCACCAGCGCGGCCACGGTCCAGTGGCCAGGCCCTCCCAGCCGGCTGCACCCATCACCACACCGCCCACCTTCCCTTGTCCCGACTGTGGCAAGACTTTCGGGCAGGCCGCTTCTCTGAGGCGGCATCGCCAGGCACACGAGGCCCACACCCTTCCTGGCCCCTTTGCCTGCACTGAGTGTGGTCAGGACTTTGCCCAGGAAGCAGGGCTGCACCAACACTACATCCGGCATGCGCGGGGGGAGCTCTGAGAGTAGCTTACACCCGCCCCAGGGCTATGAGAGCTCTGTGGCTGGTGGGACGCACGTCTGATACGGGATGGGAGCACTGGACTTTCCTCCCTGTAAAGGCAAAGGACTCCTGAGAAACAGGACCCAGAAGATGTTCGTTTGGAGCTTCAGTCTTGGAGGACACAAAAGCCTTCAGGAAAAGTCAAATCAGACAATAATGAGATCTATTGTTTTAAAAAAAAAATTAACAGGAAAGAGAGCAAACTGTTATTTGTATCTCCCTCATCCCCAATTAAATAGTTTGAAACTGCAACTAGCTGCAGGTTGTGTAGCCACCTTTAATTCATCCCAGATGGATGCTTGTGGGGCTGTAGGAGCCGAGTGACTGGATTTGGGCCTGACTGGGAGCAGGGAAAGTGAGGCGTTGCCCACCTGTAATGCCACCACAGCACGGGTCCCACACATGGAGCGACTTGGGCCTTTGGGGATGGGACAGCAAAGTCAGAGTCTGTACTGAGTCATGTGGGGGTTGCAGTCTGAGCTAGTGTCCCTTCCCACCCCCATGCCAGTCTTTCCCACTCAAGGAGGGGCCATGGCATTGGACAGCTCTGCCCCCCTTCTCCCCAGATGCTCCTGCTGCTGCTAAGTCACTTCAGTCGTGTTCAACTCTGTGCGACCTCGTAGACGGCAGCCCACCAGGCGCCCCCGTCCCTGGGATTCTCCAGGCAAGAACACTGGAGTGGATCGCCATTTTCTTCTCCAGTGCATGAAAGTAAAAAGTGAAAATGAAGTTGCTCAGTTGTGTCCAACTCTTAGCGACCCCATGGACTGCAGCCTACTAAGCTCCTCCATCCATGGGATTTTCCAGGCGAGGTACTGGAGTGGGCTGCCATTGCCTTCTCTGGATGACTTACTGTTTATTTAAATAATTTTATGTACCATTCTGGTCATGGGTTATTTTCTATATGTGTAGGTGACATGGCATGAATAAACTAACATAAATAGTATCTAAAAACAAAAGATCCGTGGGACTTCCCTGGCAACCCAGTGGTTAAGACTCAGCACTTTCAATGCAGGGGACATGTCGGTTTTCAATCCCTGGTTGGGGAACCAAGATCCCACACGCCTCACAATGCAGCCGAAAGATTAAAAAACAAAAGGTCCACATTAAACTGTCTAAACACAGAACTCTGGTTTTTGAGCAGGAATTTCCAGAGAACAGAAGGGCACAGGGGCGGGCGGGGGGGGGGGGGGGGGAA